>OX465276.1:15051375-15651375 GCA_949987645.1 Tachina grossa | reverse complement strand
ATGAACGATGTATAGTCCATATAATTTTTCGCATAAAAATGAACGATGTATAGTCCATTTAATTTTTCGCATAAAAATGAACGATGTATAGTCCATATAATTTTTCGCATAATAATTACCTATGTATAGTCCATTTAATTTTTCGCATAAAAATGAACGATGTATAGTCCATATAATTTTTCGTATAATAATTACCTATGTATAGTCCATTTAATTTTTCGCATAAAAATTACCGATGTATAGTCCATTTAATTTTTCGCATAAAAATGACCGATGTATAGTCCATTTAATTTTTCGCATAAAAATGAACGATGTATAGTCCATATAATTTTTCGCATAATAATGACCGATGTATAGTCCATTTAATTTTTCGCATAAAAATGAACGATGTATAGTCCATATAATTTTTCGCATAATAATTACCTATGTATAGTCCATTTAATTTTTCGCATAAAAATGAACGATGTATAGTCCATATAATTTTTCGTATAATAATTACCTATGTATAGTCCATTTAATTTTTCGCATAAAAATTACCGATGTATAGTCCATTTAATTTTTCGCATAAAAATGACCGATGTATAGTCCATTTAATTTTTCGCATAAAAATGACCGATGTATAGTCCATTTAATTTTTCGCATAAAAATGAACGATGTATAGTCCATATAATTTTTCGCATAATAATGACCGATGTATAGTCCATTTAATTTTTCGCATAAAAATGAACGATGTATAGTCCATATAATTTTTCGCATAATAATTACCTATGTATAGTCCATTTAATTTTTCGCATAAAAATGAACGATGTATAGTCCATATAATTTTTCGTATAATAATTACCTATGTATAGTCCATTTAATTTTTCGCATAAAAATTACCGATGTATAGTCCATTTAATTTTTCGCATAAAAATGACCGATGTATAGTCCATTTAATTTTTCGCATAAAAATGAACGATGTATAGTCCATATAATTTTTCGCATAATAATTTCCTATGTATAGTCCATTTAATTTTTCACATAAAAATGAACGATGTATAGTCCATATAATTTTTCGCATTATAATTACCTATGTATAGTCCATTTAATTTTTCGCATAAAAATTACCGATGTATAGTCCATTTAATTTTTCGCATAAAAATTACTGATATATAGTCCATTTAATTTTTCGCATAAAAATGAACGATGTATAGTCCATATAATTTTTCGCATAATAATTTCCTATGTATAGTCCATTTAATTTTTCGCATAAAAATTACCGATGTGTAGTCCATTTAATTTTTCGCATAAAAATTACCGATGTATAGTCCATTTAATTTTTCGCATAAAAATTACCGATGTATAGTCCATTTAATTTTTCGCATAAAAATTACCGATGTATAGTCCATTTAATTTTTCGCATAAAAATGAACGATGTATAGTCCATTTAATTTTTCGCATAAAAATGACCGATTTATAGTCCATTTAATTTTTCGCATTAATTTAATTGTTCGCATAAAAATGAACGATGTATAGTCCATTTAATTTTTCGCATAAAAATTACCGATGTATAGTCCATTTAATTTTTCGCATAAAAATGACCGATGTATAGTCCATTTAATTTTTCGCATAAAAATGAACGATGTATAGTCCATATAATTTTTCGCATAATAATTACCTATGTATAGTCCATTTAATTTTTCGCATAAAAATTACCGATGTATAGTCCATTTAATTTTTCGCATAAAAATGACCGATGTATAGTCCATTTAATTTTTCGCATAAAAATGAACGATGTATAGTCCATATAATTTTTCGCATAATAATTACCTATGTATAGTCCATTTAATTTTTCGCATAAAAATGAACGATGTATAGTCCATATAATTTTTCGCATAATAATTACCTATGTATAGTCCATTTAATTTTTCGCATAAAAATTATCGATGTATAGTCCATTTAATTTTTCGCATAAAAATGACCGATGTATAGTCCATTTAATTTTTCGCATAAAAATGAACGATGTATAGTCCATATAATTTTTCGCATAATAATTTCCTATGTATAGTCCATTTAATTTTTCACATAAAAATGAACGATGTATAGTCCATATAATTTTTCGCATTATAATTACCTATGTATAGTCCATTTAATTTTTCGCATAAAAATTACCGATGTATAGTCCATTTAATTTTTCGCATAAAAATTACTGATATATAGTCCATTTAATTTTTCGCATAAAAATGAACGATGTATAGTCCATATAATTTTTCGCATAATAATTTCCTATGTATAGTCCATTTAATTTTTCGCATAAAAATTACCGATGTGTAATCCATTTAATTTTTCGCATAAAAATTACCGATGTATAGTCCATTTGATTTTTCGCATAAAAATTACCGATGTATAGTCCATTTAATTTTTCGCATAAAAATTAACGATGTATAGTCTATTTATTTTTCGCATAAAAATGAACGATGTATAGTCCATTTAAATTTTCGCATAAAAATGAACGATGTATAGTCCTTTTAATTTGTCACATGAATATGGACGATGTATAATACCTTTTCGTGTAAAAAACTGTCGATGTATAGTCCATTTATTTTTTACATGAAAAATTGACGATTTATAGTCAATTTAACTTATTGTTCCAAAAATGGACAATGTATAGTCTACTGTTGACTTGCTTAAGCAGAAACGGAAATTTTATAGGCATTGCTTAACCAGCAACAAACAAAATTTCTTAATTAATATACAGTCGCACATATGTTTTGTACTCCAGCAATAATTTCTTCTTAGTCAAGCTTAAGTTCAGTAGTTTCTTCAACTAGTTTGTTTTAGAATTGGCATAATAATCAGGCCGATTTAGTAATTTTGCAGCATTATTTTTCCTTCAGGGTATGGCCTCAGTTGTCAACTTCGCGGTCTTTGAAATAATTTAATAAATAAGTGCTTCGAAACTGGCAGCTTTTATTTCGTTTCCTTTCCTTTGGATGCTGGACAATGGCCCAGAGTAAAACAATTTCGGTCCTAAATGTAATTTTAAAGAAAGGTGCTGGTGTTTCTAATTTCCGAAACAGTAAACAAATTTTTATTTTTAGTTCTTATTTTTACTTCTTTAGAAAAAAACAATTCTACTCATTTGTTATTCTTTATTATATGCAGCAAGCAAAATAAATATACCAACCTCTTGACCTTTTCTAAGTTATTTATTATTATTTTTATTATTTTTCTTTTATCTTCTTTCAACTGCTTGGTCTTTCATACTTTAATTTGTTTATGTTTTCGAGAAAATTCAATCGGCTGGTTATAAGAGCTGTAAAGATTTTTTTTACTGGTGGTACATTTGTCGAATTTTCTTTTAATCCTTCTTTATTATTTTTTAAGGAGTTTTGGTCTGATTCTTATTCCTCCACGAGTAAAATAAGCATACAATTGTTAAAACAAATATTTTGAAATGTTATGAGGGAGTCAGCAGGCCAGCAGCTGTTATACTTTTTTTATCCCTCAAGTTCAATTATTTTATTAAAGTTTCTTATCGATTAAGGTTGCACTTAGTTGTGCACAAAAAGGAATTTTAGGGGTAGAGAAGTAGTGAAATTTGCTGAGTTTAAATATTTTTCTATCCAAAATGTATTAGAAATAACAAGACATTAGAAATAATTGCGGCATTCGATATCGAATAAATGTTCATACAATTTTAACTAGGCTTGTTGTATGGAAATTTCGATAGATATCGAATGCCGTGATGTGGCCCCTAATTTTGATAGTTGAGATCTAAAGCAGTTTAATTCGGCATCAAACAGCTGAGAATCATCAAGGCTGATGGTGATGATCAATTCGCCCAAGGCGAATTCAGTATCAGATGACAATACAATTACACAAAAAAACAACATGTAGTTTGTTGTGCTACAATTACCAATCTGTTAAAAGATGATTACAATTTGGAAGCAAATTTCGACATTATGGTTCGAGAAGCTCAAACTGACATCAACAGCTGATTAGCAGTCCGGCTGAAGAGTACACCTTCTACATAATCCGCCTTGCTTCAGATAACAGATATTTAACAGCTGACAGCCTTGCCAGACTGGTGGTTTCAGAACCACTAAATGGAAAACCCGTGCAAAGTGTGTAGGTTGTGTCCCGAATATAAAGTCGGATTAAAAAAATCGCCAAAGATAATAAAAAGATAATAGTTTAAATAAAGCTTCTGTAAGTATATCAAAAACAAAAAGTGATTGTATATTTATGATTTGAACATGATAAAGTTCGTATCGCTTTTTAAGCCAAATTAAAAATCTACATCTACATCAACTGACACCACATACAGTGGACCAAATATAGAAGAACGCTGATGATGAAGGTTTAGTGGCATTCGGAAACGGCTAGCTGTTCCGTTCAACTACATATGTGTTGTCAGAATATTTACAACTAACTTTGGTATTATTTGTTCATTAATAATCACCCTTATTCTATTTGGCGTCGGCAACATCGTCGTCAATTTTGAAACAATATCAATATAACACAATATCAATGCTAACTTTGTATTCCTTAACAGTGTTATGACGACGTTGCCTGCTTATCGATAAATACAATACACATATCCAATATTTGAGTCAGCTGATTCATTTTGTTTACTATTTTTGGTAAAAGTGTTTTTGAATAAGCAAAAGCTTTGTAAATAAATTAAAATAAAATGTTTTTCTTTACTATTGGGACGATGAAAATAAAAAAATTTAATAGTGAAAATACCCAAGGAAAAGTAAGTGATAAATTCCGTCATGTTTTTGGAAAATAATGAGTAATGTTCATCCTCTTAATATTTTCAAGTTATTTTCGGCTGAACAAAACATCATTTCGGCAAGTATTGGACAAAATACATATAGCCTATTTTTTGAAGCAAAAGGGATCAGATCAACGTTTATTGGAGATTGGAGCTTCCTCCAAAGGAGTTCAGTGCTAATTGTTTATATATTCCACCTCCAGTTGCCTCACACTCAGTACTGTTCGCAGCATTTTTTTAATTTAAACCTCAAGTCCCCACTCTACCTTGAAATAATTGGGAACATTACCTCTGCGGAATCCACTAGCAAAATACGGACTTTTTTCAACTCTTCCACAAGCTTTTCAAATTGGTTGGGGATAGTCATTTTAATTTCGTCCATATATTTTTCACTTTTTTAAGAAATTTTTTTAAATAAATACGTACATTTTTATATCTACTTTGGTATTTCTTATATTTCACTTTTTTAACATTTAAATTATTTTTCAAATTCGTTGAGGCATGCACACAACAGAACACGACATCAAAAACACTGACGACAAAATGAACGGCAACATCAACATCAATTTTTCTTACAGAATACTAAAAATTTGCTGACAGTCATCGATAAATGGCAATACTATCTACAGGAATACCGATTTGCCAAATAGAATAAGGGTGAATGATCACATGTAATTTGACTTGAAAAGCGATACGAACTTTAGGCTGTTCAAATCATAAATATAGAAACAAATGAAGTTCGAAAAATAATAATTAAACTAAAAAGTGATTGTATTTTGGGGCGTGGCAAAACAAATTTTCCTGTCTTAAGAACTTGTCTATGAACTCATTCATTCTAGGGGGTGACTGGCCAAATTTTTTTTTCGTCGCTTTTTGAAGTACATACATGTAAGATTTTCGACAAGAAAAATTTCATCATTTACATAAATTGAAGCAAATGCAAACTGAAGATCAATTTTTGTAAGCTTTCTCAGCTTACCATTCAATTATTCAAGACTTTCGACTCCATTTTCAAAGATAATAGAGCTTGAGAAAAGTGATCTGAATAGCAAATAAATTATGATATTAACAATCACATCTGTTGAAAAATTTGCACTTAAGTGAAGTAGTTCACTTGATTCTGCTTATAAGTGTTTTATAATCTCTTCAAAAAGTGGAAATCATTTATTTGCTTTAAACATCTTGTTTGTCTATTTCCCTTTAACAGAAATTGGTTAAATTCTATTTTATTTTATTTGAAAATAAAACATATTTCTTAAACTTACTTCAATACATATTTAAAGACATTTCATAAGTAATATGTGTTTTAGTTAATAATCGGCTTAAGGGATAAAAATTGATATGAGTTTTAAACACTCAACCTTGTGAGAACACAACGCTAGCTGCACCCTGTGTGTTGTGGGTGGGAGTTTTGAAGGATGATGGTGATGAAATAAGTCAGGAGTTTGTTTTTTTTTTTCAACATATGCACACAATCTTACATATGTATACGTACATATTATGAATTTAATAGGGTTAGAAAAATCGATAAATTATTTAATAAAGAAATAGTTTAAGCGAATATGGAAAAGCAAACAATAATTTGAAGAATACACACTTTTAAAAATAGAAAATAAAAATTAAAAGGGGTTACTAAAGGGTCCGCCAGATAACTTTTTTTTTTGAAAATGCTATAAAAAAACTACTGAAGCTTCAGCTGTGTGGCACGTAGCGCCGCCCTGTTGAAACCAATGTTGCCTCTTCAATTTTTGTGAACAAAAATTCGTTCAACATGGTCCGATAACGATCGCCATTGACTGTAACTGCCACTCCTTGCTCAATGGCCCAATTATGCCTCTGACAGTAACTCGTCTGCACCAAACAGTGACTCGTTTTGGGTGCGTCGGCTTTTCAATGTATGCGTGCGGGTTTTCTGTGGCCCAAATGCGTCAATTTTGCTTGTTTACATACCCGCCAAGATCAAAATGAGCTTCATCTGAAAAGATGATTTTTTTTTGGCAAAATCGGCATCTTCTGTATGTCGATCGCAGGCCCACTTAGCGAAGCGAAAACGCATTGGATGGTCAGTTGGCTCGTTCAGCGGAAGGATAAAACTATTTATCTGTCAAATCAGACATGAGCTAAGTGTTACCATTCACGAAATAAGCACTAGTTGAAAAAAAACGTTAGATGGCGGACCCTTTCTTTGCAAATTAAAACCATTACTCCCACGGCAGTATTTGGTGTTGAAATGATTGTGGAAAGAGTACGAAATAATAAAGTGGAATATTTCTTCAGAAAATATATTCTACTTAATGCTTGTGTTTTTCGTTTCATACAAGCTGTAGTAGTTGCAACATATAGGATATTTCTGCATTTTAAATTGTAAATTTTCATAATAAAAATATGGTTATGAATAACATTTTCTACCAGCAATTTTTTATATAAAAAAAGTGTTCACTTTCCTGGGTAATTTTTTCTCTTCCCAATTATTTTTTGACGGGAAAAACTCCTCCTATTTTAAATATCCGGGGAATAAGTAAACATGGGAGAGGGTAAATTCGGCGTTGCCATCTTTCTATAGAATTCTAAAATTGTTATTACATTAATGTTGATGTTGGAACAACTTGATGTTGACTGAAATAACGGTGATTACTTAATTTTTAAATTTCGAATTTTTGAAAATAATAAAATTATCCACTAATACCTGATTTACATTAAGCATTTTTTACATGAAATTAGTTGCATGAAAATTTTTTATTTGCCAGTAGGAGGCCTGGAGAAGGAACTTATATCAAAAAAGTTGCCAAAAATGCATCAGAGATTCATTCTACCTCCTTTTCTATATAACATTCTCTTTTATAGCGCGGCAATTAACAAATCAAAAAAGTTTCGTGCAACAAAATTCATGAAATTTCATGAAAAAATGCTTAATGTATAAATCAGGTATAAGAGTAGCTGTATAAGCCAAGCTTGGTTAAATAAAAAGTTATGCAAAAAAAGAACGTTCGGTGTCATGGAACAGAGGGTAGAAACGTAGTTCCTTACATTTTACTTATCTTAGAAATTGCTTCTTGCAACCTAGTGGGATTATTTTGGATCAAATATATAGCGTTTGTGTCCTTTCAGACTCAGATCTACCCATATTTTGAATTTAATCAAAATCGGTTAGATGTTTTAAAGAGACAGCAATTGCCTCCTCGTCTTCTTGTAGACTCAGATCTAACTCTGTTAAGAATTTCATAAAAAGAGGAAGAAATTACCCCCCACCTACCCTCGTGATCCTATTTTTTCTATTTATTCTGGACTCAGATCTATCATATTTTGAATTTCACAAAAAATCGGTTAGATAGTTTCTTAAAGGCAGAAATTTCTCCCTCCTCCACGCGTGCTCCTAGTTTTTATAAAAAAACATATAACCCATGTTCTAAATTTCATCAAAATCGCTTCCGTGGTTTAGCCGTTAAATTCGCAACAAACAAACAATAAATTAACTTTCTCATAAATATTAGTTAGCAGAGATACCTTCAGCTATCGCTGCCACGAACAACTTACCCAAAGAACGAGCGTTATAGCAAAGACACAAACCATATTAGGGATTAAAAAAAGCTAAAAATTCCCAAAATACCAGATGCTCCTCAACGCTCCCCTCGAAAATTACGACAACACTGAAAATCTAAAACATCCGCTGTGGCAACACTATTTTGCTATGTAGTTGTTACCAGTATTTGTAATCAGTATTAGCCAGGGGGTCTAACATAAGTTTCCGGCAACGCTGATCTGAACTTTTAGCTTTAGCTATGTAAAGAGGATTGTCAGATATTACAATATTGTCAGATCTGGTAATGTGCTGACAATAAAAAATTACCAGGTAGATTGTCAGTTCAAACGGTTGTATCAAATTTGTCTGAAAATCTTACAATTTATTATGAGACGGTTGTATGACAATAACTTCATCTGACAAAATCGTCAGTCGAAAAATTGTCAGTTCACACGGTTGTCATATGCAAAAATTGTCAGATCTGTTGTTATGCGTTGCCAGACTCAAAGCATTTGTTAGAAATTGTTCAATATCAATCGTTTGTGGTTGAGTTAAATGTAAAAAGTGAAAATATAAATTTTTATGGGCCATAAAAAATGCTTGTATTGCATTATATATTTTTTTCTTTAAAATCAAGCGTGCGCAGTGTTGCGCATAGAACGAATTCTCTTACAATGACGCCGTTGTCAGATGCAACTTTGAAATGTCTGACAAACATCTGTCAATAATTTTACAATGTGTTCACACTATTGTAAGATGTCTAACAATTTGTTGTTAGCTGCTAGTCTTGCAATGGCCTAACAATGTTTTTTCTGGCAACGATTTCAGACAAAAATTGCCAGTTCAGACGGTTTTAAGAAATTTTTAGCACATTTTACAATATTGTAAAGCTTAAATTAGACGTGACATAGCCATAACGCCATAACCATAACCAAAGCAAAATTCAATTGGTTTCTATGGTGAGAGTTATGGCGTTATGGCGAGTCACGTATAATCGAATACAGTGTTGCCCATTAGTTTGGTTCGAACGGCTGCTCTCTATGGCTATGGTTATGTCACGTCTGATTGAGCCGTCTGTACATACGAGTAGCTTTAGAATTAACAAACATAACAATAAATCCTAAGATAACATTTCTATTTTTAATTAAATATAAAATCCTTTTCTTCACACACAGAAATATGTATGTAAATACAGACATACCAAAACAACAGTATCGAATTTAATTACATTCCAAATGCATTGTCATCCTCAAGTGTTTCTTTCTCTCTCAAACACATTCTTTTATTTTCAATTTTGCTTTCAGTTTATTTATTTTTTATTGTTTTTACTTTTGCTAACTGTTGCTCGCTCGTTCGCCTTAAGGTCTGACATAAATATTAATTGGTTTTGTATGAACAACTGACAATGACGAAGCAACAACAGGATGTTTGTTGTGAACAATATAATCTAAAGTTCTATGACACCAGCCCACGCATACGCACACACAAACACGCTTAAACAATTGGAGAATTAAAGTAATTTTACTCTTAGTCGCTATTCACACTATGCCTTTTCATCCTGCCTTGTATTGACAATTTTCTTTTGAAACCCCTACGAAAAGTCACACACATTTACATTAAGCCTTTTTTATTCATGCCTTTTTGGCATTTATATACACGTTTAATGCTGAGAACACGAATGAGGCAAAGAGAAATGTCATAAATCCCCTCGAATTTTCATTTCGTGCCTTTTGTTCTACACCGCAATCTTCTCACAACCTCTCACCAATAAACTAAAAAAGCCTGCCTGCACAGGCAAGCAGAAAAGACACAGTGTAAATTGCGTCTTAGCGAAAAAAACGTGGTTGTGTTATACTTATGTATATAATCTGAAAGCAATATTTACTGACTTGCAGTTAAGCTTGGTTTAAAATTCATGTTGTTTCGTTTTTGTTCTATAAAAACGCTTTTCCGTGGACTCGAAGATTTGCAAATGAATAAAAGACCCCAGTGTAGTAAAGGTGAACAGGAATCCTATTATTTTGGCTACCCTGTCCGTCTGTCTATCTATCACAGGCTTCTTTCTCGAGAGTTTTAAGAGCTACATGCCTCAAATTTTCACAGAATATGTTAAACTTTGGCTGCTCCAATTACTACATTCATACGCGCGCAAATAAAAACATTCGCAAATAAATTTACTCACTGTTTATATGGCATACAGTGTTACCATATGTGAAGATTTATCTTATTTTTGAAGTTTTTAGACATGTTAAAATGACAAAAAAATATTTTTTATCCTTAAATAAGATTTTTAAAAATTTTACTTTTGGTACTTTTAATATATTATTGAGGGATTTTTTTTACCAAACTACTTACAAATTTTCTGATTTGCTTCATAATGATCTCACACATATTCTATACATTAAATATTTTGTGTTATTTGGTTTTATTTTTAATAGTTCACAAGAAACAAAATAAATTTCAACTCATTTTCATTCAATAAAATAACAAAAAAGATTTTTGGTCACAAAAAAGTTTTTTTTTGCTCGACTTGGAGATTTTTGAACAAATAAATATGGCAACACTGATGGCATAGCAAAAGTACACAAACTTGGTAGCACTTCTATAGAAAACTTACTTGTGTTGACCAAAAAATTGTGTAAATGTACAAAATAACAAATAATTATATGTTTTAATTATCATTATTTGCTTTTATCCATGTTTTTTTGTACAATATTTATCCAATTTTTTTTTTTATCAAGCATTTGTAAGCGTTGCAACCTCAAGCATTTTATTTGCAAATAGTGCGTTAATCGTGAATAGTTTTCTGAATTAGTAAGTGGCAATAAAAACAATAATATGGCAACAATTTACAGTTTTATGTGCAAATAAGCCCTCCGTATAAAAATAGTAATAAATGAATAAGATGGTTATAAATTAAAGGGTGTTCTCAAGCACGCAACGAAGCATGTTGAAAACTTATTGTAATATAAAGACAATTATATAGAGAAACTTGAAATTTTCAAAGTTAGAGTATTTTTATGCAG
Organism: Tachina grossa; assembly: GCA_949987645.1. Lineage (NCBI taxonomy): Eukaryota > Metazoa > Arthropoda > Insecta > Diptera > Tachinidae > Tachina > Tachina grossa. The sequence goes on along the minus strand of OX465276.1, from coordinate 15,640,067 downwards.
AATACACCAATTAACACTGAGTTTAAAAAAATTTGAATTAAAGGGTGCTCTATCAGTTAATGTAATTTTGACAAATTGCTCTACCTCTGAAACCGTAAGACTCTTAAAATTTTCATAAACGCTAAAACGAAAAAATCGCCAAAAACCGAAAAAAATCGCAAAAAAGAAATAAAGCGCCAGAACTAAAAAAAAATCTCGAAAAAGCCGCAAAACTAAGAAAAGGTCGCATACCTAAAAAACTCGTCCACACAAAAAAACAACCGAAAAAAATCGCCAAAACGAAAAAAAGCGACTAAACTAGAAAACCGTAAAAAAATCGGCAATACGAAAAAAACGTCATAAAGAAAACAAACGTCAAATCTAAAAAATCGCCGAAAACCGAAAAAATCGCCAAGACGGAAAAAATTCCAAAACTAAATAAATTTGCCAAAACAATAAAGCAACCAAAAAAAAATCGACAATACGAAAAAAACGAGAAAAACGATAAAACTTAAAAAATCTCTGAAGCTAAAGTAGATTGCCGAAACCCGAAAATAAACGAAAAAAATCGCCAAGACGAAAAAAAAATCGCCAGAACTAAAAAAATTCTTTAAAAATTCAATAAACCGCCAAAAATTGAAAAAAGCGAAAAAACTAAGGAGAAGCACCTCAATTAAAAAATCGCCAAAACAATAAAAAAGCGAAAAAAACCGCCTAAGACAAATGCGTTTACATCTTTATAAAATCATAATGCACATTTAACATTAAAGCAGCTCAAAATCACGAACTCAAAAAAAAAAAATTCTGTTACAAGTGGTTACTCACTGTATCATTATTCATTTAAAAACTTCTTTTGATATATTTGAAAAGAAAATGTTTCCAAATAAACAAATCACACTTTAAATTTGTTGAAAAAAGTTAATGTTTTTTTTTATTTATCATAATATTTTATCACTTTGTTATTTTTAATAAAAAGAAGAATAATTATCATATTAAATTTATATATCAAATACAATTTAAGATATTGTAATTATAACTATGGATAATAGGCTGTAATTATAATAATTATAATCTTGTGTAATTATAATAAACATACAATATACTCGTACATATATATTTTGTTTAATAAAAACGAAAACTGCTTAAATGTAAAAATGTTTTTTTTTTGCAAATTTTTTTATTATCTTATTAAAAACAAGGAAATAATTGAAACTTAAAGACTAAATGAACTCAAAAATAACTTTAATGTTAAAAAAAATAATAATAATATGCTTAATAATGGAAATTATTCTTAATAATTGAAAAAAAAATAATGTTACGCTTAAGAATGGAAATTATTATTAATAATTGAAATAATTTATTTTAGGGTTTGGGAAATATAAGCATCAAAGTGACCATAAAATGAATTAACTAACCTATTCGAAAATTAATCGTTGTTTAGAATATTATGCACACTTTCGTCCATAAAAAGCTGGCAACATTGAATCTATCACCTGAATTGCAAATATTCCCCGGGAAATTGTTTCCCTGCAATTCTCTTGTTCTCGATTATAAAATCCTCCTATTCTAAACATACAGGGATAAAATTAAAACCTTGCGGTATATTCAGCTAAAACAAACGTTATGATGCCACTTGTTTGTTATTTATTTTCAAATTCTCACTTTTATTTGTTTTAAATTACACATTTGTGTAAATCAAACAATCACATCCGTAAGTTTTATCATTGAATTTATGCATTGAATTTGCTATAAGATTTTCTATTTTAGCGGAAATGGTCAGCAAAGGTAAAAAAATCATAAACAGCTGATCAAGAAAAGCACTGCAGAATTGTTAGGATAAATTTGTATGGCCCATATCTAATTATTTTAGCATTTGTATATTTTATATATATTTCCTCATTAAAAAAAAATCAAATTACATATTCACCCTTATTCTAGTTGTCGGCATCGACGTCACTTTAACACCATACCAAAAAATTGGGGCTTGTGTACTCGCTCTCAAGAACAATTTTGTGCAACTGACAATCTATTTCCGTTCCCTAAGGTCTACAAAATAGCATAAACCTGCTAACAGGAGTCAGTTGTTTTCGACAACGGGTACAAAAGCCCCAATTTTTTGGTATTGTGTTAAAGTGACGTCGATGCCGACAATTAGAATAAGTTTGATTGAAAATTTTAGTAAATGTTCATGAAGAACTTAGGACGTCGTATACAAATATTCAATTCTATATAGTCAGGTGACAACACAAGCCCGGCTGGTTAGTCCCGGTTCACACACTTCAACTTTTGTTGATAAAGTTGTAATTCAGCTGTAAGAAAGACGGAGAGAAGACAATAAAAAAAATATTTTTTTTCTTACAGCTGGATTATGAGTTGATCAAAAAAGTTCAATTGAGTGAACTTACGCAGCAAACTTAGTATCTGCATGCGTATCAGTGTGCTGTAAAGAGTGATTTTAACGACCTTTTTTTATTAATTTTTTTTTGTTTTTAAAGAGAAGTAACACTGATACAATAAATGCCTACCACTACTAATAGGTATTACCTTCTTTAGAAAAGGGATAGCGCTAGAGACGACAAATGGTAAAGGAAGCGATAGCGAAAAGCTTCATTCTTTTACAACTCTGCCAGCTTATGCTGGCTGCGTAATTTTGCTTTTTTTGACGGCTGTTGCAATTTTTTTGTTTTTCAATAGTGTTACGTTTTTATATGGAGTTGTACGGTCTTTGGCATAGGCCCACAAAAAAAGTCTAACGGCGTTGATTCGCATGATATTGGTGGCCAATTGACGTCACCAGAACATGGAAGTACGCGTTCTTGAAACTCGCCACGCAATAGAACAAAAATCGGTCATGTTATGTATATCGCTCGTAGCACCTTCTTGTTAGAACCACGTACCGTTTAGCGCATAATCATCAATTGCAGGCCATAGTGCTCTGAACGGACAATAATGGTCTAGGGATTATCCGCCATACTTTCACTAAAAGAAGCCGTATTTTCGGCAATGTATGATGTATAAACTTGATGTGGTCATCGCTCAAAATTCCCCTTCAAATTCCTTTATAGTCTTGTTACGAGTAATTCCTTACACAGTAGTTCGATTATGACAATCATAATCACATCGTAGTGCGCGAAAAGTTTAAATTATTTTTGTGCCTTCTTCGATTGTTAAAAGATCCATATTCGTAAATGAAAGAACTTTCACTAAATAAATGACACTTTACATGTGTGATATTAAACAGCTGACAGACAACCTTACCAGACCGGCAGTTTCAAACTACTAAATGGATAACCGTATACAAACTCTTTTAGTTTGCAAGGTGAATATATGAAAGTTTATTAATTAACGACCTTTTGAAGCCAATTTACGATTACATATCGCAGTTGTTCCTCAAAATTTACAAGTTCTCAGTGGAGGCAAAAAGCCGCTTTTTTACATACACTCTTATATCTTTTGTTAACGAAAGAAAAAAAAATTATATAAGTTTTATTACACTGAGGCCGTGTGCCAAACGGTAGAAAAGTACTATGGTAAAAAAAAATATTTTCCTGTGGGGAAAAAATTTAATTTTTCTGCTGTGCCAAATGATATCTTTTTTGACAATTGTTGCATAGTCAACACTGAATTGCTTTTATGAGTTTTTTCTTAATGAAGCTGTTGACACCACTAATTTTTGACAGTCATAGTTTTTACCTTCTTCATTTTAAACCACCATTTTGATTATAGAAATTTTCTTTGGTACAACTTTAAATCATAAATATTTAACTCTTATTATCTTAAAAATAAATACTTGAAGTCATTTAAACAATATGCCAGTCTATTAATGTAAATGGAAACAAGTGGCGAGGTAAGCATTCCGGTGGATAATAAAGAGTTAACAACAATGTTAAATTTTGACAAATTCGCTTTAGCATAGAAAGAAGCTGATGAAACAATTGCTGCGGCGGCGGTTTTGCTTCGCCTGACTGCAACCCGCCGGCTACCAACAAATTTTTAAGAGGACATTTTTATATAAAACAATATTCTTGTAGCAAAAAATTATATAATATTATATAAATGATGCAACATTTTTCGCAAACTAAAATAAACAATGATTTTTTCACAATCTAATTAAACTTAAAAGACGTAAAAATCTTTGTATTGTTCGACGGCTCGAAGCGACTGTGGTGGATTTAAATTTTATGATACCATGCTTTTTATTGCAGCTTGTCAAAAATTTACCTGTTGTGTCAAAATTTCTACTAGCCCCCAGGGCTAGTGAAATTTTATTCACCTCAGAAGTGTCAAAAATTTACTTATATATACTAGTACTTTGCTACCGTTTGGCACAGGCCCTGAGACGAAATGACGACTTTCAATCGTTTTCTTGCAAAATTTTGAATTGAAACATTTTAAAGCAGAGATCTTCAAAACCGGGCACGCATGCGAGTACTCTCACAATTGTTACTATAATCAGGGCTACCACTGTAATCTCAGACTATTCATATGTGCCGGTTGTGCAGTCGCATTTTACTAGCCAACAATGGTTTAAATAATTTAATTAATAGTTTAATTTCAATGTTTTCTATTTTTTAGAGCTTGAATAATCATATCTGAAAATAAGTTATTATATAATATTTAAAATACATCAGATGTACATTAATCTCTTCTTGAACACGAGAAATTTATTGGAATTAGAGTTTTACAAATATATTACAAATATGTCTTGGCAGCCATGCTATAAGAAGAGCGAAATATATTACGCTCAAGAACGAAGCACCAACACAAACATAAGTGTGAATGTATATGTGTGAGGATCAACGCTTTAAAGGAACAAGTGCCATAAGTCTAAAAAAGCATATTATTTATCTGTAATGGTACATAAAACAAGTAGTAATTAAAAAAATCAAAAACCGGCATCGTTAAATATGCTAAATGGCCATTCGAAATGAAAAATCATATGAGAAACCTAAAAATCATTTTAAAATACCTGTCGAATGATACCCATTTTGATATAGTTCGCCGACTTTTTATTTTTTTTCGCATATATTTACAAAATGGCGTCTGTTGGCCGCAATATTGAGTTTTGGCTACTGTTGTATCCTTAGTGACACTCCCAGGATTAAGATTGATTTAAGAATCATTAAAATCGGTCCACGCGTTTGGTTTATATAGTGCCGCAAAGGAACACACATACATACATAGGCTGATAAACACAATACGCTTCTATGTGTTGCGCAGTCGGGTAAAAATATATGTATGTATATTACATAAATTCATTTAAAAAACAAGTTTTTTTTTATAAGGATATCTTGGGGATTTTTTTTTAACTAAGGCTATGACGGAAACAAACTATCTGGCAGCCCTGACCTTAGCGTACACAAACCCTTGAGCTCATACTCCATTTTGTTAACAATTGCTTGTTAGCGGTTTAATAAAATTATTCTTTTATGTTTTTCTTTTTTTTGCATATTTAATATATCAACTGCATTTATTGATTTAATTCTTTAAAAATATTTTTTGTGGTTAATTGAATGATTGTGAAAAATAAAATATTATTATGACCATATTTCATGTTTGAAAAGTATTTGTTAGAGTAAGAATAAACATATCTTATATACTGTATACATACGCACATGATTATATGTATGTATTTATATTTTAATATTTTATTTATTTAGTTATTTATCAATAATGTCTCTATGCAGATAGTTTATATGAGGAATAGTTCTGTTTTAATTAAAGTTATTAAATTATTTATTTTTGTTTTCTTTAAAAAAAAAAACAATGAAATTTTTCAATGCAAATATTAAATTTGTTGCTTAATAATAATTAGTATTGTGTTAAGCTTAAATATATATAAAAATATATACATATATTTTTATTTAATTTCATAATTTTATTTCTTTGCTTAAAGATCGCTTAGCATTATTTGAATATTTAATTTGTAATAAATTTAATTAAGTACATTAATTTTTTTACATAATTTGTTTAAAATGTTATATTTTATTAATATAAAAAAAAAACATTATAATATTTATTTTAAAATAAAATTATTTTGTATTAAATTATTTATTGTTATTACAATTTTAGCGGAATATCATTTTTGCTCAATAAATTATATGTTATAGATACATGTGTATGTGTATTATGTGACTTATACACATTTTTGTATGTATTTTTTATTTTCATTTAAAACAAAACAAAATTTTTATTAACTTGACTTAATTATTGAAAAATGTTTTAACTTAATTTTTGTTTTAGGTTTTATTTTTTTAATTTTTATCAAAATATTCTCTGTTTAAAGGCGTTTTCTTTCCTTTTAGGAAATACTTGAAAATTTAATTAATAAATTTTTTTACGTAATTATGTTCATTAACAGAAATAACAATTTATTTCAATGTTTTATTTGAAATTAACGCATGTGAAAATGAATAAGAATTAAGAAAAAAATTATTTGTTGTTGGTTTAGCACGTCTAGATGAATTTTTTTGCTGCTCGGCAATACTTCAGTAGACTTCAGCAATTCAAAAAAAATCTTAGTATACTATGATTGTAATTCTCAATAATTTATTGCAAGTTCTTCTATAAACATTGGGATTTTGTACGCTTTTTTGAATTGAAATATGCCTGAGCAGCAACGAAATGCATTTAGACGTGCTAAATAAACAAAAAATATTTTTTTTTTCTAATTAGAAATAACAATTATTAAAATCTTTGATTTTTTTTAATGGGCCTTGCTTAATGTTATAAATTTGAATTTCATAAGAAAATATTTAATTAAAATTTTAAAATAAAAGTGCATTCAGAATACTTGCATATTCTTTAATACGAGTATATTCAGGACATTAAAAGTACCACAATATATATAGTAACCTGAATATATATATATATATAGAAAGGTTCAGTTTTATGTAAAAAAAATACAAAAAAATTTCATACCGATAAGTTGCGTTTTAGGGGGGTGCGTCCGGCCTGCAAAGTTGGCCTTCAAGCCCATTTTTCAATGTAATTTTTTGCATGTGACTATCTTTTTAAAAAAATCATTTTACAAGAATATGACATATGGCAATATTTTAGCTCTTCAAGTCAACAACATTAATCTTAAAGAAAGTTTTTTGCTAAAATTAATATTTTAAAACTAATGCGGAAAATAACCAACAAAATACCAACAATTTTATGTACCAAAATTATATTTATATGGAAATTTTTTATTTTAAGCATGTACAATAAATTATTTAATACATTTACATATACTCAAAATAAAACTAAACCAAAAAAAAAAAAATAAAAAAAAATTACATTGAATATATGGGCTTGAGAGCCAACCTTGATGGCCGGACGCACCCTTTAAAACACAACTTATCGGTATGAAATTTTTTTGTATTTTTTTTATATAAAAATGAACTGATTTGGGGTGTGAGAGTAGGAGAAATCAAAAAAAGTCTCCACACAAATTAGCGGCCACTGTAATATACATACATACATATGTATGTATATACGATTATGTATGCATATGTATGTATGTCGTTACCTTCATATAGGAAGACACTAACTCATTATTTTTTTAAATCGAGTTTTTGGTATATTTCGATAGAAGAACATCTAACGTATTGAAAAAATGCAAAAAATCTTGATTTAAAAAAAGTGAGTTGAGGCCTTTCTAAAAAAATTAAAAAAATCTCTAAACCTTAAATAAATCGCCAAAAACCCAAAAAATAGCCAAAACCCGAAAAAATCGCCAAAATGAAAAAAACGCCAAAACTAAAAAATGCCAAAAACCGAAAAAAATCCCTTAAGCGAAAAAACGCTAAATATAAGAAAAACCGCCAAAACTAGAAAAATTGCCAAAAACCGAAAAAAGTGTACCGGGTACTAAATATTAAAAAAAAATCGGAAATTCTACACATCAGGTAATTTATTTTATTATAAGGGCCGAAGTACGTATATTATTCCATATATACTGTTCGTACGAGCCCTTCTCGTGCGAGTCAAAGTCTCACTTTACTTTAGTCACGAGTGAGACACGCATGATCATGGTTGCCTTTTGATATAATAATTAATTTAAGAAATAACGAGTGTGAGTTTAGCTTACTTTTCTAAGCTTGTTAAAAAAGTCTATTTTTAGATAATTCGTATCCAAATTCATTCAATGGCAGGCAATTTATCATTAATAAAAATATTACGACTTTTGGTTTGTGTTGTTGGCTTAGCACCGTTCGTATGCATTTTAGTTCTAAAAGCTACCCTTATACAATTTAGTGACCCTTAAAAAGAGCCTAGAGCCCCACTGTGCGCCGTGGAGAACTTTTTTTTTAAACTCAATGTGAATAAATTTGAATTATTAATTTGTTAAACAAATACTATTTCTGACATTTTGGTTCAACTAAAAAGCCATGTTGCTTTTTTTCAGTGTTGTATTTTTGTAATATTGCTATGACTTTAAAATAAATTAGTAAATTAACCCTTAAGCGCATTTTAAGTTGCTAATTTTTATTTCATTATGAAATTCAAAATTATAACATTTTTAACATTTACTTTATTTTATAATTAAACAAGTTAAAACTTTTTTGTGACTTAAGTAAATGTTTTGTTTTTTTTTTTTTTTTGTTTTTAATTTCTTTTAACGAAAGCCGTACATTTTTTTTTTTTGCTCTAAATGTATGTGGTATGACACCCAAATATAAAAGATTTTATCGCATTAATGTTTAGGACAGGACCTTCCTGAACGTAACTTATAAGTATTTGAAACTTAAATTTTAAGAAAAAGAATGTTTTTAACAGTTTTTTTTTAAACTAAAAATAATGGTTTTTTAATGTTTAGTAAAAATTAAAAAATAAAATATAACGATTTCATTATTACGTATGTCTTCTCAGATTTTCGTTTTATTTTATTTACTTCAATTTATTTTTTATTTCAAGTTATATCTAAAAAAAATTTTATTTATTACATTAAAATTAATTATTTTAATAATAAAAATTTAATTCATTTTTATCTAACATTCCTGCTGGTGAGTGTTCTTTTTTTCACAAACATTCATACATTATTTTCACACAATTTATTGACTTTTTTATTTAATATATATATATTTTATATATTGGATGCATATTTATTTGGAATGCTCTTAATTAGAAACATAATTAAATTTTCACAAAAATATTAAATTCATTTGATTTATTTTTGCAAAAGTTTTTGTTTTTTTTTTACTGCATGTTTGTGGTATTTGCGCTTCTCTTTTTGTTTTTTTGTTTTGTTGAATTGGAAAGAATTGGTTTCTTTTTTACGAAAAATAAGGTAATTTTTTTTATATATAAAATTTGGTTAAATGCATCAAAACAATGTGTTTAGGGATTTTTGATTTCTTAACAAGTTCTAGTTTTTGTTTTAAATATTTTTTTTAAATTTTAACAAATATTAATTATATTTACAACATGACTCACAATAGATTTATGATACCGAGTAATTAAGGAAGATAATACTATGTTCACACTTACGTGTTTAACGTCTCATTCGTGTTTAAGAATTTAAACATGACGATTTTGAGATGTTTTACCATACACTTACATGTTTTGTTAAACATTTTAAATAACAAGTTTTACTGCCGTATTCAGAAAAAATTATTTTGATTTACCAAAGGTTTACGAAACAAATTTTGTATTGAAATTTGCTTGTCAAACGTTTTTTTTCTGAATAAGGCCTTCAGTCTTAAACACTTTGTTAAACCGATAAATGGCAATTCTGTGTTGTTATTAAATGGCGGCACATGAAAAAATTATTTTGCTACACAAGTAATTGCTTAAAAAACAAATTAAATTATTTGTAAAAATATTTTTTAAATACTATTATAAATAATTTAAAATTTAAATTTAAAAACATTTATAAATATTTTTACAAATAATTAAATAATTCTTAAGCAATTACTTGTGTAGCAAATAATTGTTTTACGTGCCGCCATTTAATAACAACACAAAGTTGCCAGAGTTATTAAAAACGCACTGAACATCAGCCATTTACGTGTTTAACAAAGTGTTTAACCCTTTATGACTCAACATTGTTAAACTATTTTTATTCAATAAGAGCTTCAAATTAAAAATAATTCCACTCACAACATTTTAGAAATAAAAACAATAATTGACTTGGACATTTACAAACTACTATAATGAAGTAAAACCCCGATAAGATAACTTTTTTAAAATTTGCTCCACGGCAACAGTGATTTAATAAACTCGTAGGATTATACTTTAATTCTGTTCTGCTTTAGCAGATAAAATTTTTTATCAAGAATGAATGAAAAACGTGATATTCAGGACTATCATGAATAAAATTCCGCGTGAAATATCTCCCTTTTCCAATTAGAATTTTTTGTTTTCCCTATTCCCCGGGAAAAATTTCAGGCGGAATTTTATTCATGAAAATAATTGAGTTCAAATAAAATCAATAATTATACATTTAATTAATAGTTTTTATAGAGATTTAATCGTTTGTAATATATCTGTAACAAGGGATGATAAAGGGTTAAATCCAAAATTTGCCATTTAAGATGTTTAACAAAACAAGTCAAAATCGTCGTGTTTAAGTTCTTAAACACGAATGAGATGTTAAACACGTAAGTGTGAACATAGTATAAGAATATAAGACTTTAATATTTATTTATTTTATTTTCAAAAAATTGCAAGAAAATTATATTTTCTGCCATTTCAAATTCCAAGAAGATCGAATGAAAAACGGTTACCGGCCGTATACGAACTAGACCTTCGGGAATTCTAGAGAAATATTTTTCGTCTAAGACATTTATAGAAATATATTCATTCTTATGCCAGTTGTCAACTTCGACGTCACATCAATACAATAATAAAAAATTGGGTTGTGAAACAGTGTTACCACCACATGTGAAGATTTATCTTATTTTTGAATTTTTAAACATGTTAAGACGACAAAAAAAATACTAAAAATAATAATAAATATATTTTAAAAATTTGACTTTAGGTACTTTTAATATATTATTGAGGGGACTTTTGAATAAACTTCTGATTTGCTTCATAATATGTAATCTTACGCATATTCTATACAGTAAATATTTCATGTTATTTGGCTTTACGTTTATTAGTTCATTGGAAAGAAAATAAATTTTAACTTATTTAAATTCAGTAAAATAACAAATAAAAATTTTTAGCAAAAAAAACGATTTTTTTGCTCAACTTGAAGATTTTTTAAAAATAAATATGGCATCACTGTCGTGAACACATTTTCCCTACAAATCGGCATAAAAAAGCAGCTTCTGAAAGCAGTCGAGAGATAGTATCTCAGTGTTGCCATATTTATTTTTCAAAAATCTTCAAGTCAAGCAAAAAAAATATTTTTTTGCTACCAAAAATCTTTTTTGTTTGTTATTTTATTGAATGAAAATGAGTAAAATTTTAATTTTTTTGTGAACTATTAAAAGTAAGGCCAAATAACACAAAATATTTACGGTATAGAATATGTGTAAGATCACTGTGAAGCAAATCATAAAGCTTGTGAGTAGTTTAGTCAAAAAACCCCTCTATAATATATTAAAAGTTCCAAAAGTAAAATTTTCAAAAATCTTATTTTTAGAAAATAAATCTTTTTTTGCCGTTTTATCATGTCTAAAAACTTCTTAATTAATACTTAATTTTGAGAGCGTTTCTTCTTATGCTCTCACATATAAATACTCATCATCTCAACAATGCTGCCATACTTTCAAAAAATTTCCTACATTTTGTTAATAAAACTACAAAGCAAAATAATAACATAAGATAATAAAGCAAAAATTTTAGAACATTTGAAGTTACTGCCGTATATTTTATTATGGTTTTTGCACATTTGACAGCGCGACTTTTCCTGCAGTTGCGCACTTATTCTGTTTGATCATATAAGGAACAGAAATAGACTGTCAATAGCACAAAACTGATCTCAAGAGCGAGTAGATAAGTCCCACTTTTTCCCACGATATTGACAACTGGAATAAGGTTGATTATACATATATACGTATATATATTTTGAATTAATTAACAACCATTTCTCAAATTTATATTAACATTAACAACAACATTAATAAATATCAAAAACTAATCTCAAAGCAACAAATAAGATAAAAATTTAATGAAAATTAAAGGGAAATGAAAAAAAACTTAAACAAACCAGTAATTTTTATTTACACCGCAAAATCGCCCTCACCCCAGGACATTTTGTAATCATCAATATTAAATAAATCAAATATATCCTGGGAATTTGATGAGCCAAAGGTGTCGTTGGCATTGGAGCTGCTGTCGCCGCCATTCATTCCACTGCCCGTGGCGTCCATGCCATTTGCGTTGCATATAGACATTTGTTCGTGGCACTGATGCTGCAATAGAGAATTCAGGGGCATACCTGATGATGTTGAGGACAGTGTTGGGTGGTGAGCAGAGTTGGCTGCAGAGATTGAATTATTACCAGCTGTTGATTGTGCTTGTAGACCGCAAATTGTTAAGGAATTTCCGGCGTTTAACTGTGCTGTTGCATATGAAGATGCTGTTGTTGTTGCCGCAGACATGCCAAAGGGATGTGGTGGCGTATTGATGTTTGAGTCTGGCGAAAGGGTGGAGAAATTGAAATCACTTAAAGGATTATCGAAATCATCACAAACGTCCATGGGCGTGGAGGAGTTATGACAGTTATTATTAATATTATTAGTGCTATTGTTGTGATTATTAATTTCGCTATGCTGTTGTTGCTGATTAAGATTAAGTTGTTGTTGATACTGCTGAGGCTGCTGCTGCTGCTGCTGCTGTTGTTGTTGTTGCTGATGATGATTTTGTTGTGCCAACTGTTGCACAAAGCACTCAGCATCAAAATCATCCAAAATATTGTGTGGCGATGATGAAGTGTCATCATTGACGCCGCTTGTGGGCGACAACATTTGGCTGTTTATAAGTTGCGCCAGCGAAGATGGAAATGTGTTATTCAAGTTGCGATTGAAACCATTACAAAGTGTTTTATCATTGGAATGCTGTTGTTGATTTTTATTGTGTTGGTTTTGATAAGACGAATTGTCCTCTTGTATATCCATTTCCAGTTGTTGTGACATTAATTCCAGCAGCTCGAACTCATCGAAGTGGTTGAGTTTGGCCTCCGCCTCCGGGGAATTGCTAGAATGCAGACAGTTTGTGGAAGAGCGTGTGGAATTGTTGTCCAAGCACGCTTTACTCAACATATCGTGGTGAGTTGGAGATGTCTGGTGAGTTTGTTGCTGCTGTTGTTGTTGATTCTGATGATGTTGCCGATCCAAGAACATGTCCAAGGTTTTGGCAACACTCTCATTATCCATATGACATTCTGGCTGCAGAGGTGATGCCATATCGATGTTTTCTATAAAATTATTGGCGATGCCACTATTTGTATCATTAGTGACGATGGCATCGTTGCTTTTTTGATAAAAATCATATATCGAATTTATGTGTAAATTGCTGTTGTTGTCCATTTCCATAGAATGCTGCTGTTCATTTTGTTTCTTATTGCCTGCTGTATCCTCCCTATTGTTGTTTTCTTGTTTTATCATATTCTTGGTGTCCTCTATTTGTTGATGATTGTATATTAAATTATCGCTTAAGTCCGTCATGTGCATATTGGATCCGGTGGGTGTTAGTGGTGTTGTGGCAATGGGAGTTATGGGTTCCAGTGCACTCGTAGGCAAGTCTCCCTGCTTGATCAGTATGTCCAGCACATCATTAAATTTTTCCGATTTAATCGATGACTTTAAAGGTTTTTGATCGCTTGCTGTGTTGACAGGCTCTTCCTTGATTTTTATTACAGTATTTAATAAATTTGCTTGTTGAAGTTGTTGCTGCTGTTGCTGTTGCTGCTGTTTGGCTTTCAGTTGTTTTGTGGCCTCTTCGTATTGTGGTGGCGGCGGAGGTGGTGGAGGTGGTGGAGGTGGTGGCTGCAAATTCTGTGGTTTTATGTCTAATTGTATAATTTGTTGTTGTGGTGGCGGCGCTGGAAGTACCTGTTGCTGCTGCTGCTGCTGCTGTTGATAATGCAGTTGCTGCATTTGCAATTTCTGTAGCTGTTGTTGTGTTATCAGAGGTTTTGTCTCATTGAGATTATTTCCAGCTGTGACTGTCAAATTCTGTGCCGTTGTTATAGGAAAGACTATGCTGGGCAGGGAGTTGGTTCTCTGATGGCCATTTAGTAATTTCTTGGTAGCCGGAGTAGCATTTGCCAGACTTATGTTGCCAATGGTGTGGGCAGTCATGTGTTGATCATTGAGGCCCACTAAAAATATTGTTTGATTGCCTTCATTCCAAACCAAGCCCAAGTTGTTGTGGGTCTTTGTCAGGGGTAATTGGTTGGTGACAAGGGTGGCCGTGGCGGTGGCTGGATTATTTCTTGCATTCTTTAGCTTTAGTTTATCCTCATTTGTCTTAGTTGCGGTGGTTGTGGTGGTGGTTGTTATAGTAGATCCGGTTGGAATGAGTACAGTTTGTGTCTTTTGAGTCAGGAGTCTTAGCTGGCCATGGGACTGTGCCTGGGCCTGGGCTTGAGCTTGAGCTTGAGCCTGAGCTAAGGATTGAGCTTGGACTTGTGCGAGCACTTGGGCCTGAGCTTGAGCTTGAGCCTGGGCTTGTGCTGCTGCTTGGGCCTGGGCGGCGGCCGCAGCTGCAGCCTGCGCCTGTTTCTGCTTTTGTATTTTAGCCTCTAGTTGTTGTTTGACCACCATCTTTTGGGTCATTACCACCGGAGTGGTAGTGGTTGTCGTTGTATTGGTGGTATTTAAATTGCCAACAATATGCAATTGATTATTGACTTTCTTGTTGACTATTGGCACCGGCACCACCATTGATTTCATGGGATTGGTGTTGGTTTTTATGGTCACTTTGGCTGATGTGGAAATGTCCTGCATATTTGGTTGTTGAATAAGAGTCAATGTTTGTGGTGTGTTAGTGTTGTTGTTGTTGTTGATATTATTTGCAGCTGCTGGGTTCATGGTTGTGGCTATTAAAGTGATTTGTTGTGTAGGCAGGGCATTTACCAGCTGAGCTGTTACTGGTTGTTGTTTAAACGTGGGCATGTTGGCTGCTACAGTCTTGTGCAGCGCAACAGTTGTTGGTGGTGGTTGCTGCTGCTGCTGCTGTATTTGCACCTGTTGCTGTTGCTGTTGCTTTTGTCGTATCTCCAGTAGTTCTTGCTGCGACCTCTGCAGTTGCCTTTGTAATTCATCAATTCTTCTTTGCTGTTCCCTTAACAATTCTTCATTGGATAAAATAATGGTGGCGGTTTGGGGTTGAGGTTGTGCCACAGTTTGCAAGGTCATGGGTTTTGGTGAATCCACCTGCTGTTGCACTACATCCATTTGCTCTTGCTCTAGTTGGTTAATTGGCTTGGGCGAATTAATGTCCGATTGATCCATGGCCTCTGTTACAGCTGAAATGCTTTCTGAAGGGGTTGAGGGCATGGCTGCAGTTACATTATCTAAATTGTCGAGAGGTAAATATGGCCTTAGGCGTTCAATAAGTTGTGGCTTGGGTCCGGAAACGGGTAGATTACGTTTCTTCAAATGCATTTTCAAGTCAGACACTTTCATTTTTTCCAATCTCGTGGTTTCGGGTAACGAAGATGCACAAGATTCGGCATAACTAGTGCAGGGACTGGGTGGTATAGATGAGGCTACCGAAAGTGCTGGCGAAGGCAAAGGAGGAGGTCTGGGATCTGTGGCAGCAGAGCCAGACAATATGCCTGCTGCTTGACTGTTGGCAACTTCTGTTTGCTGAACTGTAGTATTGCCCATATTATTTTGTGCTGCCAAGGCTAAGGTGGTTGTGGAATTCGCTGTCGCTGTTGTTACTGTGTTTATAACATTGCTGCCCGCTTTGCCCACAGTACTGAGCACACTTGAGGTGGATGTGGTCGAGGCTGCACTGGTGGCCGGTATAATGGATTGATTTTTGTTTAAATTTTCCAAGAATTTCAATAGACAATTCTGTTGCTCCAGCATTAATTGATAAGAGGTTTCTTCGGTGCTGGCACTACTTTCACTGGACATTTTATGGGCTGCACTTGGCGGTCCCTTGTATTCATGGAATTTAATGGTGCGTGCTTTGGACACTGGTTTGGACTTGGATTTTTTTCTATTCTTATCCTTTCCCGGGGCATCTGATTTGGCTATCTGCAGAGCTGGCGATTGTATGAGTGGACATGGTGTTACACTGTGTGGTGGGGAGGATATGGAGGAAAGAGGACTCAATGTAGAGGTCGAAGAGGCAAAAGAACATGGTGAGTTTACCATGGGCAAGTAGTGGGAAGTGGCCGTGCCGGTTACCGATTGGCAAAGTTCCTCATATAAACTCGAAGTTTCTTGTTTAACTTTGATGGGTAGAGGAGGAGGCGGTGGAGGAGGTATATAATTTGATTTTAGTGTGGTCGTTTTTGTTTGGTCTAGTGGAGCCGTGGAAACCATTACTTGGCCTGCCGGGGTTGGTATACTCAAGGCCACTGTTACTATGCCAGCTGAAGCGGCAGCCGCTTGTAAAGCATCACTGCAGGTTGTGGGCGTGGAAGTGCTACTAAGCGGACTGCTACTGCTTCCAATGGCTAACTGACAGTCCAACCTTGGCGGTGTTTGCCTGGTATCACTTTCTGAAGAATGTGAGTCATCTTCGAAGGTAACATAACTATTGGGATGCTGTGGTCTCGTGAGAAGGCCTTCACTGGTTGCCTTAAAGGTCACCAAACCCTCTTTAACAATTTTTTCTATGGGTTTTTCGGTATGCAATATATTCTTCTTAATCAACTCCAATGGCCCAGGACGATGTTGTATTTGTGAATTGAGCTGGTCGGCCAAGCGTGCTTTCTTAAGCATACGCTGCTTTTCCGCCAAACTCGGATCAATATGACACTCATCTTCTTCGAGAATATGGCGTCTTTCCAAATCTTCTCTGTTGGGACGTTGCTGTATTTTCGCTTTCAATAAGTCACTTGTCTTGGCACGCTCCAATTGTTTGCATTGTTCATGAATGGCGGGGGAAGTTTTTAAGGCTATTGAAAACAAATTCCAAAAAAAAAGGTAAAAAGAATTAAAATAAAAGGAAAGAATGCAATGTTGCGTAAATAATTTATTCAAATCATCTTTCAATGTAAGCTAATTTGATCTTTTTATCTTTCTTCAATTTTATTGTTTTTTTTTTCAAGTCAAAGACAAAAAAAGGTAGAATTATTTAGGTTATAGCAGATATTATTCATTCATGTTACTGGTGTATAATCGAGGCTATCAGAGGCTATCGGAAGTTGTGTAACCCACATTCGTTTTCTAGTTGCTGTTCTGAGGGTCGATTCTGGTTCTGTGATAATGTGAAATAAAAAAAACTTTTCATTTTCATTTACACAACCATTTTTCATAATACTTTTCACAATTACATAAAATGCGATTCTCGTTGCTATTATGAAAACATTGTTTTATTCCGTTGTGCCTATGAAACTTTTGTTTTTATGCTACTGAAATATGTCATGTAAATAAATAATATTAATTATTATTTATGTACATATTGCAAGGAACTCGGTATGAGCATAAATAAAAGTGTTTGAAAGATTATCGCTACATAATTAAACTTAATAGTTGTCTCTTCTTTATTATAGATTGGGTAAAATTGACGCTTTCAATTGCAAGGTCCCTTGTTTGTTCTGAATCATCATCACAAGCAGAATTTAGGACAAACTACTTCAAACCATAGGAGTTATTATTCGTTTCTTCTGTAGGAATAGGGAAATGTGTTATGCCGTGCACGTCTCCTGTCGAGCTTAAATGTCAAACAGTGGCTGTGCTGAATAAAGGTTTTCTTTTTATCTTGCCTGTAGCCTTTAATGAAGAAAACCTTTGTCAGCCATGAAGTTCTGCAGAAGGCTGGGTACGCAAAAATATTTACTCAGGAAAGTATTTATTATTATCATTCTTATACTTAGGAGAGAAACCCTTTTAGTCCGGCCGACAGCTTTGAAGGCTAAAAATTTATGAAGCTACTGTTTGATATGCTAGTAAAATCTTATGTTTTTGTAAAAGGCAAATGATGCCCATCGTGACGTTATCATGGACGTTATTATTTCCTTTTTTAAATGCTACCGCGCACATCTTAAACCACCGCACTTAATTTTCCACATTCTATCATCATAAATTTTAGCATGACCCAAAGGCATGACCTATATGTACCTCTCCGCACTTTTCTTCTCTGATCTTGGTACTCACTGTCTGCAGACGCATCTGTTACTGTATTTTTTTTTTATTAACTGAATTTCGGAATTGTCGCTTGCAATTTCAACATCCACCCCTAAATAATTCACAAAGTATTATTTTTAATTATGTACTTAAATTTCGGAATTGTTGTTAACAATTTCGACATCCTCTAAATAATTTAAAATCAAAAAAATTTGATTTTCGTCGTTGCGCGAGTTTTTTCTAGCTTCTTTACTGTTTTTCACGTAAATATTTTTTGTGTAAAATAATTTATCATATGAAAAGTTTTTTAAGTTACACTAAACAGTTACACTAAACGAGAATCGACAGAGTTATGTAACTGTGAAAAGTTTTGTTCCATTCCCCATTTTTTTTTCATAATGAAATTGTATTTAAATTCTTTTCATCGGGAATCAGAAATGCTATGAAATCGTGAAAAAACTTTTCATTTCATAGTTTCACAGAACGAGAATCGACCCCCTGGTGATAAATACATTAGTTACATTGCCAACTTTCAAAGAAAAGTAGAGTTAACCACCTTTTAGTATTCTGAAGAAAATGACGCTGAAAAATTGTTTTTGTACAGATCATAATATTGCAAAATAATAAAACAATTAAATAATTAAAAAGATCAATTGGTTAAATAAATTGATGTGCGTTACACCAATTCTGCGCTGATGGCCCTAATTATAAGTCGAGCTCAGCTAACACCATACAAATTCATAGATTAGTTTTCCGAATTCTGGACTATTTAATCTGGTATGATTAACACGCTTCATTGGCTTCCATTCCTATTAACCAACAAATAAGCATTCCGACAGCCGTCTTATTAACATTTTTCTGTTATATATCAGTAAAAACTATCACTTATTCGAGAATTGAAAGGATCCAACTCAAACATGTAGCGCGTTTGTTTAACATTCGAGAAGTATTTTTTATCGAGAAAAATTAATTGTTTAATGTATGTACATTTGAATGTACATATATTGGCTGTCCCACTGTGGACGAGACGTGCCACTCTCATGCCCACAAAAATTCTGATTAAACAAGTGGCAACGTTAGACTAAGAAAACAAGAAACAATTAAGAGAGTTACCATATAGAATATTAGTTTAATTTTTACAATAATTTCCTCTTAATTTATAAACAATTCACGGTTTCTTATTCACTTAAACGACGAAATCAAATGTGCGACACATTATTATTAATTTTTTAATTAAGCATTCAAATTAATTGAGCTGGAATCAATTAAGCGGAAACTACTGTATTGTATTTAATGCACTTCTAACCAAACGATTCTTGAGAAATTTTGGGCACACATTTTCATATGAGAAAGAAGTAGATAAAGTTCTTGAACTGTCCAGAACTTGGACTGTATCAGGGAAGTGACACTAACGTACCTGATTCAAGAAAACGGGAATTTCATTCACTTAAATTTAACTTTTCCTGAAATTTGTTTAGATTGAAATATTTCTCTGTTCTCTCTTTCTCTCTCTACATTCTCTTTCTTACTTTCTTTCTCTTTCTTACTCGCTCTAACTCTCTTTCTCGCTCTCCCTATTTATATCTCTCTATATATTTATTTATTTCTCTCTCTCTCTTTCTTTCTCTATTTATCTCTCTCTTTCTTTATCTCTTTCTCTCTCATTTTCTTTAATCCTTTTTCGCTTTTTCATTATTTCTCTCTCTCTCTCTTTCTCATTATTTCTCTTTCTCATTCTCTCTCTCATTCTCACTCTTTCTTATTCCCTCTTTCCAGGGTCACCGATGACATTTTTTAAAAAGTGGCACCAAATAGGGGATTTATCAAAAAAAGGGGGCAAAATTAAGAAATTCGAGAAAACTACACTAAACTTTTTATTTTTAATATATTTTCATATAACTCACCCAAAAAAAGGGGGAAAAAGTGGCAAGGAAGTCGAAAAAGGGGAAAGGCAGTTGAAAAAGTGGCAATTTGCCACTTTAGTCGGTCAAACGGTCACACTGCCTCTTTCTTATTTTCACTCTTTCTCATTCTCTCTTTTTTCTCACTCTCTCTCTCTCTCTCTCTCTGTATTTCTCATTTTCTCTCTTTCTAATTATCTCTCTTTTTCTAACTATCCCTCTTTCTCTTTCTAATTATCTCTCTTTCTTTTTCCCCTCTCTTTCTCTCTCTCTCTCTTTGTTGACAGTCAACATGTCAGTCGGTTTAAAAGCAACAGAGTTCATGTGTAATGCAATTCTCGTATTCCATTTGCATTGAAAATTTTTTTTGTTTAAGGCCGATCAAATAAGCCCGTGCATACGAGTGAGTGGCGTATTATTGTCGTTTAAAAAAGAGACGTACGAATAAGCGTATGAATCAAAACTTTTTAATTTTCATCAACTATTGCCGATAACGCGTACGTGTAGCTGAAAAAAATACGGCTGCACTCACACAACTTTTTTATTGATTAGTTTATTTGAACGTATGCAAAATACTTAATTGTCATCACACAGTTGGACTGTGAACTATGTATAGGTATAGCAGAATGATTGTTATTCCATTTTGCTGGTATTTGCCAAAATATTTATAATTGTCTTCACTTTAATTTTTTTTTTTTTTCATTAAACGCTATCGCATTTAATTTTACTTTATTTTTAATACAATTAAATCAAGCACCTGAAGCATTTGTTTTTTTAACAATTTATAACTTTAGCCCTTAAAACTTAAATCATGTTACCAAAGTGGTATTTATGATATTTATGTATATGAAAAAAAAGTTCTAATTAAAATACGTTAAACCCAATGTTTTTTTTTACATAAAAATTTTTCCCTGAAGATAACGATTGCTTTTGTTGTTGTTGTTGTTGGACTTTCTAGAATTTGTGTGAAAAATAAATTTTCAAAATCTTGTTTACATTTTTTCACGTAAACATCACTTAGGTGATGTGATTTAGACAATTAATTGGACTCTTCAAAAATTGTTTCTTGGATTTAACAAAGAAAACCTTTTGATATTTTATCGGCCTTATAAACAAAAAAAGAAAGGAGCTTTTTTTAGTGAAATAACTTTTGCTGATTTTACAAAAAAAAAAAAAAAAAAATTTGAAGGTGCGAATTCAGTGGAATAATTTTTTTTTATTTAAAAAATCAATGATATTGAAAAACATTTTTACTTACATAAAGTAAGACTTTTGTTTAAATTTGATTTTTCTTTTAAATTTTGATATTTTTTAAAAAAAATTTTTTTTTTCATTAATAAAATATTTTTTGTAAATTAAGAAATCTTTTTTTTGGAGTTCTTGAATTGCACAAAATATTTTTAGTTTCTCTAATTACATGTGACCATGTCAACAAATAATTTAATTTACATTGATTTAATTTGCTGCAAAATATGTACGCACATAAATATAAAATATAATAATAATTATAGCTTATTTGCTTTACGTTGCTTTCAATTATTTTTAGTTTTATCCCTAACGATTTTTTTTTTCTTATTTTTGCCTGACAACAGCTGGCAAGCCCAGCCAATTAAATTCGCCCTGAATGTGGCTATTAATTAAAAGTGGAAAAGTGAAGCATACCTTAAGGCCGAATTTCTAGCATCTCTATTTTAACGATTTTTTTTTACTTTTAAACACAAGTTCTTATAAAAAAATTTTGAAAATAATAATAAGTTAGCTAAAAGCAAAACAATATAAATAACTTACGTGGAATAATGCCTTGTTCAACAAGCTGCGAGTGAGGTCTTCTAACCATTAACTTGACTTTGAGCGCTGCAGGTTATTGTTGTTTTGTTTTTTGTTTTTTTTTTTAACACACAAAAACAAATCCATTCGCCACAGAACATGAAAAGAGAATGAAAAAAGAAACAAAGGAAATTTCTTTTAATTTAAATATTTTATCTAAGTATAGAAATCGCAATAAATATTCTTAGGTTAATAAAATAATACTTTGAAAAAAGACTTGTTTTCTTTTTCTTCGGTTGGTTAAATATTTTCCGCATTTAAATATTTTTTATCGTAAAAAGCAGCAGTTTTTCTTCTTGTTTTAAACCATAAAGCGAAAATGTGTTAATATAAATCTTAAGTATAACAGGGCGACATTATTTGTAAGCTACCATTATTATTATTTTTTGTTATAAAGGTAAATGTGCGGTTTATATTATCATCTGTTGGTAAACACATACAGGATCTAATTTATGAATTCAAATGTTGTGACCACAAATAATTCAGTGCCACAGCACAAGCGTGTTTTGCCAGTTTTAATTTTTTTTTTATATTTTCTTGTTATTTAGGTATGCAAATACACAGCATACGAGGGTAGCATAAAAATTTCCAAGAGTAGAATATGTGTAGTAACATATCGTTAAATGAAATCCAAAATCACGTAACTACATATATTTTTTTAACCCCCGACTAAAAAAGGGGTGTTATAAGTTTGTAGTGTGTGTCTGTGTGTCTGTCCGTGTCCACGTACAGACCAAACGGCTGGACCTATTTTGATTTAGTTTTTTTCAGTTTAAAAGGTGACTTCATCGAGAAGGTTCTTAGCTATGCTTTAAGAAAATCGGTCAAGCCGTTTAGAAGATACCACATATTTTCTAGACATATTCGGGGGTTTTTTAAATTTTTAATTTTTGTTATTTATTTTATGGGAGAGAGACAAAACTTAACCAATTTATTCAAGTGATTGAATGAAATTTTTTATTTTAATTTTTTTCGGCTAATTTTTATTATGAAGGTGCAAAGATTTTTGGAGTTTTTAAATAATTCTGCCAAAAGGAAGAAACCGACTTTAATGCAAAGATCTGATAGAACATTTTCGAAAACAAAATTATAGGACCAAAATGGAAGTAAATATAAAATTAATAATTAAAATAATATAAAATTAAATTTTAGTGGGCTTAGCTTCGCCCATTTTTAAATGTAAGATTATGTGTTTTTCAGAGTTCAGGGTTTGGGTTAGATTTTGCGAAAATCGGTTAAGTAGAACTACTTAAAATTATATATTAAATTTTAATGGACGTGACTCCGCCCATTTTTTTATATGGAATATTGTATCTATTTTAGAGTTTAAGGTATGTGTTAAGTTTCGTAAGAATCAGTTTATTAGAACTACCTTAAACCAAATAAAAAGAAATTTTAATGGGCGCAGTCCCGCCCATTTGTTAACTTTAGAATTGTGTAATTACAGAAACCAAAGGTGTTCGTTAGGTTTCGCAGCAATAAAATAAGTAGAATATCATAAAATCAAATAAAAGAATTATAAGCGTCTTCCAACCCTATTTTTTGCACAATGGTACCAATTGGAAGCAAACCCCTCTCAGACAAAAAAAATCACAATTGGTCTAATAAAATGCTCCAAGTTTTGAAATAACAATGTCAACAAAAAAATACAGACGAATTGATAACCTCCTCCTTTTTTTTAAATCGGTTAAGAAATACATTTTTGAATTTAAAACTATTACAATTTTAATTTACAATCCAACAATGAACTAAAAAGTTATAAGTGAAATACTAAAAAAAGTCAAGATAAAAAAAAAGTTCTTAATTCAAATATCTTTTAAGTTATGAGAAATACGAACATTATTTCTAAAATTTAGAGCTTAGCTCAAAATGCTTTATCCCATAAGAATCGGATAATTTTTCTAAAAGTTACAAGCCTCAGAATTTTTTTGAGTCCCATGTGGGCAACTTAGGCCCACTGTAACTCCTGTCCAGCTTAAGCCAGAAGGCTGCCAAGACATGTGTTATAAGGTCTAAGGCCTAAAGTCCCCCTCTACGGTTTAATATAAATTCAATCAGTAGTTTAAAAGTTCCAGATTTATTACCATTTATTTTGCAAAAGTCCCCACTGTGCGTCGTATTCCTAAAACCCAATTTTGATTTCTGTTAAGTGCGTTACCAAGAGTTCTGCCTGAATTCTATGATCCCATACCTTTTGCTTGTTTGTTTTTGTTTGACTGCGTACTTAAACTCGTAATGGAAACGATTTATGTGGATGTGTAAACAAGTACACAAAATTAAAACTCAATATGTGAACTTGGTGTGTATGATTGTTATTGTTAGAGCAAAAAAAAAAAACGTTCTTAAATATTAATCATACGCCAACGAAAATGAAAGGCAAACATAGTAACAGTTTTGTAAAAATCACTTTCACTATTACAACTAAAGATGTGCTCGTTAATATTTCAAATCATCAAAATCAAAAGGGCGGTTCGGAACGGAAACCTTTCATAGTTTATAAAACTAACTAATGAAAACAATTTTTAGTTGTTTTTTTATGGGAATTGTTAAAATTTAAGAATTTAAGCTTAAAATTTTTTAAACGCACTAATAATCCCAAATTAATATTTTACTTAAGCCCCGTTCAGACTATTATACAAGTATTAATACTTTCAGCACATTTTACGATACAGAAATCTAAATACATTCGTTGCGACTGTCAAAAAAATCTAACGTAAAATCACATATTGTGTTCAGACCATCACAATTCAAATCAAATGTGTAACACAAGTAGAAAACAAAACAGCTGTTCAATGAAAATGTCTGCGCTATTCATTTACTAGCGGCGGCAAAACGGTTTCATGCAGGCGGGGACGTGCCGACACTTGAAAAAATTCAGCAGTTAAAAATATTCTATGTAAATAACAGAAAAAAATTTAAGGAAAGATATTACAAAAACGTTAAAAATTACGTCAACGTTATTCAAAATTTTGAGCCGATATACATATGACAAAACATTACATCAATGACGACTATCGGTGGCAAAACAGCCGACTTGGAAGTTTGGTTTTTGTGAAAATGCAACCCTGATCTAATGAAAAGTATTATCGTTTAGAAAATTTTCTAAAAACGAAAAAATCTTATGGGATGTCAAAATTTTTATCGTATTATTTGCCACTTTGATGACATTTTGCGTTCAGACTATCACACTTGCACGTATCATTTGAATTTTTGACAAGTATAAATACAAAGTATAATAGTCTGAACGCGGCTTTATTAAGTAAATTATTTTTTTTATTAAAAATACATTGAAATTGATTATTGAGGTGTTTAGCTGGATCCTATGCGCATTTCACTGTTGCTAATGCAGATCATCAGGGAACCTTTATCCTAAGTTTCTTAGAACAACTAGAGTTATTATGTTATAAACTTTCATTTAAACAAATGAGAAGCTCAACAACACATAACAAAGTTGAAACAAGAACTCAATAATCAACATGTTTTTTTTTTTATTTTCTTACTTTACCATTAATACATTGGCTGACTTTTTTCAGCTTCAAATTGTATTTGTAAGAGTATGTAAAAAGAAAATAAATGTAAATAACAACAACAGCTATTTAAGTATAGAGTGTTGCCACACAAGTATTTTTTTTTTTTTATTTTTTTGACCAGGTGTAGTCAATTTAATAATTAGTGTTTTTTATGGGAATTGTTAAAATTTAAGTTAAAAATTTTTTTAAACGCACTAATAATCCCAAATTAATATTTTACTTATTAAGTAAAATATTTCTTTATTAATTTTTATTTTATTTTATTGACTGCACCTGGTCAAAAAAATACTTGTGTGGCAACACTCTATACTTAAATAGCTGTTGTTGTTATTTACATTTATTTTCTTTGTACATACTCTTACAAATACAATTTGAAGCTGAAAAAAAGTCAGCCAATGTATTAATGGTAAAGTAAGAAAATAAAAAAATAAAAACATGTTGATTATTGAGTTCTTGTTTCAACTTTGTTATTTGTTATTGAGCTTCTCATTTGTTTAAATGAAAGTATATAACGTAATAACTCTAGTTGTTCTAAGAAACTTTGGGTAAAAGTTCCCTGATGATCTGCATTAGCAACAGTGAAATGCGCATAGGATCCAGGTAAATCCCTCAATAATCAATGCTTAATAAGTAAATATTAATGTGGGATTATTAGTGCGTTTAAAAAAATTTTAAACTGAAAACAATTTTTTTTTCTTCTTTTATAAATATTTTTTTTTTTGTAAGAGAGTGTATCATTAACTCAGTGTCTTTTTGAATTTACTGCCTCTTGATTGCAACTATCAGTTGACTCCTGTCTAAATTTGAACAAGGTCTGTCATTTAGTTTGTTTTTGGCAGCTTTTGATAACAGACCACCTCGCCTTTTGATAAGAAAATATGGCAAAAAGTGAATTTTGTGTGCTCACTAAATATTATTATTTGTGAAAAATAAAACCGTCAATCAAACCAATGAAAAGCTCGGTAAATACTATGGGGACACTGCACCATCGATTTCAATGGTAAAAAAGTGGTTTACTAACTTTCATTGTGGTCGCACAAGTACAAATGACGCTGAACGTTGTGTTGTGGACGGTCAGTTGAGGTCAGTACAACTGAAAATGTTGAAAAAATCCACGATCGAAGATTAAAAGTGCGTGAGATTGTTGATGCCATACGCATTTCATATGGCAGTGTGGTTTTAATTTTAAATGATCAGCTCGTTTTAAAAAACTTGTCTGCAAGATGGGTGCCGCGTTTACTCTCAATTGACCATAAACGTAAACGTGTGACAACTTAAAAGGATTGTTTGGAGTTGTTTAACCATGATCCATTCCAATGAGTTTTTGCGGCGTTTTGTAACTGTGGATGAAACAGAGATACATTATTATTCTCTGGAGACCAAGCAGCAGTCTAAACCTGCTCCGAAGAACGCGAAGGTGAGTTTGTCGGCCAATAAGGTGATGGCAGCAGTTTTTTGGGATGCACGCGGAATAATCCACATCGATTGCCTTCAAAAAGGAAAAACAATAAACGGCGACTATTATGCCAATTTATTAGACCGATTTAATGAGGATTTAAAAAGAAAACAACTGCGTATGACCAAGAAAAAAGTTATTTTTCATCAAGATAATCCGCAAGTGCAGTCTCAATGCCAAACTCTATGAATTGTGCTATGAACTGGTACCTCATCCGTCATATTCTCCGGATTTAGCCCCTAGTAACTACTTCCTATTTCCAAACCTAAATAAATGGCTCGGTGAAAAGAGATTTAGCTCCAACGATGAAATTATTGCCTATTTTAAGGATCTCGAAAAATCCTATTTTTGGAAGGGATAAAAAAAACTGGAGATTATGTTGAGATATAAATTTTTGTTTTGCAAAAATAAAACTGTGTTTCATTAAAAATCCACGGAATTATTAATCAAAACACATTCTGTCTGACAATATTTCAGCATACATATCGCTTACCTACTCCAAAAACGTCATAACTAAAAAAACACAGTTTACCGGAAAACGAGCTGAAATCTTCAATTCACGCACAACTTAATGGAAAAAGAAAATTTCACTTTTCGAATCATGATGTTGTTTGAGTAAATGAGCGATATATAATTTCTTTTTTCATCTACAAAAACATAATAAGCTGATTTTAAGTTAATGCTATCTCCGCAATCTGGTTATTCGAAAGAATCCCTGCTCAAAATTTCAATTAATTTATGTGAATTTTCAGGAAGTTATAGCACTATGACTTGCGATTTATCTTTTTTATACTTCTGATCTCATTTGGAATAATAGCTTAACTAAGGTTATACTTTGGTATATATAAATATACATATGTACATAAATTTATTACTTATAGTGGGTAGAACGATGTTTGCTTAAAAAAGTAAATGTTAACATAGATTTTCCCAAGTTAACTGTAAAAGAAATACAATTTGTAAAAATCGACATGAAAGCTTAAAAGCGCTATTCTGCAAAATAGTAAAATAGGACTCAAGCACTTTTTCCTTATTGCCACAGATATATTCGTATGTAATGTCCTTTTAAAAATTTATTTATCCATATGCTTTTAAATGTCAGTGAAAAGCTTTAGAATAACAAGCTACAGGTATTTTCTATTACGCACCCGAAGCGCAACAGTTGACAAATTTCCTCAATCTTAGTTTCAATTCGATTATAGAAGGTCCTGGTAGTGTATTGAATTCGCGGATTAAATTTCTGCAAACAAACAAGGAAGGCTTACAGTCTGTGTATGCAATTTGTCTAAAATTTAAAATTCGTATTTTTGTCTTTCATTTTAAAAGCTTCACTAAAGTTTCTATTTCCTTCGAAAATGATTCTGAAAAATAAATTTTTAATATCACATTTTTACCTTTTTATATTCATTTATCAATATTTCATAACAAACAAAAAAATATAACAAACAAATTACGCAAACGTTGGTCCTTCTTCTTTAGAAATTTTATTTTTATGTATGTATGTACTTTACTTTTCGGTTTCTCTTACCGAAATTAATACCACGAATGTGTGAAAATAAAAATGACACAAAGCAGACGGCAGGTGATGTTATTTTTTTTTATTTTACTCCCATTGACGCCCATTGAAAATTAAATATATAAAAAAACAACGCAACTCAAATCTACAAGCAACGCGAAGTGAAAAACAATCATTTTTATTTGTTGGGTGTAATTTTGTATTTCTTAGAAATTACCCCATATTTTTGTATAAAAAAAATAAACAAGAAACTCGTGACGAACAATAAATAAAATTTTAAATAACAACAAAGTTAACAGGTTGTCGCAATAAGGCTCTATTCTATTTCTATTTCTGTTCTATTTTTAGGTGAAAAAAACACAGAATGAAAGAAAATATAAAAAAATACTAAGTATGTCAATCAATATCTTATCTGTTCGTCTCATAATTTTTGGGACAATTTATTTCAATTTGTTTTGTCATTAATAACGCACGTGTATTACAAAAGTACATATATACATAAATAATATGATTTGGGAGGCAACCCCTGGAAATGAGAATACAAATTTAATTTAATTTTTTATTAAAAAAAATTTCTGGTCAATTATTTTTGGTTAAAAATATTTTGGACAGCATGAAATTTTTAAGCAAAATGATAGTTTAGATTTTATTTTAAATACAAAAAACATTTGTAAAAAGTTATAATTTCATATTCAATTATTATGTTGTTCCAATTTTATGTGAAATATTTCAGAAAAATTTGGTTCTTATTCAATTTTGTGATGAAAAACCTTCGTAACGCATTTGTAATTCTTTAGAAATTTTTGTCCCAAACATATTTTTCACTGTCCCAAATTGTATTTCTTACAATAGGTGCCTTGCGAACGTAAATGTGTAGAGACCTTTTAGAAATATTAAAAAAAATACTACATAAAATGTTGTCTTTAAGCCTTAAGTCCAAAAATTTTTTACATAAACTTTTTGTCCCAAAATAAATATGTTTTAAAATTTTTGTTAATACTGTTTTAATCATGAAATCGTTTGCTTAGTAAAGAATTTTTAAAAAAATATTTGTCCCAAATCCCTGTTACTTCGGGAAAATTTGTCCCAAACAGCTTTTTTGCAAGGAATTACATTTCGAAATTTTTTGTTATTCTTTTCAAAGGCAAATTAGTTAAAGCAAACAAAAATTTTGTCAAAACTACATATATCTCTATTGGATAAATTTGTCCCAAATAAATTTGTGTACGGATTTTCCCTAGGTAAATTTCTGCTGACTTGGGGTATTCTCTGACTATGTCCCAAAATAATATAAAATGTGTGCAATTAAGGGGAAGATTTGTTACAAATACAAAGGCTAAAAGTGTAAAATCGCTTTTTATACAAGCATAAACACAGTTATTTGACATAAATTTTTTCTTATTAAATCGTTTTAAGTTTTGTATAAAATGTTGTCCCAATTTCTTACTAACTTTTTTATATACAAATTTTTATAAAGCATTTGGCTTGAATTTTTTATTGACATGGAAAAATTTATAATTCTTGTTCCAAACGAAATTTTCAAATTGTCTCAAACTTTATTTCAGGAGAATTAATGTTTAGAACTCAAATCTTTACAGGAAGTTTCAGAACAGTGACGCTAAGCGATATAAAATGTTGTCATAAGGTAAATGTGGATAGCAAGGTTTATTTTGTTTGTCCCAA
Source organism: Tachina grossa (assembly GCA_949987645.1). Taxonomy (NCBI): domain Eukaryota; kingdom Metazoa; phylum Arthropoda; class Insecta; order Diptera; family Tachinidae; genus Tachina; species Tachina grossa. The sequence goes on along the minus strand of OX465276.1, from coordinate 15,609,987 downwards.
ACTTAATTTTCCAAGTGTATTTCGAAATTATTTTTTAAAATTTTCTGAATCATGGTCCAAAGTCAATTTTAATAGAAATATTTATTTCGATCTTAATTTTAAACTGCAAAATGTTGTCCCAAAAAATTTCTTGGTATAATGTTTGTTAAAAATTAATTTTTTACATAAAATTTTAAGCTGAGGAATTGGTTTCAAGGAAAATCGTTGTCCCACAGACTGTCTTTATGGGAGAAAAAATGTGTCCCAAACTAATTTTTACGGAAAATTTTATTTAAAAATTTGTATTTAGGAAAAAACTCTGTGTGGTTATGCTTTAAATCTAATTATGTTTTGGAAAATTTGTCAGAAGTTTTTACTGAATTTTCTTCTCTAAAATATGTCCCATGTTAGATATGATTTATGCTATTACCAATAGAAAAAATTATATATCAAAGAAAATTAAGTTCAATAATCAAAGAGATGATATTAAAATTGTGCGTGTGCATAATAAAAAAAACATATAAAAAGTTTAATGACTTCATATATATTTTTTTTGTGATAAAGTTCTTTGAACTCATTAGTTTTTGTACTTATACATACCTATCTTTCCCTCAATATAACATTAAAAAAAATTATTTAATAAATATGTTACCAGTTAGTAAAACGGATTTCATTGTTTGCATAATTTCATTCATATTGAGACATTAATTTTGTGTTTAACGCAAAAACCACAAAATACACAAATTTTTTTCTGAATTATTTCAATTTTATTAGACTAATCAAAATTTTAATGGAATTTCTAATTAACAGCAAAAAAACCGAAAAATAAAATCAATGTGCGTGCGTTTTATATGCTGAGATGTTGTCAAAAGTAATAAAAATGCCAAAATCTTATAGATCAAGAACAAATAATGAATGAAAGAACAACAATTCACAATGGCAGCACTGTTGTCTAAGCACAGTGGGCTAATGATGATGACAGTTTTGTGGACAAGTAAGCGTAGGATTTAAAAAAAAAATCCGCACCGCACAATTAAAAATGCGAAAATCAGAATTTTTAACAAAACTCACGGGATTATAAAATATTTACGTTTCTTTTCTTTGTTTATTTAATTTTGTTTTTCCCAATTACAATTTAATTAGAAACACCTCCATATACCACAAAATTGAAATTTTGGGCGCTTAATCGATTTTGCTAGAAAAACAATGTTGTAAACAAATTGCAAAAATCAAAAATAAATACATAATTTATTAGATTTTTGTTTTTCTGATCGAGAAAAAAATTTAGATCATGGAAATATTTTTTCTGAATAATGACTAAACGAGACATTTTTTGTGCTGGTAATGTGGGCTGTATTCCGTGTTGCCAATTTCACATTATTTAAATTATAAAATTATTCATAAAAAATTTACGATTTTTTTTTGTAAGCAGTAGAGATATGTATGTATAGGGTGTTTTTTTTAGAGGTATAAAACTTTGAATTGAAATAAAACACAAGAAAATCGTTTTAATGTCCATCAATTTGGCTTTATTGGAAGGATAACTTTATGCCATTAATGTTAAAATATGATTTCGGGCATGTGGTTGCCGCGGCTGGCTCGAATAAAGCTAATTCTACAGGTCCAATTTTCAACCACTTTTTCGAGCATATGGGGCCGTATGTTGGCAATAACGCCACGAATGTTGGCTTCCAATTCCCCTAACGTTTCTGGTTTGTTGGCGTAGACGAGCGACTTCACATATCCCCAAAGAAAATAATCCAATGGTGTCAAATCACACGATCTTGGTGGCCAATTGACAGGTCCATTCCGCGAAATTATGCGCTCATCGAATGTTTCCTTCAATAAATCGATTGTGACGTGCGCTGTGTGGCATGTAGCGCCGTCTTGTTGGAACCACAACTCATCCACATTCATGCCATCCAATTCGGGAACAAAATAGTCGGTTATCATGGCTCTATACCGTGCACGGTGGCGAATCGATTCATTCGGGTCCTCTTCAACACTTTGCTCTACAGCGGCAATTGTTTCTTCGGTGCGCACTGTTCGACGTCTCTGCGGATGCGTATTATCACATAGAGTAAACGTAGTGCGAAAACGATCCATGGTTAACCGAATTAATTGCTCTGATGGACGATTATGTCGACCATAAAATGTACGGAGCTTGCGGTAAACTTCGCGAACTGAACCATTATTTTCGAAATAAATTTGCACGATTTGCAAGCGTTGTTCTTTTGTCAACCTGTTTGTGATAAAATGGCAAAGCAAACTAAATATTAATCACTTCACAGCTGACAAAATGGCCGCCAGTTAAAAAAGTGATGCCAACTTAAAGTTCTATACCTCAATAAAAAACACCCTTTATAAGGAAAATATAAAACATACACCAAAAATACTTCCGAGATTCATGCCAAGTAGCTTTTTGATATTTAATTTATACTTTAAGTCATAAAATTTGTTAAGAAAGTTGCATGATTTTTTTTAATAGGAACTAGAGTTTCGGTTCAGTCGAAAATTCTTTAGGGATTCATGTGAGGCAAGTTTTGTATATAATTTATATTTTCATGAAATAGTTGCATGACTTTTTTTTAATAGAAGGAATGTAGAAGCTAGACATAAAACACATAACCGAAAATTCTTCTGAGATTCATACGACGACATTTTTTTATATTTAAATTATGCTTCAAATCATACAATTAAAAAAAATTCATGATTTTTTTTCAAGAAAGTTGCATGATTTTTTTTTTTTTTTTTTTTGTCAATAAAAGGCAGAAATTTTGTTTTGCCGCTAAATTTTGAAAGATTCATATGATCCAATTTCTTTATTTAATTTATATTTTTTAACATATAATTGCATGATTTATTTTTTAAAATAGAAGGAATGAAGAAGCAAGACAAATAAAAACATAACCAAAACTTCTTCTGAGAATCACGACATTTTCTGATATCATCATAAGAATCATAAGATTAAAAAAAATCATGAGTTTTTTCAAGAAAGTTGCATGATTTTTTTCATAAATAAGAGGCAGGGCTTTCGTTTTGCCGCAAATTTTTCAAAGATTCATATGACCCAATTTGTTTATTTAATCTATATTTTCAGAAAATAGTTTCATTATTTTTTTTTTTTTTTTTTTTTGTAAATAGAAGGAATGTAGAGAAACAAGACAAATAAAAAACATAACCGAAAATGCTTCCGAGCTTCAACCAACGACCTTTTTTGGTATTTAATTTATACTTTAAATCATAAAATAAAATAAAAATATGATTTTTTTAAAGAAAGTTGCATGACTTTTTTTTTGTCAATAAGAGGCAGAGATTTCGTTTTGCGGCAAATTTTTCAAAGATTCATATGATCCAATTTCTTTATTTAATTTATATTTTTTAAGAAATAGTTGCATGATTTTTTTTTTTTTTTTTAAATAGAAGGAATGAAGAAGCAAGACAAATAAAAACATAACTGAAACTTCTTCTGAGAATCACGATATTTTTTGATATCATCATAAGAATCACAAAATTTAAAAAAAAAACCATGATTTTTTTTTTCAAGAAAGTTGCATGATTTTTTTTTCCTAAATAAAAGGCGGAGATTTTCTTTTGCCGCTAAATTTTCAAAGATTCATGTAACCAAATTTCTTTATTTAGTTTATATTTTCATGAAACAGTTACATGACAACAACATGCTTCTGAATTTATGTGTTATTAACATTGCAATTTGAAAGCATATGCTTTTGTTTTGAATTATAGAATAGACCTTCAGAAAATTTATTATGGACAATTTTTATTTAAAAACTAAAAATGTAAAGTTCTTTCTGAAACGAATGACGGTTTCGGATTGGAGCAAACAAATTATTTTATATACATATTTAAAAACATTTTTTTTGCAGCAAAAAAAAGTATTTGCTCTCCACTTATTTATGCATTTTATTTAATTTTTTTTTATATATAAAAAATTCATCTGGCTCTCAACTACTTTTATTTTATTCCTCATTTTAATTATTTATGGCCTGGAAATGGCACTCGTTTAACATGTCGCTCAGTGGGTATTAAGGATGCAAATTATTATGCCATTAACCAGCGTTACGGTTTTAGTTTCATTCTTCTTCCTATTATTATCACTAAAATATTATTTTCCTTTTTTCCACTACGCCCCCAAAATCAATACATACATATAACGATTGTATTTATACATATTTTCACTTTCATATTCGCTGCCATCAACACCACGTTAAAATAACATCAACAACATCACTGCAATCATCAACTAGCGATTGCTGGTAGCCACTTTGCTATTTACCAGTGGGGCAAGTAGAGCCCACAATTGTTATTAAAGTATAATTCACAGTAGTCAGGGAATGTTTAAATAGTGAGGGATGGGCGGACAGTAGTACATTTCCGAGTACTGAGTGAGTGATTGACGCAATAAAATAAAAAAAAAGAACTATTTAAAGTTTTAGTATTGAAAATGCTTTTAAATTTGTTTCTTATAGTTCGAAACAAATCTCGGTTTAAGTATCCATGCTGACAGGACATTGTCGCATAGGAGGGCATGCCAAAAGGTTAAAGGTTGAATCCCACGAGGTTTTTTTTTTCAAATAAAGAGAAGTAAGAAAGAATATCTACTAGACAGCTGGTGAATGAAGATAATGAATGAGGAAGGCTTCATTCTTTTAGAACTCTGCTTGTTGAACGTTTTTATTAATGCAGTGTTGCAGCGCCTCTGGTGTCAAGGCGTATTAAACTTTCAAAACTTTGTTTAGTTACCATTTTATTGGTTATTTTATTTCACCGATGATTCTGCTACACAATACCGATGAGAAATGAGAGAGCTCTGATTTTATATTAGGATTAGTATCCGCTGAAGCAAGAGTAGTTCAGTGACTATGCATTCATCGTTTGACCTTTCCTACAACAACTGATATAAAAGGACACTACAGGCACATCAGAAAAAACCGTGATGTTGCTATGTAATGACTGTCAGAACCGATCTCGAACCCAGGACCTTCGGTTTTGTAGTCAACGTGCTAACTACTTCAGCCAACGCCAAGATATAAGCGTAGAAGAAAATAGCAAGGTAACACATAAAAATATTTTATTTAACTGAATCTAGATTATTTTTAAAATTTTAAGGTCTAATTCTTGAAGTCGTTTTAACTTTTTTTAAAATTAATTTTAGAATTTTTAGCGCCAATTTTATATTTCTAGGAGCGTGGTCACGCCTAATTTGACAAATATTAGTGTCCACCCCTTTGCGAAATTTAACCTCATTTCACTTTCAGAGCTCAAGACGAGTGCCAAGTTTGGCCAAAATAGGTCAGGTAGATGCATGTGAAATATAATATTATGGCGGGGCCATAGCCGGCCCCAGACCCGTCCCCGCCCACTTCTTTAAACACAAAATTATGTCATTCTTAAAGGAAAATCTTTGCCTAGTTTCGTGGAAATCGCATAAGTAGAAGTACATATAATTTAATAATAACCTTTCAAGGGCGTGGCCTCGCCAAGTATTTCGAACACAAGATAAGTCTTTTTCAGAGCTCCAGGTATGTGCCAAGTTTCGTAAAAACAGGTAAAGTAGAAGCATGTGAAATATAACATTAAATTTTAATGGGCGCGGCTTTGCCTACTTTTATGAATGCTCCTTTTTAAAAGCTTAAGATATGTGCCAAGTTTTGCAAAAATCTATTAAGTACAAGCGCTAGAAATAGAATATCAATTTTTAATGGGCGTGGCTTTGCCCACTTTTTTAATGCAAGATGAAGTATTTTTCAGAGCTCAAAGTGTCTACTAAGTTTTGTAAAAATCGGTTAAGTAAAATCACGTGAAATATAATATTAAGCCTTAATGGGCGTGACCCGGTCCACTTTTTTAAATGCAATATTGTGTCTTTTTATACCCTCAAGGTGTGTGCTAAGGTTTATTAAAAATCTGTTAAGCACCAGTACGTGAAATATAATATTAAATTTTAATGGGCGCGGCTATTCCCATTTTTTAACTTGCAAATTGTGTCATTTGACATAATTTCACTGTTTTAAATTTACTGACTTTTTCCCACCGACATGGCCAAAATGGCTCAAGTGAGACACTATTTCATACACATGTTTTGGGTGTCCAGTAGTCAATATTTGGCCTTCAAGCTCCAAAGCCCCGTGCTATACGTCATTACTCTATTTATATAACATAATTTATTTAAGCCTTTAATATGTAAAACATTTTCTTTTCAAATGAATACCTGTTAAGCTTTTCTGTTTATAAATAGATTACTTCTCAATTTTTTTTTTTTTTTTTTTTTTTTTTTGTTATTCCTTTCACATTGCAATCATGTTTAAATGTCCAGTTCCATTAAGTGACGGCAATAACAATAACAACACAACTCAAGGCTATAAAATTAATCTGTATCGTTAATAGAAGCTACATGAAGCTAGACACCTGCAAGTGCAGCAGATAACAAAAAGCAGAGCTCAAACAATGGGCTGTGACGGCTTTTTTGCGCCCTCAATAAGAGAGCAAGAGCTTGAGAAAAAGGATTTCTCAGAATTTTAAATTCTTGCTAACTTTCTTTTATACATTTTTAATTAGTTTCCCAATTTTCCATGAAATTTCAGCAGCTGATTTTTGTATCTATGCATCTATTGTCCTTCTCAACTCAACTCAGTTTAGTCCTCTGAAAGATAGAGAGAGAGATAGAGAGAGAGAGAGAATTGGAATATTTTTACATTGGCATTGCCATTCACAATTTAATTCACAATAACGGTTCAGTTTGTAGTAGTCTTGTGCAGGGCTGTCAGATATGACGATTTCTCGCCAAACGTATCGTCCAAATATTTGCTTTGGCGACATATGGCGATAAATAAATTTGTTTCCGATTTATATTATTTTTTTTTTTTAATTTTTCAACAATATTAAACTCAAAAATTTTTGTAATTCAGGATATAAATCCTGCCAAAATACTTCTGCAAGAAATTAAAACAATTTGATTTTGATGATTTTTCTTATATTAATTAAAGTAATTAATGCGTTTTAAATTTATATGAGAAAAATTTACAAGAAATAATTTTGGGCGATTTTATTTCTGCTTTTGGGGATTTTCTGTTAAATTTTTATACGAATATTTTATAAAAATTTATGTTAAAAAAAGTGTTACTTGAATATAAAAACAAATTTATTATCAAATATATATTAAGAAAAACTGCACAAAACTGATTTTGGCGACTTTTGGGTGATTTTTAAAATCAATTGGGCTACATAGGTCGCAAAAAAATTTGACATCCCTGGTCTTGTGTCATAGCAATATCCAGTAGATTTTTTACGATTCACAATAGTGAGACATAATAACGGTTTTGTAGGAGTTGTGCTGACTCTCAGACAACGAAACTGCGTTGAGTTGATTTGAGCACCACAATAAGGGCAATGAGCAAAATAAGGAAAAATAAAATAAATTCATAGGTAATTTGACAAACTGACTGCACCAGGGAATTGGCTTAATTTCCGAAAATGTTCTGGCTTTGAAACATAAAAATAATTCTTTGGGCAAATGTTTTATTTATAAAGTTTTCTATTCCTTCAAAGATCTCTAAATAGGTATTTATTTCATTGGTAATCTTCTAAGAAGTATGTGCTGAAAAAAAGAAAGAATGAAAATTACACACACACACACACACACATTCCCAACTATTCAGTCATATTAATCAACCAAACGCCTAGTTGTTCAGAATGTGACTTTAACAACCTTGAAACGGCTGCATGCGTACGTTTGCATTAGCAAATAGTTTAAGATGGACAAATACGAGTACAAGCACACGTTTAACAAATAGGCAATATCAGTTTGTATTATACAATTGTGTTAGTATATGAAAATATGTAGTTAGAAAGAGAATTACTTCTAACAGCGTTAGACAGTGTTGCCAGATACTTTTTGAATTAAGTAAGGCAGCATTAGATAAAAAAAAGAAACGTCACTTATAATAGAACAAAAAATAAAAACTTTTGAGCATTTCAATTATAAAATATAAGATATTTAATAACAAAAAGCATTTTCAAAAACTCATATAATAAAACCATTTATGGTGAACTCTGTTTACGCGTATACATATTTATGAGCAACTTACGATCTTTGACTATAGTCGAAAGTACTGATCGAACGAATTTTCATTCGACAAAGAATGTCCTTACTGTGAATGTCACTGAAAGTGATTTTTAAAATTTGCAACAACTTTACTTAAAAATAAAAAACAATCGTTTATAATAATTTTTTTATAATACTTCATCCAAAGGTAAACTCTGTTCGATAGAAAATGCGTTGCTCAACGAAATTTTCGATGCTCATAATATGAATTGAACATTCGGTTTTCAATGTTCGATAGCCAGCGAAAATCGAATGTAACTTGTAATGAGGGCCTATGTCTTTGAGTAGTTAAAAATGTCACCTTATGGATTAGTTAGTCCAATGTAAATGCAAAGCAGGATTATTTGATCCAGCCCTAAGATATTAGAGTATTAAAACTCTTAAGATTTATACATATATTTCGACTTATTTTTGAACGAGTATTCTAACGAATATACTTTACACTCGTATGTCCAGTTGTTTGCAGTTACCCAGCAAAAAATTCTCGACACTTAGAAGCACTAAAAGCTGTTAGAGGCAATACATTGCATCTCTAGAAGCACTAACGTAAGCGAGACCATTAAAATATGTTCAACGATCGTACACGAACAGTACAGAATTATATATGTATGTAAATAATACAGGTACACGTTTGGTGGATGATTTATTGCTATTCCTTCTTCTAAGTGGCTCATCGCGAACAAAAATCATGTATTATAAAAGCGCAATTGCAAGTGATTCCGTTTCATGGTCTCCCTTACAAAAATGCTTCCAGCAAGCAAAAATTGTTGCTGGGCATATTCTTAGAAATACATAAACTAAAGAATTACTTGCAATCAAGTTTCTAGTTTTTGCTTGTTCAATTCATAAATTTTATCTCAACATCCCAAAATTTCTACGCGATTTTGTTACATATTGGTGCTTTTTTTCTTGTTTTGACGATTTTACCCTTTTTGCGATTAATTGTGGTGGTAGCGACTTTTTTAGTTTCGCTGATTTTATCGGCTTTGTAAATTTTTACTTTTTGTCGGTTTTTTATTTTGGCGATTTTTTTTTTAATTTTGGGCATTTTTTCTTCTAGGACGTTTAACATTTTTTTGTGACTTTCTTGTTGTATTAGCGATTTGTTTTATCGGTTTTGTGGAATTTTACTTTTTTGGGGTTTTTTTATTTGGGCCATTTTTTTTAATTTTCGCGTTTTTTTTTCGTTTAGGACGCTTAACATTTTTTAGTTTTAGCGATATTTCTTTTAAATTGGCGATATGCTATATCAGTTTTGTGAAATTTTACTATTTGACGGTTTTTGTATTTTGGTTTTGGTGTTTTTTTTTCTTTAGAACGTTTAATATTTTTTAGTTTTCGTGATTTTTTGTATTTGAGATATGTTTCAGGTTTGGCGTTTTTTATGCTATAGGCTTGGCGATTTTTTCGTTTTTGGCTATTTTTTTCGTTCTAGCGACCAGTTAGCGATTAATTGCAGCGGTGGCGATTTTTCCGTTTTTGCTGAATTTTTTCAGTTTTAAGACTTTTTACTTTTTTTATTTTGGCGATTTCTTTTAGTTTTGCCGTTTTTCCCAGTTGAACAGTAGCATTTTTCTGTTTTCATGATTTTTTTGCGATTTGTTTTTTATTTTTTTTTTTTTTTTTTTTTTACTTATTTTATCATGAGTTTGGTTGGGCTTTATTTCATTTATAATGGGAATTTTGTCACAAATTTTCTTTTGTGCCTTATTTATTCTTTTGGAGTTTTATTTCATTGGGGCTTATTTCATTTCTTATTTGGGCTTTATTTCATAGGGCCTTGGGAGTAATTATGTAATTCGATTCGAAACGGAAACTGTTCGAATTTGTATCTTATTAACATTATAATTCGAACACATTTCTGTTCGATTCGGATTACATAATAACCTCCCTTATTTCATAGAGCTTTACCCTGTTGTGGGTTAATTGCCAATACGGAATGAATCATAAAATGAAATAAAACAAAAATGAAAAAAATCTCCAAAATGCCCGTTTTCATAATTTATAATATGTTGATGATATTTTCTGGATTTATTCAATTAGAAAATTTTTCTGCTCAGTAAATTTTTCCTTTTGTCGATTTCTTTATTCTGGCAATATTTCCATTCTGGCGATTAAAAAAAAAATACAAAAATTGTTTTAATGTCAACATTATTTCCGAGTTGGAAGCCAATAATGAAATCATTTAAAATATTAACAGCAGAACGGGACAGCTCATCTCTAATACACACATGTGCAGTTTCCATAGCAAAAATATATGAATTGCTCCCTCATTTGTACTTTTATCCGTATTAAGTCCTGAGTGACTATTTCTTGTTCGCAAACTTGAAAAAAGGCGGAGAGAAGTTTAACTCTAATGATTAAATCATTTCAAAACCAATTACCAATGTGTTCTGATGACCTCGACTAATCTTAATTTTTGGATGGAATAAAAAAATTGCAGAATCGTTGGGCAAAGTGTATAGAGCTCACAGCAGGCTACGTTGAAAAATAAAATGAATTTTTATCCACAACTCAATGTTTCATTCGAAAATGCACGAACCTATCAACCTGCCCGTAAATAAAAAAATATTCATGAAAAACAGTCTATTACAAAAAAAAAAAAAAATTATATGAACAATGGCATAAACTTTATACGCGTATCATACCAATAATTTTTTTAAATAGTATTCAATATGTAAAACTTTTATGTTGCAACTGGAAATTTTTAGAAATTTCAAGCAAACATCACATCATATGCCCGTTAAAAATAACTTCTTTCTGGTAACGCTGCAGCGCTGTGATGGTGAATAGTGAGTGGGTGGTGTATGGTGGGTAATTTAATAGGGAGTGATTTTAAAAGGAAAGTTAATAGTGTTGGCAACACAATTATTATTATTGCCTCTTTAATTTGAGTGTGAGTATTTAAGTGTTAGTGCCCAGTCGTTTTTATTTTTATTAAAAGAAAGAAAAGAAATGTATACAATAGAAAGAATAATATAAATAAAAAACAATGACAACAACTGGTTCATTCAAATCACGTAATCGATTACGTTTGTGTCAGTAATAGTGATAAAATAAAAGACCAAGAAGAACAGGAAGATGCAGTGATGCCAACTTTTGAGACTCAAAACGCGTACAATTTTTTGAAAAAAGGGCTAGAAAGGGCTAAATTGAAAAAATATTCAAAAATAAAAAAAAATAGTAAACTTTTTCGAAAAAGCGCGAAAAGGGGCTAGTATTAAAATGTTTCTGTTGAAAGTTAAAACATCAAATCAATTTTTGTAAAGTAATTTATTAGAATATAAATAACTATCATGAGATCAACACATACATAGCTTGAGAGCTTCAATATTGTACATATTTCATTTACATTTCATATTACATTGCAATATTGTATGTACGTAGATTAAATAGTTAGCATATACATACATATATAATAGAAATATATATATATACATATGTATGTTTACATAAGTAGATACATTTAAAATTGGCCGTTATTAAATAAAATTTCGATTTCTCGCTCTTCCAAAAACATACCATTATCTATTTTAGGCTGTACTGAATAACTTTCAAGGCATAAAAAATTTGGAAGAAATAAAAGATTACTCTATACATATTATTCTTCTTTTTTAAATTGGTAAAGCAATATCGACTTTTTACTCATTTTATTTTGCTAGATTAAAGGAAGAAAAAGTTCGCAAAAGTTTAAATGTAGCCATATCGAGCAAAAACTAAAAAGGGTTAGCCCTTAGGGCTGAAAGATTATTGTAAAAAGTGCTAGGTTTGCGCCTTTTTTAGTTTGGGGCTAAAAATTTTTTTTCGCGTTTTGACTGACTGAAAACGGGCTAAATCTAGCCCTAAAAGGGCTAAGTTGGCATCACTGGGAAGATGAAGCAAAATCAAAAACAAAAACAGCAAGAAGACAACATGAAAACATCATAAACCAAGCGACCGACCAACAATGGATTTTATCGCTTGGTTAGTATTGTAATCGCACATTTTTATTTTTAAACGCCATTAAGTGCTGGATGTGCGTGTGTGTGTGTGTTGGTGTGAATGTAAGTAAGGCTGTAGGTGTTTACGTTATATTTCTGTAACAATAACCAGACGTGGGTTTACTGCAGTGTTTATCATATAGCAATAAAAATTTGTGTATAAAACCAACAGAAAAAATACTTACATAAGTTGTATTTTTTCTCGAAATTTTCCATGAGTTCTGCCCTATCTTGCATAACTTTTCTTAAGGAGTGAAGTAATGGAAAAGTTTTCGTAAAGTATTTTTAATAAAATTTTGAAGTTTTAAACTGATTTTTATTTATATTTATTTTTAAGTATAGAACTTAGACGACTTTTCACATGCCAAGTTTACTTTGCAAAGTAAGAGATATTAGGAGCTCTCTAATTTTCCCTCCTACAGACTCAAGACTTTGCAAAGTAAACTTTGCGTATGAAAAACCGTCTTATGTTAAGCGCAAAAAAATACTGCTATAATTCTGTTCTTTAGTGAAGTATTACTAACAAGTTTAAATTATACAGCGCAAATATTTCTCTGGAACATATTAACCCTCTAAGTTACGTTTATAATAAGAAGAATCTCAACTAGCATACAGGATGTTTGTTAGACGATAGTTTTTAATATACAACTCCTATTCTTATCTTTATCTTTTATTTAAAGTAAAAAAAAAAATAAAATTAAAAACTAATAGCCCAATCATGAATATTCCCTTGGAATTTATTTCTCACGGAAAATAATTTGCTCGAGAAAAAATTCCTCCAATCATAAATTCTTTGGGAACAAAAAAGACTAATACGTGGCATCACTACAGCACGAAGCTCGTTGCTTTGGTTGCTTCTTTTTGAATATTTTGTTTCTCCTTTTTTTTAGTGAGAGAGTAAACAAAATTAATAAATTTCACTAACTTGAAAAAATACAACTGTATAAAATATAATGGCCTGTTTCACAATAAGGAACGAAACTTTCGCCTTACAATTTATATTGAAAAGTAAAACAAATTTTCATATTTTATTGTTGTTTTCAATATAAATTTTCAGTCGAAAGTTTCGTTTCAGTTTTCTTTCGTTATTGTGAAATAAGCCATAAGTCTTTGTATATAAAATTTGTTTTAATGGATTATGTTTTTATGTAAACTCCGTTCTGTTTTGCAAGGGAAAGATTTTTAGTGAAAAAGCAACTCCAACTGCGTTCATAATACCTACTTTTTCTCGGGGAGTTTTTTTATCCCCGCATTTAATAAAAAAAAAAGGGGAACACCAATTCATAATAGGAGAAAAAAAGGGAAAAGTGAAAAAATTCATGTGGAATTTTTGTTTATGATTGGGCAGGTGATTTGTAGTTTTTTTTTTTTTTTTAATTAAAACTCAAACCATCATCATATTAGCCTTTGGCAACTCTGTCTGAATCATTTAAAGATTGCAAAGCTGAATCTTTGACGAGTGAGATAATCCCCACATGAGTCTTACATGATTCTTGATATGCTTTATGAAAGACTCGTTAAATAATTTCTACACACATCTCAAACGACTCTCTTCAAAATTAATATAAGCCTTCCTTTCGCTGTGTTGTGGCCAAATCTCAAAAAAGAATCAGCTGGTGTTAAAGTTTCTCCCGTGCTCCTCGCATATTCTACCATTAAAAAATGCTCTCCTCATGATATTCCCCTTAGACTATATTACGATTGAAAATGCTAGCTGTGTTGTTGTCATATAAAAACTTCTAAAAAAATATTCTCAAGAATTTTAAGATTTTATTTTACTTTTTATTGAAATAGTTTCCTATTACAAATTCATTAACAAATACTTCATCTATTTAAAATCATCTAATTAGTTTCTACCACAAGCCACACAAATATTTACTTTAAACCCCAGGTTTATTTTTGTAAAATACGTACAATTCACTCAATCCTTTTGACAATAATACTTTTTTTATAACCTTTTGTGTTATTTTATTTATATTTTTGTGCTGTTATTTTATTTACAACAAACTCAGCATAATTCCCTTTAATCTAACAAATAAAAGGGCAAACGAAGTATGTGTAATTTTTTGTTTTATTTTACTAAAATATTCAAGAATTGTGGTTTTAAGGTTGATAAAAATAAATAAATAAATAAACAATAAACACAAGAAGGATGCTTTTTCCCAAGAGCAGTTTTGTTCAAATTTTAAGTCAGAGAAAATCGAAGAGGAAACCAACAATAAGAACAACAAAAGCAAAAAAGAGACAATAGGAAATAAATTTAACTAACCAGCCGGATATACCAGCCAACCAACAAATAAATTAAAAACATTAAAAATAAACACAAAATTAAAGGGAAGCCTTAACTTTGTAGCACAAGTTAAAACTTGTACTTTTATACAAATACATGCACAACACACACACACCAGCACACACATACACAGGGAACATGTTAAACATCTTTGATTGTACTTAAAGCAGGATTATAAAAGTTGGAATCAAAAATTTAAAAACTGCGATGAGGTAATCACTTGTACTTTTTTTAATTTGAGGGCTTAATTTTTAACAAAAATTAAATGGGAAAATGCTAATTTTTAAGCTGCTGGACAACAAATTTAATTTTTCTAATGAAATTTAATTGAATGTCAGTCATGATTTCACAAACCCAATTTGCATACAAAAAGTATTTTATTAATAGTATTTTATTAATTGAAATATCGATAAAGGACAATTTCATTGGAACGGGTGTGACTATGATATCAAGTTTTTTTGTTATAATTCAAATACACAAAATTTATAATTAAAAAAAAAATGGTGCGGTTACCAAGAATGTTAATCTTAAACACACTTAAGAATAGGTACAGACTCAAAGAACAAAATTACTGCTCAGAATGACTGTGACGGGTGTGACTATACAAATCTAAATTTTTTTAGAACCATAAAATCTGTCGTAGACTGCACACAACAATTTTGGTGCAGTCAATTGTTGTCACGGGTGTGACCTCTTAATGGAACGGGTGTGACCATATTCAATTATGTTTTTTATAATTCAACTATATACAATTTATAATTTAAAAAAGTGCGGTCCCCAAGAATGTTCATCTTAGAAAAATTTAACAATAGGTACAGACTGAAGATGGGTGTGACCATGATATTAAATTTTATTTTACTATAATTCAAATATATAAAATTTATAATTTAAAAAAGAGTGCGGTCCCCAAGAATGTAAATCCCAAAAAATTTTGTAATAAGTAAATACTGAAAAATAAATAATTTCTGTTCAGAATGGCCATCAGAAGGCTGTGACGGGTGTGAACAAAATCTCAGTTTTTACAAAATCAAGTTTTATAATATATTCTGTAATATATTTTCTAGATCGCACACAATACTTTTGGTGCAGTAAATTGTTGTGACGGATGTGACCTCTTTAAGGGACAGCTGTGACCATATTAAATTTTTTTTATTTAATTAAAATGTATATAGTCTATAATTTAAAAAAGGGTGCGGTCTCCAAGAATGTTAATCTTAGAAAAATTTAAAAATAGGTAAATACTGAAAAAAAAATTAATTTCTGCTCACAATGGCTTATCAGAAGGCTGTGGCGGGTGTGAATAAATTCCAGTTTTAACAGTATCACTAGTTTTATGATATATTTTGTAAAATATTTTGTAGACAGACAGCACACGCAATAATTTTGGTGTAGTAGATTGTTGCACCGGGTGTGACTTCTTTATGTGACGGGAGTGACCTAGTATGAAAATAATTCATTTTTCAATGTTATCAGCCGTAAGTTTTTGCTTTTTATTCCTATTGAAAGTATTATAGACTATAAAGAAATCTATTTGAAGAGTTGATTAATAACAGCCGCTTTTATTGAAGAGCTTCAACGAAGGTTTTGTTTAACTTTATTTTTTAGATGTATTTAAAATGCATGCAAATGGACTTTCATGCGTTTTCCATTGTCTGCTCTGTCGTTTTTTTTTCTTACATTTTTTTCTTTTTCAATCATTTTCAATTATGTCCCTTTCTGTCTCACTCTCTCCCTCTATATTTATATCTATCTCCCTCTCTCTCTCTATATCTAAGGCTAAGTGAAATTTATATTTTTTCCTTATTTTTGACATCCATTGAAGGTATGACGGGTGTGACCTAATATTTCCTATAGCTAATGACTCAAATATCAAAAGAAAGTTTCACAAAATTTTGTTATTAAAAACAATAAATTTGTATCAAAATTTTATTAAATATGTTGCATCAAGTGATAACAGCGTAAGTCGAGAAACATAATTTCGAGAAAATCCACTTTTTAAGTATAAACATGTTTTTTTAATCAGAATAGGCGAAATAAAATTATTTTGTCGTAAATTAAAGAACACTATCAATTTTAGTATAATTTGGAGCTTTTTACATATTTGCTTGGACTTTTATTAAGACTTAGGTCAATATTTTTTTGTTAATATCTTTATAATTAACTTCGTTCGAATAGAATTGTAAAATTGTGTGGCATATATGTATAAGTATATTTTATCACAATCCGAGTGGAGGTGCACTATAGCACCACCCTTCCTAACCTAAGTTAATTTTGTGTTAAGTCGACTTATGCTGTTATTGCTTTGAATTACAGATATTACTAATTGCACTTACATTTTTATTATTAGAAAGCCTCAAGTATTTACTGATTACAGTAACAATTTTATTAAACTGTTTAAATTTGTTAATGGGACGGGTGTGAACGAAAATTTTAAAATTTCAATTAATCCCCAGAACTCTGACTATAAGATATAAAAAGTCGAAACTTCACCAACAAAAAGCAAACAACAGTACACATAATGCTTTTAGAGAAACTAATTTTTAATAAAGATAAGAAAAGGAATAAAAGCAAAAGTAAAATAAAAAGCAAACATACAAAGCGGGAATGCAAAATTTTCAGTATATGCTCATATCAAAGCGTTGCCAACTTGATAAAAATATAATTTTTAATTTGCCTAGAATTTTTATTCTTTTGTAAACATCACTAAATGATGATTATATAAAAATTATATATTTTTTCTGTGTACTGACATTTCGCATGGAATTGACTTTATTTTGTGTTTTCTGTGGGCTTCACTTAAGTAGATTTAGTTAAAAATATCACATAATGAAACAACACAACACACAAAACAACGAAAAAATAATACGAGAAGTATTATATAGGTACTCGTAAATAATTTATTTGTCAGTTCGTACAGTGTTGTTCGTTTCAGTTTATCTCCAAAAAAAAAAAAAAGATTTTTTTGTTTTGTTTTGAAGACTAAGAAATTTCTGTAGGATTTTATTTCATACTTTGTGGGTTTTTAGTCATCCAAATCATTTTTCTTGGCCTGGCCAATGACAAAGGATTTGCTTTATTAAAAAAATGAATAAATTTATTAAAATAATCCGTGCACAATTGTACAATGAATTGTACAAGTATTTACAATATTTACAATACTCGTACAATTCATTAATGAAAAGGGTAAAAAAGTTTTTATTTTTGTTGTTGATTGTAAATTTTTGTTTGTTTGCTATAATTACGCAAAAATAACATAAAAGAACAAAATGTTTGATAAATGGCAAGAGAAAGTTCTTTTTTATACACAGCCCGTAAGTGATTGCTTTCACAGGATTTTCTAAAAAAAAACAACAACATGCGATTTGTATGTATTTTTTTGTTCTTTTTGCTTATCACATTATTTTCTAAAAACAACATGAGTGCCTGTGCTGTTGATTGCAAAAAGAAATGTGTTGCAAAAGCTTTAGCTGCCTACCAAAAATATTTTTCGTGGTTTCATGGGCTTATGGGTTTATTGTCAGAGAATAATTTTAAGATAAAAGAAAACAGAAATAACTTCAGCATACCACTATGTGTCCAATTTTCAAATTTTGTTTAAAAAAAATTTCACGATTCCATTAAGGCCTTGATACACTAATTACGAAAAAAAAATACAACCCTGCTATATGAAATCTATGAAAATTTTTAAAACACAATAACAATTCAGCTGATCAGGGTTGCATGCCAAAAATGTGTGCTAGTTGGCAACTCCGTTTAAATATAAACATCATGTTATATGTTTACATTTTTTTTTAAATTACGTTTTCAATTTGTTGAGTGATAAAAATAATGCAATAAAGGATAAGTCCTAGTTTACATTATGCAAATTGAGGAGGAGAGAGACGAGGGGAAGAGCAACGTCTCTTTTTCCCTCGTCTGTCTCCTCTTAATCAGCTTAACAATTAGACTTGCATAGTGTAAAGTAGGACCAAGTATTTTTTTTTTCAAAAATTATTTGTTTTATTAAAAAAGTTCCATATGGAGTGGGGATTACTAAATATAAACTTTTTTTAAATGTCAATTTCATCAACAGGGTCTGTCTCCACACCAATTTTTATGATGCTACTTCAATGCGAAATAATTTTTGACGCAATTTCGGCTTTTGGACACAGTGCAAACGAAAAAATTTTTTTTTTCTAATTTTATTCCCATGAAATTTTTATACCTCTCCAAAAAAAATTGAGACCGTTAAGTTCACGTGAAATTTCCCTATGCTATCAGTTTCAAGTGAATGGTAACAAAAAAATTTTAAGAAGATTTGTAACGCTTTAATTAAAACTAGTGAAAAGTCAAACAAATTTTTGCTATTAAAAATAAATAAATCAAAAATAAATCAATCACACTCAACTCATTCAGAGAAGGGAAAATGTGATTTCTTAAATGAATTAAGTATGAAATTATTCTTTTTTATTGCGTTCTTTAAAGGTTTTTAAATAAGTAATTTTCCTTTTTAATAATAATAAATAACCCTTGTACAAAAAAAAATAATTTCTTTAAAAGACAAAAAAAAAACAACCAAAAAAATTTATAATTGTAATTTAAGGATAATAGGATATAAAATTAAAAACGTTTTTGCTTAAGGACATGTCCGTGCTCTTATGCTTCAGTGGTCATTAATTTAAAAATTTATGACAAGATTTAACAAAAAAATAATCACAAGGTCTTATTTTGGAAATATTTTAAAAGAAACCGAAGAGCTTTATGGAATGGTTTTATTATCTAAAATAATAATTATTGTTTTTTGGCCCATAATAAGCCCAATTCATTGGGAAAATATTTTACACTTTTTGTCTTAATTATAAAAAATACAAAAATTATTTTCACTTACATTCTTTATTTTTATCCATTTGCGGCTGCAGAGGACTGGAATCAACAATTGCCTTTGGAGGCGATTGTCTGGGATCATAAAAATCGGAATTTGTGCCATCATCGCTGCTGCCTCCCAGATATGATGCATTCAAACGCTGCTCTCCTGAAAAGCAACGAAAATAAATTTATTCAATCAAAATGACAAAGTAGTTTTTATATTAATTTTGAATATTTATTTCAAAAATTTTATAAAAATATTTCTCATATTACGCTACAGTTACACGACCAAGATTTGCTTTTAAGTTTTTCACACATACTGGTTGTCAAAAGTCGTTGAAATTAAAAGCTGTGACGTAGGCTGCACGCAATTTCCAAGCAAATTCATTTTCAATATGCCGTTGATAAAAAAAAAAACAGCTTAAGACAACAAAACTTCATGGCTTCTATATATGTCTATAAATCGCAACACATCATTATACTTTTTATTTTTGTTCCTAAACATATTTATTTAAGTATAATTAAAATTGATGATAAAATTAATTAAATTAAAATTGACTGATAAATTTTTATCATGATAAAAGTCAAATCGTTATCAAAAGAAAAATTTATCAGGTATAGACTCCATTTATTAGTGTTATTTATTAGTGTCTTGACAATTTTGTCAGAGCTCAAGCTCAGACAAATTTGTCTTGATAAAAAACGTAAACAAACTATTTGACGTTTTAATTAATTTGTAAAAAATAAAATATTTACGTAATTTTCAGAAAAAAAAAATATAAAAATAAAGAAAAGTACTGATGTTTTTATTAAATAAAACCTTTTTAATAAATATGAAATGAAATATTGCAGGTATTGTGACAAACTTTCTTCATGACGACTAAGAAATTATGATTTATCATAATAAAAAACCACAACGTCTTCGCTTGTATGCTTGCATTAACAAAAATTTGACAACGGCTCTGCCGACGTTTTGTTAGTTCTTATGATAAATTTTTATCAGGTATAGACGCTATGTAATAAAAGAATACAAAAATACTATGTCGGCAGAAAATTTTAAAACAAAAACGAAAAGTATGCTCATTGAAATTGATGTCAGTTGTTTTTTTTTGCCTATAAATTGAACACACAATTGGAAAGAAAATTTGAAGTCAAAGTTGAATCAAATTCTAAAAGTATGAATGTATTAGTGAAAACGTGTGAATTTATTGAATTTTGAAAGGCAAAACTTGATCGTGTAACCCTCAAGTTAAGCAAATAAAATAAAATAAAAAATAGACAGCACTTACACCAAGTGCATTTTATTAAACTTCACAAAATTTGTTGCATAAAAGGGAGAAGGGGTTAATTTTAGTTTGTTAGTTGTTTTTTTTATGGGAATTGTTACAATTTAAGTTTAAAATTTTTTGAACGCACTAATAATCCAAATTAATATTTTACTTATTAAGTATTGATTATTGAGGGATTTAGCTGGATCCTATGCGCATTTCACTGTTGCTAATGCAGATAATCAGGGAACCTTTACCCAAAGCTTTTTAGAACAACTAGAGTTATTATATTATAAACTTTCATTTAAACAAATGAGAAGCTCAATAATAAATAACAAAGTTGAAACAAAAACATAAAAAACATTTTAATATTTCTCGCATTAAGCAAATAAAATGAAATAAAAATCGACCTCACTCACACCAAGTGCTTTTAATGGAATTTCATACAATTTGTTGCATGAATTTTTTTAATGGGAGAGGGGCGTAGAGCAAATTAGCAAAAAAGTCGAAACCAGTTCCAAATGTCAAATTTTCGCCGCTTTTTTTGCAGAAAAAAAATGGTTTAATTATTCCGCTATTATAAAAAAAAAATTCGCAATTATACCAAACCCGTATTCTTACATATTCAAAAGGTAATATATATAAGAAATATTACACAAAAAGCTTTTCTGAAAATTTTTTGTTATTGAAGGAATCAGATCGTTTTGAAATAGACCTATTTTTGTTATAAATATCAAATTTAAGGACTTGTTTCTCAAGTTCCAAAGCTGAAACCAAAAAACATTCATCGCCTTAAGAGTTAATATGTTTTTAAATATTTCCAAAAATATTATCTACGCCCGGGGAAAGATAAGGAAAATACAGCAAAAAATTTTAAAAATTTTCATTTTTGGGATTTGCGAATTTTCTTTGGGAATTTCCGGGAACTCAAAAACAAATTATATTTGTTCTTGCACCTTAAAACATAATTGACCATGTTCTGTAAACCGAATCCGAGTAAATTTCTCGTTTTCCAAAAATAAATAATGGCTTCATTGATGTGTTTTAAATCATACATATTAAATTAATTTCAGATATGATATTTCAAGTTCTAAAAAATAGAACACTACAAAAAAACTTTAAAAAATTCGTTATTAGTGGATTTAATTTTTCTAAATCGAGCGTATTTAAATCGTCTCGATTTACAGAACAGGCAGGAATATGTTTTTAAATATTTCCAAAAATATTATCTGAAACCGGCGAAAGATTGAAAAAAATACAGCAAAAATACTGAAAAATCCCACTTTTGGGATTTCCGATTTTTTTTTTTTTT
Source organism: Tachina grossa (assembly GCA_949987645.1). Classification (NCBI taxonomy): domain Eukaryota; kingdom Metazoa; phylum Arthropoda; class Insecta; order Diptera; family Tachinidae; genus Tachina; species Tachina grossa. Next base: position 15,588,191 of record OX465276.1, on the reverse strand, counting down.
TTTTTTTTTTTTTTTTTTGAAATTACCGGGAACTCAACAACTAATACTATTAGTTCCTGCCACCTTAAGACATAATATGATTTTAAATATTTCCATGAATGTATTATACTGAAAAAATCCCATTTTCGGGATTTGCGAATTTTTTTTGGGAATTACCAGAAATTCAAAAACAAATTCTATTTCTATTATTCATTATACATTGTATTAAATAATACATTTTATATAAATTTAAAAAATAAAAAATAAAAGAAAACATAAAAAGGTATGGGCCTAATTTTGGCCCATAATATGGAAAAAAATTTTAATTACAAAAACAAAACACATAAAAAATTTATCAACGCTAAGCGTAGCGTTTTACAAAATAAGGCCCTATGTAGAATGAAAATAAAATCTCATATATTTTCTTAAAACACCGTTTTGTCATCTCTTCATGCGGGCCCCTTGGATGATTGATATGGACCCCCAGGGGTCTCTGAACTCCCATTTGGGAACCGTTATACATCGCCTCATTATTAAAATTTAATTTAGAGCGCAAGAAATTAACGCGTTTTGGTTATAAATAATAAGCTGCAATATAGCGCGTTTTGAGAAGGGAATGGCGCGTTTTTTTTTTGCATTCAACCTTGTTATTTAAGTTTTTTTTTTATATACAGTGTGTGAATTTAATTTTCGTCAGCCACTAACAAGTTTGCTTTGCAATTCCCTATTAGTGTTTTTTTATTGTTATTTTTATTTTTAAATTAATATATTTAAATGATGAGCAAATGCTCTCCACAATTATTCCCTAAAAGTATGACACTTACCCTCCGACATGTCGTCGTATGCTTCCTGCAGCAGTATTATATCGTGAAATGAGTGCTGAAATGCACTTTTTCCACTCAAGTGTGCCGATGTCAGTAGACCACCGGTGCACGATGAATCGGAAATTATTTCAAATGTTGTTGCCGAGCCCGGTGATGAGAATGTTGCAAGTAATGAACCACCGCTCAGGCTGTGCAGCGATGGTGATTTTGGAATTACACGTGTGATTGTGGTGGCGCCAACCGATGCTATCGGCTGATGTATGCTGTTGATGGCAGCAAAACCTGCTAGAGATCCTGCTCTTGAGACGGCCACAAGTGGTGGTGCGATTGTTGTTGCTATTGCGGCCGAATTTATTGGCAATGTTTTTGTTGTTGTGTGGCCGTTAAGATTGTTTTTATGTGTCTTGGCATGTGTTTTCGTTGAGTTGGAAGAAATTGAACGTGAACGTGAGCAGGAAGAAGATGAAGACGACGAAGAGCTGGAGGAGTAGGAGCAGGAAGAGGACGATGACAATGATGGCGACGAGGAGGAGTTATATTTGTTTGCTTTAACGTTTGTTTTACAATTTAAACTCAATTTTGCGGTACTTAAGTTGATGGGCTGCGGTGACTTTTTCGATGAGATCGTTGATTGTGACTTAAGCGAACAATACGAAGTGTTGCTAGAGGCGGGCGAGACGGATGATGACGAGGTTATTGCTTGTTTTAGGGCGTAGTTTTTGGCGTTTGCTTTTGACAATAAAGTAGTGGCAATTGCGCGGTTAAATTGATGCAAATGTATGGTATTATTGCTGCTGTTGTTGTGGCTTTTAAAGCCGTTAAACAATAAGTTATGCTGACGAAACTGCTGCTGCTGCTGCTGCTGCTGATGCTGGATGCTCAGATGTGCTGCTGTTGTATCGATTGTTATAGGTGTAAGACAAATTGTGTTGTTTAATAAACTTAGACCGTTTTGTAGACCGGATGTGGTAGTTATTGTTACACTGCCGCCGTTGCAAATGTTTGCCGCTGTTGTTATTACAGTATTGGCTGTTGCTGCTACTGCCGCTGGTTCTGCTGCTGCTGCTGTTACTGTTATATTATTGTTATTTGCAGTACTGTTAATGCCGCCACTACTGTGAATTATATTATTGTTACTTGTTGTGCTATTATCACCGCCACTACTGTGAATTAGATTATTGTGATTATTAACAACAGCTATGTTTGTTTTAGTTAAAGTATTATTGGTTGCCTGCGGTTGAAACCAACTGGGGAAACTGCCTTTAAGCGTGTCAATAAGATCCTGATCGAGCGTTAAACGCCACGATACAGGGTCGTCCACGCCGTGCGTAGACTCTGTAAATAAAAACAATAACAATAATTCAATTAAAAATTAGAAAGCATTTTTTTTATTTTTTAGTACACGTTAATACAATCACTTTGTAATGAAATTTTTTTATTTATTTATTCTAATATTGATTATTGTTTTCTTTTTCATTCATTTCATTTCGCAAATGGCCCTAAAGCACAATTATGAAAAAATTGTTTATTGTTTAATGTAAATCATTAAAAAAATTTAACAGAAATTGTTTTATATGAGTTTTTTTTTTAATAAATAGGCAGCAATTTAGAATAATTTATTATTCCGTAGCATCAAAGAAAACATGAAAAAAAACAAAACTAATTGTTCTAATAATAAGAAATGTTTTAAAGAGATTCTAATAACAAAGGAATTTAATAATAGCGCCAGATTAGCTGGCGGCTACAATTTTGTCAGCATTTGTGTACGAGATTTCTTTAGCAATTTTGTCTCCGACAACTTTATTATCTCTTGCAGCATTTACACAAACATTATTTTTTAATAATAACAACAGAGAGGATAACACAACTCAAAGTCAAATTATGTAGAAAACGTTTTAATCCGTTTAACCCTTTAAGCGTAGCATATGTTTAACAGTTCTGTGTAAAATCAAAAGCGGAAATTTGTTTTGCAACATTTTAACCCTCAAACACTGTTCCTTATGGGGTTTTTGTCTTTGGCCTACCCAAGAAGGGGTCTTATAAGCACCAATCAATTTAATTAACATGGGTTAAAAAGTTCTACAATAATATAATATTATTACAGTTCTTTAAATACGTCAAACATTTGAGATAAGTAAAAACTTAAATTAACCCTAGTATGTATTTTAAGATCTGCCTTATTGCTGCTGTTAAAGTTAAATTTCGAGCTTTGAACTGAATGGATTCAAGGACTCAAATAAAATTGTAAAGCTAAGAATATTTAGTTTATATTTTTTCACCTAAGGGACAAATTAGACACACACGGAGAAGAGTTACAGTATTAAGATGTCCAACAAGAAAAGAAAAAAAAAATCGTAGAATTTTACATAAAAATAACATAAAATAACATAAAAAAAAATTATATCTAAAATGCGAATCCTAAAAAGTATAAAATTAACCCTTAAACGACTGACAAGTTTTGATCAGATTCAGGCGTTTAATTGTAATTTTGAGCTTAAGTTGTATTTAAATATCTAAAGTCGAATTTTAAAGCAAAAAATTTCCTAGAATATTTCATGCGGTTCTAAGGGCCGTTTGAGGGTTTTTTAGGCCCCTTCTTGGGAAAGGGACAAAAAAAGTACCCATGAGGAGAAAAAAAATTATTGACAAAATTTTTCATAAATATGCTGAGCACTTACGTGAACTCAAATGTAAGGATATTAGGGTTTACTAACTCGACTCACCACAAAACGGTGTAAAAGGGGACAATTTTAACCCACTTTTTGTAATGGGCCGAATTATAAATTTTGAAAAAAAAAATCGGGGTTACATTTATATTATTTTTTGCTCTTCCATTGCTAGAATCAGAACTTTTTTCAACACTGAGATTTGGACCGTTATAACCGCTCAATTAACAACATTGTTCCAGCTATTACTTGATTCCGTATCGTACATACATTTTATGCAGCCACATACATATTTATAATCTCTTATAACTCGTTATTTATTTCAAAAAGTTACAAAAACTCCCATTAAAACTTTAATCGCTCTTATTGCGAATAAAAGACAAACAAAATTTCCTCAAGGAATTTTTCTTTTTAGCCAACAATAGCGATATATTTCGAGGAAATTTTATGCTCGCCTTTTGTTCACAATAAGTTTGAAGTAGTTTCATTGAGCCCGGGAAAATGACATTTAATGTTTGAGCTGAAGGCTACACAAATTGTCTTTTTGTATTGTCAACCAAGGTGGTTCTTAGCAAAATTTCATTTACTACAACAAACATTGTCTACACTTTTAAGACCACCAGCAGCCAGCAACACTAAAGTCATAAAACAAAATTATAGTAATAAACAATTTGAACATGTTTATGTGCAAAACTAAAAATTAAAATAAATGAATAAAATAAATATCTGCAGCATACAAATGCTTGAAAATAATAAAAAAAAAAATAAAACAAACACTTCGATAGAAACACTTTCAAGATGATTAAAGCAAAAAGTAGGTTACTTGGCAACAAAGAAATTAAGACAAACGGCAAGAAAAACAACATCAAACAAACAACAAAATGTTTACTGCGAAAATTAATTTTAAGGGCGTCATTTAATTTGAATATAAATATTTTTCTGTTTGGTTTCTTAATTTTAAAAGCAGACGAAAAAAAACTAGTTAAACATAAACAATAAATTCAAGGTCGCTTTAAATTGTTTTAATATTCAGGCAAAAAAATCAAAAGCTGGCAGCACCGTCTAATATAACGGCATTCCCATCGTTAAGCAGAGCTGCCAACAACTTAGCGCTTTTCGCTTTAAATTTAGCTGTTTTTGAAGAGTTAAAAGAAATTAATTATTTACATAAACTGTAGGTTTTTTTTTTCATTAAAATTTAGCGATTTTTATTTTCTTGTAAATTTATTTTTTAACAATTTATTTATTATAGCTATTGCTATTTATGGCGCGATACAGGAGTTAGGACGTGATTTTCGTAACAAAAATAATCGACACTATCACAGTTATAAATTTATTTTTGTTTTGATTTCTTTGTACTTATAAGCAAAGTACGAAAATAAACGAAACAAATTATTTGATTTTGTTTTGTTTCGGTCATTTAAGTGCGTGAAACAAAAACAAAATAAAAAAAAAACAATGAGAACGATTGCTGAATTAGTTTTTGTTTTGGTTTTGCACATGTGCACAAACCAGAGAACACAGCTGATAGGCTGTAAGCCAGCTAACAGCCACCACCGGCCACAAACAATTAAACATTAATTTAATCGTGTGCCGCTAGAAAAGATAATGGGAATAAATGGAAACGTTTTGAAATATTCCGAATTTGACATCATCATATAATATAATTTTATTGCATTTTTATTTCACACATCAAATTCGTTTTATATAGCTAAGTAGCAATTGCTATAACCGGGTGTCCTAAGACACCTCTCTTCTTTTTTATTTTATCTATTCAGTTATAATAAAGCCAATAAGGTCGAAATATTTATAACATAAATTAATGAAATAAAATAAATATGTATTTAAAATTAATAGGAATGATGTACCAGCAGAAAATTTAATACTAATAGAAAAAATAAAAATAGAACTTCAACAACTTTTTATTAGGATTGTATTTTGAGATGTGATGCTGGAGTTCATAAATAAAGCAGAGGTCGTAAGGCTGGGGGTCTACAATTTATTTCGAAACTAAGGAAAATGCTTTCGAATTTACATGTAATTGACATACACATTCGAAAGCATTTGCCTTCGTTTCGAATTATAGAGTAGACCCCCTTAATTCACCCTTTGTTTTCGATCAAGATTTTTGTCCAGCCAAAAATTTTTGCTTGCGAGATTTTTACATCACAATTCACCCATTTCGAAAAGCCGTATGAAATACGTGTGTAAACGAGGTTTTTTTGATTACAATTTGCCTCTTTCTGCGTGTCAAACACATATGTACATATTTTTAATTGTTTATTAAACAAATTATAAATTTGAAAAAAGAATTTATAATGAAAATTGCGCCAAAACTATAAATATAAAATATTTACTAAAAGAATACACTAGTGCTTTTATTATAAATACATATAATATGATGTGACAGCTCAGTTGAACTTTGACTGAAAAATTTAAATAGCTGGTAGCACAGTTCAATTTTGTCTGGACAAAAATTAAAACAAAACTAATTGAAGCTGAAAATCTTCCTTCTTTTTTTTCTCTCTCTCTCTCTCTCTCAAGAAGAGAAACGTAAAACTGCAAGTAAAAATGTCCGGACAAAAATTTTGTTGGGAAATAATGGGCAAATCCGTTTGTACTTGCTCTCGAAGAAAACAAGGCATTAGACTGGCAATAAATTCGTTAACATATATTGCAGCAAATGTCAAAATATTGATTTTGTCAATGGAGACAGCTCATTTCTAGAATCTGCAATAATTGCCAACAGTTTTTCGTTGACAATTATTGCGTATATGAAACGTCAAACTCGATGTTAATTTAGGTTCTGTTTGTCTAAATGCGAACGAACATTTATATTAAAATCAAAAACAAAAAACTTAAAATTTGTTTTTGTTTCCAATACTAATATTCGATAGAAACGTTCGTTCTCATTTAGACAAACAGGCCCTTATATTCGAATTTTCTGTATTGCGTTAGACAATGTTAGTGAAATTCACAAAATAAATTGAAAAACAATGAAAATAGTCTTTTAAAAATGTGTGTAGTAAAATATTTTGTATAGTAATAAGTTTAGAAAAAATAAACATTTTTCGATTAACCAGATATATATTTACAAATATATATATATATATATATATATATATATATATATTTCTAGGAAAGGTGAACGCACCTGTTGACTTTTCCCATATTATGAGCTGCGATTTCCCATAACATAAGTAAATCAATCAGCAAGAGTAATCCGTTATTCTACCGGCGTTATTACTATATTGTCAATATATTTATTATCAGTCTAGACGGGTCTTAAGAAAAATTATCGACAATAACAAAAACTCACGGTCTGAGAAAACTCATTTATTTTTTTAAGGGCGTCATTTAATTTGAATATAAATATTTTGCTTGTTTTTTTTTTTTTTTGTTAATTTTAGCGAAAATATACAAGTTAAACGTGAACACAATTCTAATGTCACGTTTTTTAATATTCAGCTTTTTTTAGATGAGCTGGCAACACCATTTTTTTATAATGGCATCAGCACTAGTGTCCTGCACAAGAATATTTATAAGACCTTTCAAGACGAGAGATTTTTTCAAATGCTTTACTACAGCGAAATATTCTAAAAGAATCGCTAAACAACACTGTTGGCAAGACAAACAACCGAAAAAATGTCTTGCCAACAGTGCTGCTTAACGATTCTTTTAGAATATTTCGCTGTAGTAAAGCATTTGAAAAAAATCTCTCATGTCTTGAAAGGTCTTATAAATAGTCTTGTGCAGGACACTAATCAGCACCGTTAAACAGAGATGGAAATTTTTTTAATATTCGTGTCTTTTTAAGGCAAAAAACCATTAGATGGCAGCATCGCTTAATGAAACGGCATTACCATTGTTAAGCAGAGATACCAGCTTAGCGCTTTTCGTGCAATATTCAGCTCTGTTTGAATAGCCTTTTTATTTTTTTTATTATTTTTTTTTTCATTTAAAGCCTTTTAGAAAAAAGCGCTGAACTTATGCTTTTTGGAACTTTTTTTGAGCGCTTTAATGCCTGTAGTTTAAAAATATTGTGCGTTAAGTATATTAATATTGCAGCATTATAAAACTTCGTAAATGGGAAAAAGTATTACAAAACTGATTTATTTTTGACTGAAGTGCATTATATTAAAAATGCACTTATAGAAAATCAATTACTGAAGTTATAAAATTTTAAGCTTTTTAGTGCTTTTTTAAGCTTTATACTTATGAACTGTTAAGCATTGAGAGCTTCTAAGAATTTTAAAACAAAAAAATTAAACTTTGTATCATATATTCAAAATAATCAAAAATACTTTTATAATAAATAAAGAAGAGATCTTGAGCTAATTTTTCGCTCTCGGTCGTATGTGTTCGCGAAGAAAACAAGTAATTTCCCATATGCGTTTGCTCACGCATTCGGAAAACGCTTAATTTTTTTACCTAAACTTTTAAAATAGTTTTTAGCAGAGGGAAATCAATTTATTTTTAATTACATAAAAATACGAGTATTTTTAATACATTTCCAACATTTTTATAGACACTCCCAGGACGGCCATCATGCAACTTACATATACATGGGAGGTAAGCTTGTCTCTACCAAAAGCTTTTAGGGCCATTATTACAACTTAAAGTTAGTTAAAAGTAGGATTTTATCGGACGTATAAAAAGCTTTCCATTAGTGAAAATTGGATTTAACTTACAATGTAGGATAAACTTGCCTGTAATTTATCGCTCACTTTAGGTTAAAGTAAAATTTTGCAAATGATAAAGTTTTTATACGTCCGATAAAGTCCTACTTTTAACTAACTTTAAGTTGTAATAATTCCCCTTAATAGAATATTTATGTAATTCCCTTTGTTACATTTGCCAGCAAATTAATTATCATTGTCTTCTTTTTCTACTGACCAATATTGAATTCAAGCCTCAATTAAATCACATACACAAATAATGTCGTACTAAAATATACTTAATACTATTTGGAGAAGACAAACGTATTCCAATTAATGAACTCATACAGATATAAACGTTTTGTTGCGCCTAATTGCCGCAAGACATCACAATTATCAATAGTCTGTATTTTATATTGAATGAATTTGAACATGAGATGCTTCAATATTAAACCGACATCGTTTGACAATGTGACAAAATGTTTAAACGTTTTGGTAGAGCGAAAGAGATAGAGCGAGAGCTAAAGACCAAAGTGATGCAACTGAACAAAATCTTGCCTCAGATTATTGTGGTTGTATTTGGGAAAATAAATAGATTTTTGTCAGGCAGAAAAGTGTGTAACAAAATTAAACAGAATAATACAAAATAAATTGAAAAACATATACATACATACATGTATAAGACTATTCAGATTAGAGATGATACCATGATTTAAAGCAATCATTTCTTTTATTGTTTTCAAATAATATTTTCGAACTTTCCATTCAATTAGAAGGACCAACAAATTTTGTATTTTACAACCCATTCTACTTGTTCAGGTTTCAGCGTGATTCATATTTGTCACGTGAGCAGTGACCATCTCTAATTCAGTTTGCCAAAAGTTGTAAAAGCCAAATAAATACTTTGTGTTGAATGGTTGAATGCTTTGGTGCACAAACCAACTGACACATAAGTTGCAGACAAGAAGAAAATCTGATCTACTTACGAATGAACCAGTAAATACACACTTTTGTTCACTTGTAGTTTGTAAATGTGCTCAATCAAATTTTGAACAGGCTTAAATATAATTATGAATAATTGAATACAAAATACTCGTACTTATCAAAGTCAATGGAGAGAAGAAGTGCATACATAACCAATGCCAAATAATGTTTAGAACTTAGTAAAATTGGCCAAAAAGTAGCAATTTGAAGCAAGAACAAAGAACCCGTTTTTTTTGGAAGATAATTGTTTTATAAAAACCGAAACTGTTTGCTGCGATTGGAGTTCCTCGTGAAAAATATTTGAGCGAGTTGTAGCGCTTGAAGAAAGTTTTTGTTTGAGCGTATTGTGCTCAAAAGAAAGAATATTTTGTTTTTGTGATTATTGCTTAATTGGAATAAATTAATTTTCATATCATTTAGAAAGTAACATTTTTATATATCAGTAATTCCAATGTGACGGGTGTGACCTTGTGAGCAATATAATATTTATCATTTAAAGAAAAGGGTGCGGTTTTCCAGCATGTGAATTGTAAAAACATTTAATTATAGGTAGACACATAAAGAACGTGATTTCCGGCCATAAAAAGGCTGTGACCGGTGTGACCTTACAAATCTCATTTTTTTACAGAATTATTACTTTTAGGGCCATTTTCACAACTTCCCTTTAGCTAAAGGTAGGATTTTGTCTGCGCGATAAATGGCTTTGCATTACAATCAATACCTTCACTTATTATTATTTTATCCATTAAATATCATTATTATTGATAATAGTACCATTTAAAAATTTAAGTTGTAACAATGCAAAAATATTTATTGGGCAGACAAAATCCTACCTTTAGCTAAAGGTAAGTTGTGAAAATGGCTCTTAGTATATATTATTCAGTCTTTTTGTTTTTATAAAATACTTACTGCCTATGAAAAACAAATTTTTCTTTACAATTTTTTTTTTGTTTTTTGGAAAATATGACGGGTGTGACATATTAATGTGACGGTTGTGACATATTCATATAACGGGTGTGACATCTTTATGTGATGGTGTAATCTAGTATGAAAACAATTAATGTTTTTTTTATTGTTACCAGCAAGACTTTTGGTTCCTGTGCTTTTTGGAGGTTCTGAAGGAACTAGACTTGGGCCGAACTCATTCACTAGTTCATTCTTGACACAACACAAACCGATGTTCAAACACATGTGATTTAAATAGACTTAAGGATATGTTTGTGTCCAAAATTACCGACATGCCTAGAATGAACTCCTTTAGATAGTTGCTCACTAGCAGCAATTCTCTTTGAAGCACTATATGGAAGGTTGTGTTTAATTTTAATGATTTCCTTTAATAAACGCTGTAATTTAAAACTATCAATTTAGGAACTACGCCTGCAATTTGACTTTTATAATGTTATTCCGTTGTATGCTATTTCGTTTTCTTTTCCGATAACTTTTTTTCTTTCAATGATTCTTTTGCCAGCATAATTTTCTTAGGCTAAATTTCAGTCTTTGAAAAAAAATCATTAGTTAAACCACGGACTTTAACTATAGACTGTGAATTTTGACCTTAGAATTTATTATTTTTCTGTCTCTTTCTCTCTTTAAAGATAAGTACATATTTCTTCTTAGTTTCTTTCGTTAATACCGCTTTATCCACTAAAAAAAGGCGCTAGAGCGTTGGTGTGACGGGTGTGGCCATATATGTTTTCTGTCATTTACTCGAGTATATTAAAATGGAGATTTACCAAAATTAATTATTATAAAAATTTCATTAAACTTTGAAATTTTTTTTCACTGTGACGGGTGTGACTGAAAATTTTAATATATCAAATAAACCTGAATGTGAAAACCGGTTATTCTATGGTATTTTGTTTTTAATATACACTTCAAGTGCACCTTATTTTTTGCATATGGGGGATAGTATTTTCGGATATAAGGGTTTTTATTAAAGATAAGAAAGAGAATCGAATAAACCTTCGTTCGCCGAAGATTTCTTTCAATAGATCTATATAATAACCTAAAACCTTAAAAAAAAAAATTCGAATATACTGTTTTCTTAAGAAGCGGTTTGTGAAGAAGGGGTTCTAACATATGTTTTTTACCAACCGATTCTTATAACTTATTTCTTTTACAGTAATTTCTTGACACCGGTTTTTTATATAAGGTTCTTAAAAGCGGTTCGAGTAACTGGTTTTTTTCAAAAACGGTTCGAGTATTCATTTTGTATAAGAAAAGGTTTTTGAAGAAATCTTATATAAAATCCATAGAAACCCGGTTCGATTGTATAGTGTTCTTTAAACCCGGTTCCAATAATTAAATCCCTTAGTCAAAATAACTGATTTTCTTAAAACCGGTTCAATTAAAAAACGTTTCTTACAACTTATTGCTTAGTTATTTCTTAAATTAAAAACTGTTTATACAGTTTTTTTAAGAAAAGTTTTTTAAAGAAAAGTTTAGAATCTAGGGTTCATTGAAAATCCGATTCAATTGCATAGTTTGCTTAAAACCCGGTTTTAAGAAATAGTTCCCTTGATCAGGAAACCCGGATTTCTTAAAACCGATTTATATTAAAACAGATTATACTATTCTTTTACAGTCAGTTCGTAAGACTGGTTTCCTTAAGCAAAGTTCATGAAACCCTTTTGAATAACCGGGTTTCTTAAAAACGGTTAGAGTTAAAAAAAAGGTTTTTAATTAAAGGTTTCTTATATAGGGTACATTAAAATCCCGGCTCAATTGTATGGTTTTGTAAAACCCGGTTCTAATAGTTAACTCCCTTAGTTGAAATAACCGGTTTTTTTTAATCCGGTTGAATTAATAAGCGATTCTGAAAACTTATTTTTTTACAGTCAGTTCGTAAGAACAGTTTTTAAATAAAATTCACAACACCAGTTCGAATAACCGGGTCTCTTAAAAAATGGTTCGAGTATGAATTTTTTATAAGAAAATGTTTTTAAAGAAAAGTTTACAATATAGGTCTAATTAAAACCGGTTCGCTTGTATAGTTTTCTTAAAACCCGGTTCTAATAAGTAGTTTCCTTAGCCGGAATAACCGGTTTTCTTACAACCATTTCAAATAAAAAGCGATACTTACATTTTCTCCGCCATTTCGTTGGTCCGGTTTTCTTAGCCAAAGCTCATAAGACCGATGCTAATAACCGGCTTTCCTAAAAATGGTTCGAGTATACAGTATTTAAAAAAAACGATTTTTGAGCAAAAGTTTCCAATATAGGGTTCATTTAAGCCCGGTTTGATTGTATGGTTCATTAAAAAACGGTTTGAGTGTAGCCTTTTTAAAGAAAAGTTTCGAATATAAGTTTCATTAAAAACCGGTTCGATTATATGGTTTTCTAAAAATCCGGTTTTCTTCAAACCGGTTCAATTAAAAAGCGATTCTTACAACTTACAACTTATTTTCTTACGATCACTGCATAAAACCGGTATTCTTAGCCAAATTTCATAAAACCGGGTTTTTTAAACGGCTCGAGTATACAGTCTTTTTAAGAAACGGTTTTTGAACAAAAGTTTCAAATATATGTATATATAGTTTTCCTAAGACCCGGTTCTAATACCTAGTTCCCTTAATCGGAAAACCCGGATTTCTTAAAACCGGTTCAAATAAAAAAAAGTTTGAAAGCAGGTTTTTTAAAACCGGTTCTCATAAACGGATACATGGTATTTTTCTAATAACTAATTTCCACGGCCAATGAAATCAAAAACAAATTTACCTAAAAATTCCAAATTAACTCGTGCTATTTCTTTGCTCTTTGCTGTAAAGAAGTATTCACATATACGTTCATACATACGTATCGTTAATATAGAAAGGCATTAACTCATTATTTTTATTTTTTTTTATTTTTTTTTTTAAATCGAGATATTTATATTTTCCAATACATTAGATATTAAAATATACAAAAAAAAAACTAAATTTCAAAAAAAAAATAATGAGTTAGGGCCTTTCTGCATTAAGATAACGATATGTACGTGCTAATAAGCACTCACGTTTATTTTAAATATCCAAATATGCGTTTGAAAAACAAGAACAATAAAATTTTGTTAGCACACGCATTAGAGGAACTAAACAAATACTTGCGACTTTATGCTTTCTTTTATGTTTCATTTCATGTCTGTATATTTTTTGCGAAACGACTGACTGACATTCACTTGTCAATTGCAAAATGCGGCTGGTTATTTTTAAATTAAAGACCAAAAAAAAAAATAGATACACAAAAATATATTTTTCTAATGTGTGCTCGTGTATAAAAACAATGTTTACGACTGGCTGGCTGCTTGCTGCACAGTGAGTAAGTAAATTTTAAGTTAAGTTTTGTTCAACAAAAATTTCAATAGAAAGAAATAATTGTGCTTGGTCATTTTAATTTGAAATAGCAAAAATCTATTTTCGACATGTCGCACGTTTAAATCGCCGTGTATTACAACAGATAACATCGAAACGAAAATAAGATAAAAGAAATAAATTATTCCCAATTTTATTTGTACTAAAGCCAGCCGCCGAACAACGAAATAGTATAGGATTTTTAATAGCCTGAAACAAATACAAAAATATTATATACGATTATATGTGTATATGTTTTAAAAATAAAACTGCTTTAATTTCTATTTTGAAAATTTGAATCAAAAATTTCAAACATCTTATGAGGCATGGCATGACATAAGTTGGCGCGTCTATTTATTTTTATTCACCATTTTTTTTTTTTTTTTTTTTATTCAAAATTTTTATTTTTGGTTACGAGTTTTTGGCTGCATTCCTGTGATAATCATTCAACATTCAATGTGTTGTGCCCTTACCCCTAACAAAATTTGTTTTATCAATATTTTTTTCTCAATTAAATATATATTCACGAATACAAAAAAATTATATTTTTTGTAAAAATCAGAAACATTGAAAGTTTTTGATGTTAACTGGCAGTTTATGAAATTGAACTTTTTATGTTATTAGATACTCGAAAATGGAATTGTCGAACACTCGCCAGATAAGAAAATGTGTAGATTTTAAAAACCGGCTTTCAATATTTTGTTTTGTTAAAAATCTGTGTGATAATTCGGTTGCCTTGAAAACTGTTTGCGTATAGGGTTTCCTTAAGAAAAAGTTCGAATAACCGGTTTTAAAGAACCGGTTTAAATATGTTTTTTACTACAACTTTTTTTCTTTACAGTCCGCTCTTAGAACCGGTTTTATATGTAAGGTTCGAAAAACCGATTGGCATAACCGGTTTTCAAACATATGATTTTCTAAAAAATAAGCCAGTTCAAATAAATTCTCACATCTAATATTTTTTTAAAACCGGTGCAAAAATAACATTTTCTTAAAGGCCAGGTGGCGGCATTCGATAACGATAAAAGTCTCGATACAATTATAGTTTAAATTGTATGAAATATTTTTAGATATCGAATGCAATGATTTGCCCTTAGTTCTAATAACTAGTTTCCTTAACCCCTTCTTAGTACCATATTTCTTAAAAACAGATTTTGAAGAACACTATCGAATTTAAGGTTTATTAGAAACCAATTCTTATAACTTCTTTGACAGTTAGTCAGACCGGTTTTCTTGAATAAAATTCAGAAAATCGGTTCGAACAATCATTTTCTTAATAAATGGTTGGATTATACGGTTTTTTTAAGAAACACTTCAAATAATCGTTTTTTTTTTAAGAAAAGGAACGCATCTACGACTGTTTATGAAACAGTTCAAATATAAGGTTTTCTTAAAACAAGGTTCTAATCACTACTTTTCTTAAGCGCCATAACCAGTTTTTTAAAAGTATGCGCATATAAGACATTCTTAAGAACCGGATCGAATAGCCGGTTTTTTAAACCACAGGTTCGAATAACGGTTTCGAAGAATCCATTCGAATAGATTGTTTATTGGACAAAACAATCTTATCTTATAACTTGTTTCTTTTACATTCAGTAAAGCCGGTTTTCTTAAACAAAATTTGTAAAATCGGTTTTCTTAAAAACGGTTCGAGTAAACGGTTTTCTAAGCAAACCTTATCAAATAATCGGTTATTGGAAAAAGGAATCTTATATGCGAGTGTTGAAGCAACAGTTCGTATATCCGGTTTTTTTAAACACATTCGAATAAGCACTTTTGAATAGTTTTCTTAAAAAGCGGTTTCAAGCAGTTTTAAACTGTTATTCGAATATAGGATATTCTTAAGAACCGGTTCTAATACCGGTTTTAAAGAATGCATTCGTGTATGTGGTTTATTGAATAATCGATTCTTATAACTTTTACAATCAGTTCATAGAACCGGATTTCTCAAGTAATGTTTATAAACCCGGTTTTCTTAAAAACGGTTCTAGTCAATAGTTTTCTTAAGCAGATTAACCGAATTTTAAAATATTATTCCAATATAGGATGTTCTTAAGAACCGTTTCAAATAGCCAAATACGGGTATGTTCTGCATTCCACGTGAAATTAAAACGAGTGGAATTGATACAAGCGGTTTTGAATACAGGGTTTTCTTCAAAAGCAGTTCTAATAAGTAGTTAGTTTTTTTTTAACGGCCCGTTAACTGAACCGGGTTTTTAAACAATTTGATATAACATGGTTCTCAAAAAACCGGTTCACATAAACGGTGTTTGAAGAACAGCTTCGGATTGTCGGTTTTGAATAACGGGTTTGAATTCCCTTCCTTTAACAGATGCTTTCGTAAAACCGGTTATTTTAAACCTAAAAATCGGTTTAAGAACAGTTTTTAAGAGCCGGTTCACAAAAACAGTTCTTAAGAGCCAGTTTAAAACCCTGTTTTAGGAACCGGTACACAAAAGCGGTTTTTTAGGAACATGTTTACGAACGCGGTTTTTTAGGAACCGGTGTACAAACCCGGTTTTTTAGAAACCGGTTTACAAACCCGGTTTTTAGAACCGGTTTGAGTAACTATATTCTTACTGTTCACTTTGCTGCAATTTTCTGTATTATTGTGCAATGAAAATTTAAATTTTTTTTATTTATCATTTCAATCATTCAATTTTCAATTCGAGGTTAAAAACCCGGTTTGGTGAACATTGCGAACAATTTTTTAAGCTGGCTTCAGGAAGACGTAAATATAAACCACATACGGGTCTAATTTTTGAATAATACAAAATCCCGTTTTTCAACTCGAATGGAGAACTCCTAAATTTTATTTAATTGAAGGAATTTTTTTAATTAAAATAATATCTATAAATTTCTGTTGAATATCCAAAGGTGTTTAAGAAGAACTTGGGAAAAAATTAAATATATTTTTCTACAACTATATTTAAACGTTGTGGCGCTATAATAAAAAAGAATTTTAATATTGAGCAACTTATTGAATAGTGTGGAACAAAGCGGCATAAATAAATAATAATATATATCATTAAAGTACTCAATAATATTGTGTACCCTATGGGTACCTTAAGTCTTAGAACGCAACGAAATTTGCAGTTGAGCTTAAATTCATTTTAAAGATCAAAAGGATTTGAGAAATTTTTCAGCGAAACTTTGGCAGTATTACTCAATTAATCAAGACTACCAGTTATAATTCTTTAGGTTCCAAGGCGAACGTAAATTTGTGGCATTTTCTAAAATGCACTTTTACTACAAACGCTTTCCCACCTGTTCATGTATTAAAACAATTCAAGTAACGTCACACAAAAAATAAACACCCATGACCTCAATGTGCATAATATGCACAAACTATTTCCTAGAATTCATATTAAATTTAATTAGATTTCAATAACAACAAGCAAATAAGAAAGAACGATAAACAATTTACTGTGTATACAAATTAATGCCTGTAGAAATGAAATGTGATTTAGAAATTGTATAAAAAGAAATCAAATGAACACAAATTAATTGAATTAAAATCAAACCGTGTAAAAATATCATTTACATGTTACTTTAATGAGACTCAATTTTTCAAATCCACTTTTCCCCCCAAAACACTAAAGTAAAAATGATTTATGCAAAATGGGAAATTAATCAGAGATAAGTAATTAATTTAAGTCAAATGCAGTCAGGGACTGCTTTCTAAGTAAATAAGGAATTTGTTTTTAATAAAGTGGCTTCGACGAATTTAAATAAAAGTGGATTAAAGTGTATACAAGCAATCATTTAAACACGACGCTGAGTGTACAGTTGTTTGTAGCTTTCACAGTAGTTATATGAATCTGTATCCACTAGTTCTTTACTTTTCCAATTAGGAATTACAAAAGCCACCACCAAAATTATTATTTTTCATATCCTATAAAATTCATTTGAAATAAATAATCAAGTCTTTATATTTAGCAAAGCAATCAAATTTATGTGCAAATCTTGATTGTATTCAACATTTCCAAAACAAATTGTTTGCAATTAATCTGTGGGAATATAAATTCGCACAATTCGCATAAAACGCAAATAGGCAAGAGAAAACAAAATGAAACAAAACAAAAAACAGTTAAGAACAAGGTATGCGTAATTAGTGGCAAAAGCAACTTATCGATTATTTATGTACAAGTATAAACATACATACATACATACCCAGCAAAAAATTACACATTACCATCAGAACTACTTGCCATATAATGACTTACTTTTCTGATTGCCAATTTGCATTACTCGCTTACAAATCTCATTACCTAAAATGCAAAAAAATTATGTACAAGTTGCTAAATGAAGAGAATGATTTTTTTAGATTAAATAGATTGCGTGAACAAGTTTCCAAATAAAAAAAGTAAGTACTTCTCAAGAATCGATTATTTTAGTCTCACGCCTTGCTAAAATCATTAAGTTGGTAATCCAGTAAGCAACAACTTCCACCAAAAATGCTTAATTCCAAACTCGATTACCTTTTTTGAAATTTTTTGCTGGGTATATACAAATGTATTATATATGATTCTAAATGCCTGCACATGTAACAACTATTTTGAAGTGCATATGTATGTATGCATGTATTTATGTACACACACATATAAACGTTTGAAAAGGTAAAGAGAATTTTTATTTCAATAAAGAGTTAACTTATTTCCTACCGAAAGCACAGAAAAGCACAGAATACACAGAAAAAATACCAATGTTAGATCAACATGTAAAAAAGGTTGATTGCTAATCACATTAAATTTACTAGAAATAATATGTTATTTAAGCTTGTTAGTGTTTATTTGCTTTGTGTGCAGTTAAGTGATGTATTCTTACAAAAAAAAAAAAGTCCGCCATTTTGAATTTTTAAAATCGAATAGCAGATTCGTAATCAGTGACAAGTTTCAATTAAATCCAATTATATTACAAAAAATAGTCCGCCATATTGGATCCTCCATTTTGAATTTTCAAAATGTAATAGCAGATTCAATGATGTTACAAAAAATAATCCACCATAATGGATCCGCCATTTTGAGTTTTCAAAATCTAACAGAAGATTCATATCATGGACTCCGAAACCCCTCCCCACAATTTGACGAGTTTCAATTAAATCCAATATTATTACAAAAAATAGTCTGCGATACTGGATTCGCCATTTTGAATTTTTAAAATCGAATAGCAGATCCGTAATCAGTGACCCCGATAGCTCCCGCAGTGACAAGTTTCAATTAAATCCAATTATATTACAAAAAATAGTCCGCCATATTGGATCCGCCATTTTGAATTTTCAAAATCTAATAGCAGATTCGTAATCAGCGACCATCAGGGACCCTGAAAACCCCTTAACTGATGAGTTTCAATTAAATCCAACAAAATTACAAAAAATAGTCCGCCATATTGGATCGGCCATTTTAAATTTTCAAAATCTCATAGCAGATTCGTAACCAGCGACTCCGAAAACTCCGAAGTGATCATTTTTAAGCAAATACAATAATTTTACAAAACAATAGCCCACCATATTGGATTCGCCATTTTGAATTTTCAAAATATAATAGCGAATTCATAATCAATGACCGCAAACACTCCAATGACGAGTTTAAAGCAAATCCAATGATATTACAAAAAATAATTCGCCATATTGGATCCGCCATTTTGAATTTTCAAAATCTTATACCAGATTCGCAATCAGCGACCACGAAAACTGCTGAGTGATCAGTTTCAAACAAATGCAATAATATTACAGGAAACAGTTCGCCATATTGGATTCGCCATTTTGAATTCTCAAAATCGAATAGCAGATTCGACCTGAAAATCCTTCGCAAACCTCGTTTTTATACGAAAATCGATTATTTACGACCGCAAATAATCGATTTTGGTCAAAAAAAATAAAAAAATTAAATTATAAATTACGTGGCTTAAGAATTTTTGACGGTTATGGCACGATACGTTGATGAAAATGAAAAACGGCTTTTAAATATGAATTGATATTTGAATAGAATTGGTGAAATAGGCTCTTAATTTTAAACTTTTTGCAAGCTTAAGCTACGGTCACACTTGTCAAACATTTGCCCAAAAAAAGCGTAACCACTATATGCTAATGAAAAATCTTTCAATTCAGACAAAACTTTGTCAAGTTAAAGAGTTGGATTCTACGACATTGTCCATTAGTTGTGTTCGAAACTGTTTAATATGATAAACAAGTGTCTGGATTAAAACTTTTTTCATTAGTGTTTGTTGGTTACGCTTTTTTGGGTAAATGTTTGACAAGTGTGACCGTACGTTTAGAAAGAGGTTTGTTAAGATTGAAATTTCAATACAAACTATTGTTCACTTGGTAAAAAAAATTTTCGAAACGAATATCAGCAATGCTGACCATCGAGAGAAATGTATTCACGTATGTGTATTTATTTGTATAAGAAACCGCTTGATGCTACTTTAGCCAGCGTATATAGGGTGTTTTTTTAAGGGGTACATAACTTTGAATTGAAATAAAACACAAGAAAATCGTTTTAATGTCCATCAATTTAGCTTTATTGGAAGGATAATTTTATGCCATTAATGTTTAAATATGATTTCGGGCATGTGGCCGCCGCGGCTGGCTCGAATAAAGCCAATTCTACAGGTCCAATTTTCAACCACTTTTTCGAGCATATGGGGCCGTATGTTGGCAATAACGCCACGAATGTTGGCTTCCAAGTCCCCTAACGTTTCTGGTTTGTTGGCGTAGATGAGCGACTTCACATATCCCCAAAGAAAATAATCCAATGGTGTCAAATCACACGATCTTGGTGGCCAATTGACAGGTCCATTCCGCGAAATTATGCGCTCATCGAATGTTTCCTTCAATAAATCGATTGTGACGTGCGCTGTGTGGCATGTAGCGCCGTCTTGTTGGAACCACAACTCATCCACATTCATGCCATCCAATTCGGGAACAAAATAGTCGGTTAGTCGGCTCCAATTGCTGTGCACGGTGGCGAATCGATTCATTCGGGTCCTCTTCAACACTTTGCTCTACAGCGGCAATTGTTTCTTCGGTGCGCACTGTTCGACGTCTCTGCGGATGCGTATTATCACATAGAGTAAACGTAGTGCGAAAACGATCCATGGTTAACCGAATTAATTGCTCTGATGGACGATTATGTCGACCATAAAATGGACGGAGCTTGCGGCAAACTTCGCGAACTGAACCATTATTTTCGAAATAAATTTGCACGATTTGCAAGCGTTGTTCTTTTGTCAACCTGTTCATGATGAAATGGCAAACCAAACTAAATATTAATCACTTGACAGCTGACAAAATGGCCGCCAGTTAAGAAAGTGATGCCAACTTAAAGTTCTATACCTCAATAAAAAACACCCTTTATTTACAGGCATATTCTGGACATTTCAATAAGAAAATATATTACCCGAATTTTAAAATCAGCACACCACTGTTGTAGTAAATAATTCTTTTATTTTTTTTTTTTTTTTTTTTTTTTTATGTATGGAGTTAATCGAGTTGTGCATTCAAGCATTTTCACATTACATACCATCGCTGCTGTCAAAACAAATGTTCCTTATGAACAATTTCTGCTCAAGCCATAATAAAAGTAACTTTTGTTTACAATCGATTATATTTTCAAGCACACGCAAGATTTTACAAATAACTTAACAAAAAAAATCCAAGTATTTTATTTACTTTCCTACAAATTATACAGCCATATGCATTCGCAGAAATATGTATTTTGCTTTCAACATACGTTTATATTCATCATAAGGTGAAGATATGTGCTTTAAAGCCCACAGCCCAAAAGGTCTTATTAGCAAAAAAAATTATAACAGAATTAGTGCGAGTATTGGTTCTTCTACAATACGTAAACAAAATGTTTTTTTTTTTGCACGCACATGTGCGAATTGATGATATAAAAATTATGATAAATTGGAAAAATTTATATGTATGTACATAGATATATAAAGTGCAGAAAAGCTGTTAGAATACACACACATGTGTAGAAACATACATACTTTGTCAGAAGGCACACAACAAATGTGTTTCTGTTCACTTGCAAATTAACCAGCATGCTGCTTTAATATTAGAAATAAAATCTGGGATTTGTGTAACTGAAACAACATTTCAACTTAGGAATTTCATTAACGGCTTAAAGGTTAAATAAAGCAAAATATTGGAAAAATTCATTTAGTGGAAGAAAAACAAAAATTCTCAAGAAAATTATTCACACACTTGTGTGCTCTTGTGTAAACACACGCACGCACGCATACACACACTCCATCCACACCAAACCAAAAAAAAACCGCTCCTCTATAGTTAAACACTTATCCATACATGTATGTATGTATGTTTGTGTGTGTGTTCAATAATTTTGTTGCATATTTTAGGGGATTTATTTATGAAATAATTTATGCCTGAGCGTTTGTTTGTACGTGAATATAAGTGTGTTGAGTAAGTTACACACACGCACACACGCACACACACAAGAAGCCAAACATAAATAAATTAAAATTCTTAGTGGTGTAATGTCTGATATCTGATGAGATGATTATGAGCTGATGGGTTACAAGGGATAAGAATGAAAGTGAAAAAAATCCATGGAGATGGGACTAAAGTTGAAGGCAAATGCCATTAGCAACTTGTTTGTTCAAATAAATTTATGTAAATCTATAATTTGTGGGCATAATATCTTGTTAAGATGGCGGTGATGTTGATGATGATGATGATGATGATGATGGTGGTGATGATGATGATGGTGTTGGTCACAAACACATTAATTATACAAAACAACAAATATTTCTTGCAAGGGCGAGATATATCTAAGCTAAAAAAAATTTGTGTATATTAAAAATTTAAGAGTGGTTTTTTTAATCATCAATTTGCTGGAATCAATCATAAAAGTAAGTAATAAATTGTGCACCTTCTACCAATATAGTGACATCAATCATTGTAATTGTAAATATTGAAAGAAAAATTTAATTGTTTTTTAATTAATGGAATTTTTAATTTCAGGAATTATATTTTTTATTTAGCCGTGCTTTTCGGTTTAGTATTTAATACTTTTTTAACTTTGTGCTAAACTGAACATAAAAAATAAATGGCATCAGAAATAAATAATTATATTTCAAAATGCATTTACCGATGGCAAATTATTAATAATTGCGTAAGCAAGACAAGAACAAATAATTCTCATATTCTATTAAACGAAAAATTCATGTTAAAAAAAAAACCTAAAGTTAATAACAAATCTCTCTGCTATTTAGTGGTGGAACAGAAAATGCCTGTAACGAATATGAGAACTTCTCGAGTCGAAAAACTTTTATCACTCTGGGAAACACAGAATGATGACTATGAAAAATACATTAAAAGTAATTTTTCTCGATGCAAAATAGTGATGCACGAATATTCGTATAGGTATTCGAATTGCCGAATATTCCGCCATTTCTAAATATTCATATTCGCATTCGTATTCGTCAAATTCAGGCGAATACGAATACGCATATTTTTCCAAAAAATTAAATAAATAAATGAATAAATCCTAAACGAAATTTAAATAAATGGATAAAAATATTAGTTTGTACGAATCCATTAAATTTTTTATAGAAATTTGTGCTTTGTATCATTTTCAAATATTATTTACTGACGATGATTAAAATTTTTGGTAGTATGAAGTTTTTTTTCATAACAATTTTTTAATATTTCATATTGCAGGCGTAAATAGAACCCCAATTTAATGTCTATAAATTTCACATTAAATATTTGTATTCGTATTCGTATTCGCGAATATCGTTTTAAATATTTGTATTCGTATTCGCGAATATCAAAAATTGACATTCGTTACATCACTAATGCAAAAGCTTCTTCACAAGCTATAGAAACGGATCTCTGAACAAGAAAAATTATTATTTTCTTTGTATTAAAAATCAATAATAAATAGTTCAAATAAGTTCGATCGAACTTTAAATTGTAAAAAATAACACAAACAATTTAATTTTAGGGCCATTATTACAACTTAAAGTTAGTTAAAAGTAGGATTTTATCGGACGTATGAAAACTTAATCACTTGCAAAATTTTACTTTAACCTAAAGTGAGCGATAAATTACAGGCAAGTTTATCCTACCTGGTAAGTTAACTCCAATTTGCATAATGGAAAGTTTTTTATACGTCAGATAAAATCCTACTTTTAACTAACTTTAAGTTTTAATAATGGCCTTTAGTCTTAAAAAGTTTTTTACTCGAAATATCCATACATGGCATTGACATTTGAAAAATCATTTGGTACATATGGCTACCGCGGCTTGTGGTTCAATAATGCCACCAGCGCGTAAGAACGAGCGATTTTTCAATAAAACATCGTCTTCAAGTTGCGCGAATTGATGACTGCTTTTCAAAATAAATCTGGATAAGTTGGTAGATTTGTTCAAGCGTCAATCTATTTATGATGAGTTGCCAGAGTATACTGATCATAAATGTCATAAAGTGAGCGCACTTTTAAAGTTCGTTTGACAGTTAGCCCATTCGTAAGTTCTAGCGGGCATAAGGAAAGACCCTTTACAATTAATAATAAATGGGATTTTTTTTTATATAAGAATATATTTGTTTAATTGAGAGAAATTCTAAATCCAATGAAATTTTAGGATTTGCTGTTTTCAGGGAATGTTATGGGCAGATTTTGTAAAAATTTCGTTTCTAAACATTTCATATTTGTATGAAAAATAAGGAAAATTCCTTTCAAAAAATTATTTTTTCCATAGAAATTTCAAAACGAAAAAATCGTTTGTATTTATAAAATCTGCGCTTTAGTAAAATTTGATGAATGTTTTCGCAACAGATGCAACCTCAACTCCGTTTTACTTGAATTTTTTACGATTGTGTCAAAATCAGTTGTTACAATGTGAAAAAGATTTAACATTGCTGCACAATGTAATAAGCTATACATATGAAATAAAAAATTTGCACGATGTTATTTATGTAAATATATTTTTCCTTGATAATAATAACATTCACACCCTTTTTTTTTACTTAAATTTAAAGATAGGAAGCGCTTTATGCAAGTCTCTTTATTTACAGCCAATTTTTAAGTTCGAAAGTAACTAAACCAGTCCGTTAAATTTATTTAATCTAACATTAATTGAGTTTGATGTGCTTGAGTGGCTGATTCCACTTCTTAGTATTGCCATATTTAAAAACAAAATGCTGGCAATACTTTTATTTGCAAATGTCGTAATGTTATCATCTCAGCTTGATTTTTCTTTTGCAGAGAAGATGAAGAAACAGAGCGAATATTAAGCAAAATTTAAAATATATTATTTTTGAATTTTTTTCTATTAAATGATTGCCTAGAAAAAATAATACGTTTGATGAATATTTTATTTGAATATACATTTATATTAATTGAATTTACTGCTGTATCAAAAACGTATTATCAACAGAAATTCAATTCATTTTGTTCTTATATTTCTCATGGATGGTAAAGTTAGTATATTGGCGGTATTCCGTCGAAGTTCAAGGCAAGTGGTCTTACGTAATTGTATATGCAAAATATCATAGCTTTGCTTAAAAATCCAATCACAGTCCAAAGATAATCTATGATATTCTGCATTTATACTTTCGCAAGACCATCAAATACCGCATACGGCCATTGTGGTTTTGTGTACCGTTTCAACTTTAAAAGGAATAGTATGCATCAATTAGTTGTTTGGTATAATAGATAAATGATTTAATTTTTTGAAATTTTATAACTATAACATCACATTTTTTATATTTTTATATTAAGGGATTTTTTTAATTTTCAATTTAATCTTTAAAAATATTTCAATAAATTTTTTAATTGAATCTTAAAAAAATTTCAATTAAATTTTAATTGTATCCTTAAAAATACCTCAATTAAATTTTTAGTTTATGTAACATTTTTTTAATTGAAATAATCTATTAAAATGGTTGAGTTAATGCTACAAATTCTGTGATTGGTTGAAAACTAATTAATTTTTTAATTGAGTCTTTGTTTTTTTTTTTCATAATTGAATCTTATTTTTACTTTTGTCGAGCCAAATCTTGTTTGAATTTAGTTTTAAAAGCAGACGCGAAAATTTTACATTGATGATCTACTGCATTACCCTAGTACCGTATTATCATTTGAAAGTAAAACTGTTGTTATTATGTGCCGCTTTTAAAACAATACTCAAACGAGAATACAAAATTAAACTAATTAAATTAATTAACTTATGAAACTACAATTAAAGATCAAAGTTAATTGAATCTGCTTTCTAGCACTCAAAAAGTGACTCTTAAAGAACATCTGGGATAGCAGGAGCAACATTAATACTATGTTCACTTTATGGTTTTAAACATGCTTAAGGCAAGTGCTTTAAGAAACTAAACACAACCGTTTACATTACATTTGAGATGTTGATGGTTGACGTTTTGTCAGTAAATTATTGTATTTGTAAAAAATTACGAGAAATTATGCTTTTTTATTGGTTTATTATTTTAAAACAATAAATATTTTTGTAAATAGTTGAATATTTTTAACTAACTACATGTTTCCCAAATAAATAGCTGATTATTTTTTAAATAATTACTTGTTTTACAAATAATTTATTTTTCACGTGCCGCGATTTAATAATAACACAAATTTGCCAGAGTAATATAAAAAAAAAATAAAAATACTGAACATACTCCGTTTACGTGTTTAAGGAAGTGTTTAAAAAATCTTAAACACTTCATTTGAGATGTTTAACAAAAAAAGTCAATGTATGGTAAAACGTCTCAAAAACGTTGTGTTTAAGCTCTTAGACACGAATGAGGCCTTTAACACGTGAATATGAACATGGTATATGGTCCAAATTTACAGTCATTAGTTAACTATTTAATAGCAATAGTTTAAACAATAATATTTGATACTAAGCTTTTTGTTTACAATTAATTAAACCGCCAAATGTCATTGGTTAACAAATAGTTAGACAAACAGCTGATTCGTTGTAAACTTTATAAGTAGTGTTGTATATTGTGAAACTTTTTAAACACATTTCACACACAAGTTATCAAGCATCTTCTTTGTATTTAGCTGTAACACATTCTTTTTATTTTATTTTCTTTTATATTTTTGTTTTTTTAACGAATTTCAGCACTAATTCAATATCTTGCACGCTAAAGTTAGAGGAGCGAGCACTGTTTCATCCATTTTTAAGAAATAATATAGCGAATATAAACAAAAATCATATGCTATAGCAGAGCTGCCAATAGTGAAACTTAATAGTTTGTTAGGGTTACCATTCTTTGCTTATATTAAGAACTTTAGTTAAACAATGCGCTGTGAATATGAAGTATTAGTTAAACAATAGTTATCATTTAATAATTAGTGTTTTTTTTTAACTTAAGTTATCATTTAAGTTTACTAATAATTAACCAATGACTGTAAAGTTGACCCTAAGAGTTAAAGGCTAAACTGAAACGCAAAATTTTTTTATCAACATGCTGTGAGAAAGAAATAAAAAAATGGGTTCATTGCAATAACCTCGCATAATTACATACATACTACATATAAATTGTCTGACAACGTCAGGCGTATTATCTTTATATGTAGTTGCCAATACGACAGAAACAAGTGCAGGTGATTGCCGCTGAACGCAACCAAATGCTGAGTACACAATTGGCGTTTTTTCTTTTTTTTTGTAATTTTAAGGTGTCATTTCAAAATGTGTGCCATGTCGTTCACATTATACTTTTCGTTTGAAACTTAAAGTCAGAATAACGAAAAATTTTGGGAATGACAAAGCAGTGCTACTATGCAGTATACACTACTACCTTAATGTATACCCAGCATAATGCGCTGCGCAATAAAATTAGAAAATCTGAGGCAAAGTTGTTTTTCTATTTTTTTTTTTTTTGTGTTTAATTTTTTTTTTTTTTTTTGTTTATTCTTTGCGTTTAAATATTTTAAAAATCACAAGTTTCTATTACAGCTGAAATGCGGAAATAATAAACCACAGCCAGAACAAAATACCAAAACAAAAATGCAACAAAAAACCGCCATTAGAAAGAGAGAAACAAATAATAATAATAATAATATCGTCGTTCGCAAGTTATTGTGTTCTATATGACAAAAATGTTTTTTTTTGGGAAATCGCTGTTAAAGTTTAGTTGTTAGTTACAAAAAACTGAACCGAAAAAGTTGTCTCGAACTTTTTACCATTCCCTAGGATGGCGTTAATTGATACTTTGTATGCACGTTGTGACTTGTCACTGAACTATCTCATGGGGACCTAATTGGTGTGAATTAATATAAATTATTTTAAAATGTCATTTCGACACCGCGTTACCATATGTGAAGATTTAACAAGACTAAAAAAAATTTCTTTGTTAAAAATAAGATTTTTAGGAATATGATATTTGGTACTTTTAGTATATTATTTAAGGTACATTTGTCTAAAGTATTGACATATTTTCTTCTTTCCTTCATCAAATGTATGAATTATATGCATACATATATTTATCTTATACATGTTCTATTCAGAAAATATTATGTTTTATTTATTTACCTTTACGTTTGTTAGTTCATTTGAAATAAAATGAATTTTTCTTGAATTTTAATTCAGTTAAATCAATGCATATTAATATATGAATGTTTATTGAATAAAATCACTATAAAAAAAGATTTTTAATGAGAAAAAAAGAGTTTTGTGTTCGACTTGAAGGTTTTTGAGAACAAAATATGGCAACGCTGTTCCGACACTTAACAGTAACAATGAAAACTTATAACTTTCTTTTTATTGTTACAAATGCAATTATAATTTATTTTTAAACAGATATTTTTTGGCACTCGAACTAACAACCTCTGGAATGACAGGCTTGCACACTACCCACTCGACCACAGAGGCACTAATATTTCAAAAGTATAAATACCAGTTAACCTTAGGTTAATGTATAAGAATAGTTACGGGGCTGGTTTAACGGTGGCTTGGCGGTGCCATTGGAGGGAACAACAAACATTATGTTTATACTGTTTGACAGGTCCTGGACCCAACCACATCGAACTTGTTCAGTGCCTTTTACTATAATACTAGACCAAATCCCAATTAAATTGACAAACGATCACGACTATACATCACCACAATGGTGAATATATAACCATTTACAGGATATGTCCTTTTTAGGGTTCCGTACACCAAAGGTGAAAAGGAACCCTATTGTTTTCGCTACGCTGTCCGTCTGTCCGTCACACGGTATTTTCTCAGGAAGCGTAAGAGCTACGGACCTGACATTTGGACACAGTATGTAGAACCTTGGCCGCTACAACAACAAATGCATGAGAATTAAAAATTAAAGGGTGTTCCAAAACGAGCAATGAAATATGTTAAAATCCCATGTAATATACATACAATTGTATGACCATGTGTATATTGAAACTTGAAATTTGTAAAATTTATACAGACTACAACAATTAACACTAAAATTTAAAAAAAATTAAATTAAAGGGTGGTCCATCAGTTAATGCAATTTTGACTATGTAATTTTGACAATTTGCTATATCTTGGAAACCGTAAGAGGCAAACACTTGAAATTTTCAAAAACGGTAAAACTAAAAAAACCGAAAATTATAAAATCGCCAAACCAAAAAAAATTGCCAAAAATTAAAAAAAAATCGCCAAAACGAAAAAAATTGCCAAAATTAAAAAAAAATTCTAACACTAAAATAAATCGCCGAATTCGAAAAAATCGCCAAAATGAAAAAAAACGCCAAAATGAAAAAAACGCCAAAAATCGAAAAAAATCGCCAAAACGCGAAAATGTCGCCAAAACTAAAAAAAAATTTTTAAATTAAAAAAAAATGAAAAAATCGCCAAAAATAAAAAAATCGCCAAAATGAAAAAACCCCAAAAATCGAAAAAATCTCCAAAACAAGAAAATAAAGTGTCAAAAGTAAGAAAAAAATCGCCAAAACGCGAAAATGTCGCCAAAACTAAAAAAAATTTTTAAATTAAAAAAAATTAAAAAATCGCCAAAAATAAAAAAATCGCCAAAATGAAAAAACGCCAAAAATCGAAAAAAATCGCCAAAACAAGAAAATAAAGTGTCAAAAGTAAGAAAAAGCCAAAACTTAAAAAAATCGCCAAAACCGAAAAAAACGCAAAAAACGACAAAACAAAAAAACCTAAAAGACCCCAAAAACGAAAAAAATGCCAAAACTATATATTATATAGGATGAAGTTTGTATTAAATTACATATCTAGTGTTCGTACGGAACCCTTCGTGCGCGAGTCAGAGTCGCACTTTACTGAATTTTTTTTCATCATACACTACTCATTCGTCATAGGACGAATAAGTTTCGATGAATTGTCAGACATTTTTTTGCAGGGTATTATCATTGCAAGCGCCTTTGCGATCCTTCCACAAGTGTTGTGAATGAATTACGAAAGGGCAAGCATGTTGAGCATGAGCTAGTACATCACGTCAGTATTTGGAGGAAGGATTAACGATTAGTAAAATGTTTCGTTTTTTTTAACAGAAATTTTATATTTTGACACAGCACATTAACTTTCGGCAAAACCGGGCAACTAATATAACAAAGAAAATATGAAGAAATCAGTAATTTCTAAGCGAAGGTTATTTTACAACAAAACAAGACTAGTTACTTAAAGCCGTTTCAGACTATAATACAAGTATTAATACTTTTGTGGAAAATGCAACTCTGACATGTTGAGTTATTATTGTTTTTTGAAATTTTTTAAACAGAAATTAGATCAGGGAAGCATTTTCGTCAAAAGTAACATTTCATTGATATAATCAATAAGAAAATACCCGAACCTAATTGAAAATTAACGGCTCTTGCAAACTGAATGTTTGTCATTGTTTTTTTGTTTTCTTTTTTGTTTCATTTCATTTGCCAAGTGCAATGTGAAGTCACAACAAATAAATAAAACAAAAACAAATAATGCAAAGAGATCCAAATTAGTACAAACATTATTTAGTCTTTCATATAGAACAAAATAAAAAATTATTTTTTTTATTTAGTATTTTTGGTACGTTTTTGTTCTATATGCACGAGTTTTTGCATATAGAACACAATAGGTTGCGAAGCTTGTCACTAAAGAGTTGTATATCACAAAGTCAGTGTCTCATATATCGAAAACCATAAACAATAAGAACAAACTGATTACACAGACAAACAGATCTCTAAAAGTTTTCCTAAAAATCAATCTTAACTAAATTTTTTATATTTTGCGGTATAGAACACAATAACTTGCGAACGACGATATGTCAGCTGCGGCTAGAGAAGAAATACAAATACAACACAAACGTTTTAGAAACACACAACAAAAAATCAAATTAAAACAAAAGTTATTACAAGAACTATAATGTTTTTATTTAACGCGAAATATAAAATATTTAAATTTCGAAACCACAACAAGAATAACAATAATAACGCACATACATATTTAATGCAGTTCCTTGTTACCGAATCATGTTGGCGGGTGGGGCCTTGGGAGGAGGACGTATGTATGGACATCGCGGTCGATGTCGCCTGTTGCTGTGGGTGTTTGGCGGTAGTTAAAAACAAAATTAAAAATTGAAATTAAATTTGGCAAAGTGCGAAAATTTTTGTTGTTTTTGTTTTTGAGGCGTATTTTGTTGTTTTTATGTTTGAATGCAATAATTTTGCCTTTTTGGCAATAAATAAAAAATAAAGTAAAATAAAATAAAAATTTAGCCAAATTTACAACAAAAGCTCAATGAATAATTTCAGCGTTAAGTAGATTAAATTTGAAATAATTTTTTTTTATAAAAAAAAACACCCTAGGCAGGAGGAAAAATGAATTCACTCGTTTATCTCAGATAAAATAATTTTCATAAAATTCTCCGAAAACACCAGAAATATTTTAATAAATATATTTTAAATACGTTAAAGGTTTAATGTCGCACTTCTCCTAACGTTCATAAAATTCTATTAGAAACATTTTTGTGGAACATTTTAGCCTTTCATAATAAGGAGTTAGGTTTAACAGGCTGCAAGTTCCACGAGAAAGCAACCAGCTGACTTAAATATAGTCACTGACGCACATAGCAACAAAGATCGATTGTCATTAAAAATACCAGTCTTTGCTGGACATCGAACCCACGACCTCTGCACACCCTAACACACTACCCACTATACTACAGGGGCACCCTGAAGTTTAGACTTATATCTCGTATTTTGAGCTTTGTCGTCTTTGAAAACTCATGTCCATATAATTTAATTTTTGTTTTGCATTAATAAATATTTTTCACCTTTTTCTTATTTATATCATTTAAATTGACATTTTATTTCATTTGATTAACACAATCAAAGCATTTTGTATTTATAATATTTTTTTAATTAATGATTGAAATATAAAATGGGATATGAAAAACCTTGTGATTAATTTGCTTTTAATTAACAACGAAATATTAACTTGATAAATAAAACCCGTAAATTATTGATTGCCATACAATGCAATTGCTCATTTATTATTTAATTAAAAATTACACAATAGTTATAAAAAAATCACTTTATTTTTCAATTTTCCCTTTTTTCCTCAAATGAAGCGAATTTATCGAAATGTTAATTAGTTTTTGTTTTTATTTTATGCACCAGAAAAGCCGGTATTACCATTATACGAATGCCTGACGGACCCACAGCAGTCCTCCGCATGACTGATCAAAGCAAAATTACAATTTTGTGGCTACGTGCATACGACTGGGTATAATAAACTGTTTTAATGATGCAAATAAAAGCACAAAAAAAAAGGTTTAAAAATGCAAAAATTATGCGGATTGCATACAAAATTACTCTTTAGCTCTTGGAGCTAAATTAAAACTTTAGCAGGAGAATCTTAATGTTCATAGGCAATAATAACAAAAGATATTATATTGAGCATAAAGTTTAGCTTAATAGGAAATGTTATTTAAGTGTTTTTTTTTAGCCTTTTATTACAATAAATTAAAAAAGAAGCTTTTTCAGTAAAAGCTTTAATTCAATTAAAACATTTAAGCAAATTAACACTTAAATAATGATCTTAATCAAAGGTTTTTAAAATAACTCTAGAACGTATTTGACTACAAAAAAAAACATTAAAACCGATTTTACAGAAAAGCTTTGAAATAGTTTTTTTACAAAAACATTATTTAAAAAATTATTCTCAAAAATAATTAATAATTAATAAATATAAAAAAAAAATAATTTTTTAAGGCTGTTACACCCAGAAGCTTATGAAAGCTTTGGTTAAAAATTGGTTTCAGGCTTCTTAAAAAAGGTTTTCGAAAAACAGTTTTAGAAGCTTTTTATTCCAAGGTAAGCAATTTCACTAATTTACAACTTTTATACAAAAAGCTTTGAAAAAGTTTAGGCAAAAATTGCTTAAAAAAAATTATAAACGACCAAATTAATGTATAAAACTTGTGTTATAAGCATTTTGTAAAACAAAAATATTTTTACAGAAAAGCTTTGCAAGAATTTAAAACAAAAATACTATTAAAAAATATTCCACAAATTAAGCTCTCAAAATTTTTACACCTAAAAGCTTTTGAAAGCTTTTGTCAAAACTGGTTTCAGGTTACATCAACAACATTTTTAAAAAACGCTTTTACAAGCTTTTTATTCCAAGGCAAGCAATCTACTAATTTACAATTTTTATAAAAAAAAAAGCTTTGAAAATGTTTAAGCAAAAATTTCATTAAAAAATATGTATAAAAAATTTCTTTAAAAAAATGTGTATAAAAAAGTAATAAATGACGACAGGCTTATTCATAAAGAAATTTTGGTTTTATAAAAAGTTTACTGATCAAATTTCTATAGAAAGTTTGTGTTATAAGCTTTTCCAAACCAAAAATATTTTTTATGAATAACTCACATAAAAAAAATAAAAAACCATTCAAAAATAAAGTTCTTAGGGCTCTTACACTAAACAGCTTTCGAAAACTTTTTGCCTTCTAAGAAAGCTTTTTTTATTCAAATGTAAGTTATATTAATTATATTAATTTAAAAAGTTCAATTAAACTATTTTTTCAAGCTTTACGGACCTAAAGATTAAAAAAATAATTTAATTGGACTTTCTTTTGCAAGAAAGCTTTGAAAAAAATTTCCAAAATAAATTATATTCCAAAAAATATAAATAATTAAAAGACTTTTAACAAAAAAGTTTCAAAATGGCTTTACAATAAAAAGCTTTTGGTTAAAGTTGCTTCCAGAGTTTTCAAAAAAAACTTTATTTTCATTCTTCAAAGATACAAAATGTTATTACTTTAAAAGAAAGCTTTGTCTAAAGCTGCTATCAGGCATTTCTCATAAAAAATATTCATTTTCTTAAAATACTTTTGAAAGCTTCCTATTAAAAGATGAAAAATTTTATGAATTTAAAACTTAAAAAAGGTTTGAAAAAGTTTTCACAAATGATTATTAAAAAATATATACATATGTATATGCAAAGTTATAAATTATTAATAAATAAATAAAACGCCATTAACAAATTTTGATTTGAAAGCTTTGTCACCAAAAAGCTTTTGTCTTAAGTTATTTTCAGGCTTTTCAAAAAATCACTTTTTCTATAAACGGTTTTTAAACGCTTTTTATTGAAAGGTAGAAAATATTTATTAATTTAAAACTTTTACAAAAAAGCTTTAAGTTTTCACAAAATATTATTAATAAACATGTATAAAAATAAATTATGAATAATCAATAAATAAATAAAATGCCATTAAAAATTTTGATCTTAAGGCTTTGACACTAAAAATCTTTTAAAAACTTTTAGCTAAAGCTGCCTTCACGCTTGTCGAAAATTTAATCTTCTAAAAACGCTTTTGAAAGTTTTTTTTTAAACGTGAAAAATTTTAAAATTTAAAACTTTTACAAAAAAAAAGTACAAATAATGAATAAATAAATCTATAAAACCCGATTCGCAAGTTTATATCTTAAAGCGTTTGCACTAAAAGGCTTTTGAAAGCTTTTGGCTAAAAACCCAAATTTTCTAAAAACCCTTTTGAAAGGTTTTATGTTAGAAAATAAAATATTTTATTGATTTAAAACTTCTGCAAAAAAGCTTTCAAAAAAATTTCCAAAAAAAAATTATTTTTTTTAAATATAAATAAAAAATTATGCCAAGTATGTAATTATTAATTAAAACGCTTTTCACAAATAAATTTTTAAATGTCTTTCCAAGAAAAAGCTTTTGAAAGCTTTTTCCCTAAAGCTGTTTACAGGCTTCAAAAATTTATTTTGAAAGTTTTTCTTTTTATGTGAAAGAAATTATTTTGATTAAAGAAAAGTGTTTACATTTTTACTGCACTTAATTTTTTTTTATTAAAATCAATTCGATTGCATCATTTTTTTAATTTTTAAAAACAAGCAAAGGATAAATTTCCTTAAAAAAAATACAACGATACAACAAATGCAGCTTTTTCTTAGTGAAAAATAGGTTCAGGAGTGTAGTGTCTCGTTTATCGATGTTCGACTTGTCGCACATTTATTCTGACAGAGGAGATATGTATAAAGACAATTTTTACGACTTTTTTAATTAGAGTGAAATAAATTAAATAATTGCAATATAAAAAAAATGTTTAAACATGTAGAATACTAAATACCTGCATGGCTCTTTTTTCAATATTAAATTTACATTTTTATTGCATGATTTTTACAACGGACGTCATCATGACACTCCGTGTGATGAATGACAAATTTTGCAAAGCGCTATCAAGAAATGGGCGGCATTACAAGTTTGCTAAAGCAGAATAAATGCTTAAGAATTTTGGTTTTAGTATTAAAAATAAAAACCCTAATACCCATTCACCATCAAAATATTTAAGATGATTCATTACACTGTGCAACAAAATGAAATTTTTTCGAATAAAGCAAGTTTCTAGCGGGTGTTTCTCCCAGAGCAGACCAAAACAAAATATAGCCGCATAGGCGATTTGAAAGTTTGGGGCGAGGTCTACCACACTGAGAACATGTACAGCACAAATATATAAAAAAAACTCGATTTCAAAAAAAATATTGAATTAGGGCTTTTCTATATTAAGGTAACGATATGTACTCTGATATTTTAGGAAAAAAGCGTTGAAAGCTCTTACAATTTGTACTTATTTCTTTGCAAAGTAAGAGCAAGCATTGTTGTCGTTGAGGCCTGATTGGCTGCTGTGCTCTCGTCGGTGTGATAGCACAAAAGCTGTTTTGTAAAAGTTTGCACATTATGTATATGGCTTGTACGTAGCTAATTTTCTACGGAAATATTTAAGAAAAAAAATTTAAAGAAAATCTCAAGATAAAATACTAGGGTTAGATGGTTTTCGGTGCTGGGCCTGCGAAGGAACACCTCTTCCATTATAAATCCTAAGAAGTTTGTTTTATTTTATTTTATTTTATTTTTTTTTTTTTTTGTTGTACAGTGTAATGAATTAAATTGAATACAATTACATATATGGAAAATTTTCTTCAAAGCTTTTAGAAAAAAATTATTTAAAAAAATAATTAAATTTTTTTTAATATTTTTTTCTTGTTTGTTTTTTGTTGCAAATTTATGAAGTTGAAAGAATCGATTTAAATTTTACATGTGTTAATCATAAATTTTTCACAGTCTAATAGTTGCAATGAAATGTATATTTTTCTTAAAATAATTAAGCAAAAGACGGACGCTTCATATGAAATATGTATTTTAAATTGAAATTCAAAATAAAAGCATTGAAATTTTTTCTAAATATTAAATTATTATTCCAATTATTAAGTATTAATGGTCAAACAGAATTGAGCCATAAACATATTTTCCATACAAATTAGCACAAAAAAGCAGTCGCAGGAGCAGTCGAGAGATAAAATCTATTTTACTTTGACAGCGTGTTTCTATTATGCTCTGACATATGAATACTCATTCCCTCAACAATGATGCCATACTTTCCATAAATTTCATACAGTTTGTAAATAAATCTACAAAGAAAACTAAGCACAAAGGAAAATGAAACAAAAATGAGATAACATTTGAAATTATTGCCGTAGATTTTAATATGAGCTTTGTGAAGTTTCCGACTTATTCTGTTTGGTCACATATAATTAAGTTATTATTTTGAAACACAATTGAATGAATAGTTTCTCAAATACACTATTAAACACCAATTTCGGCAATTTAGCCAAAAGCTTGCTTGAAAGCTCGCTCTGTCTCACACTATTGAAATCTCGAAAGCTTAAGGCAAGTCATGTTATTGATTGTTGACTTATAGCAATATCTACGTCGGTATGCATACATGATTGTTAAAAGTAATGTTAATTTAACGTGGGAATTTTGTATGAAAAACCCGGTTTAAAGTATGATTTAACTATAACAATTGTTTATGAATAGCGT
This sequence comes from Tachina grossa, assembly GCA_949987645.1. Taxonomy (NCBI): domain Eukaryota; kingdom Metazoa; phylum Arthropoda; class Insecta; order Diptera; family Tachinidae; genus Tachina; species Tachina grossa. The sequence continues at coordinate 15,551,427 of OX465276.1, read as the reverse complement.
TGCTATGCTTTTTGTAACTTCAATACATTGTCCACTGCAATTCAATAGTTAATATAATTAATACAAATATTCAAAATAACATCAACTGAAAAAGTAGAAATATAATAAGTTTCCCTTGTAATAAAATAAGTTTTTCTTAGAACAAGAATTGAATGACGAGAAAGCCTGGTGACAAGTTCACTGCAGTTGCCTATTACTATACTATTTTTATAGAATAAGATAGCAGTCCTGCAGATACTGAGAAAGAATAAATTAGCTGAGAAAGAATGAATTCAGTGAAGTGCGACTTTAACCCGCGCACGAAGGCTTTCGTACCGACGCTAGATATGTAATTCAATACGAACTTTAGCCCATATAAAATATAGTTGTGGAATTTTTTTTCGTTTTTGGATTTTTTTCGGTTTTGAGCGTTCTTTTAGTTTTGGTGTTTTTTGCGTTTTTCGGTTTTGGCGAGTTTTTAAGTTTTGAAACTTTTTTCTCGTTTTTGCGATTTTTTTGCTTTTTGGCGTTTTTTTCATTGTGGCGATTTTTTTAATTTTTTGCGATTTTTTTTTTAATTTTGTCAATTTTTTTTTTTCATATAAACATTTTTTTCGTTTAGGCGCCTTTTTCGCGTTTTGGCGATTTTTTCGGTTTTCGGCGTTTTTTTTATTTCGGTGATTTTTTTAATTTGGGCGGTTTTTTTCGAATTTGGCGATTTAGTTTAGTGTTAGAATTTTTTTTAATTTTTGGCGATTTTTGTTTTGTTTTGGCGATTTTTTTTTTAAATTTTTGGCGATTTTTTTTTTTTTTTTTTGGTTTGGTGATTTTATAATTTTTGACTTTTTTACTTTAACCGTTTTTGAAAATTTCAAGAGTTTGCCTCTTACGGTTTCCGAGATACAGCAAGTTGTCAAAATTACATAGTCAAAATTGCATTAACTGATAGAACACCCTTTAATTTAATTTTTTTTAAATAAATAAGTAAAAATAATTAATGTGATGATCGTAAAAGATAAGCAAGAATAGTTAAACATTAGAGCTGTGCCAAATCGTTCTTTTCAGTGACCGGTCATTTTCGTTCAATTAGCAACAAATTGACCGGTTCGTTCAATCGTTCACTTTTGAACGACAGTATGAAACAATGCTATTTAGTAAGAATAATAAAATCGGTTGTATATACGAGTATTTAAATAATGCGAATGAATTAATTGAAGAATTTATTAAAAAAAAGTTGAATTATTTATTTAAAAAACTTCTCAAAGTTTAAGTTAAAATTTTGTTGTCAAAAATATTTTACCGGAAACAAAAAAAATATCTCAAGCACTACAAATTCATTTTAGATTGAGGTAATGAAATGTATGTATAAACATATATACAGTTAAGGTCTAACATCTTTACTTTGTAAAAACACTTTATAAAAAACACAAGTAAAAATACTTCTTGTGAAAAGACTATTAAATCAAATTATAAAAGTAATGATGGCAGTGCCACAGCGATGCTAAATAGAATTTAGTATACACGTACCTAAACATTTTAAAACACAAAAACTCAACTCAAACAAAACGACATAACATAAATAGCAAACATGAACGAAAGCAAATTTGACATAAAAGACTTGAAACACAAACTGAATGAAGGAAAACATCGAGCGGTACGCTACTGATCCAAAAGCGTTCAGTAAAATCACCGGATCAGTTCGTTCAATTTAACCCGTTCGTTCATGAGCTACACAGCTCTATTAAACATACGTAGGTAGAGTAATATAACTTCGTGCTAACCTAAATGGAAAAATGAAAAAATGGAAAAACAGGGGAAATAAATAGTGATACTTACACATGTATTTACCAAAGGTAAATCAATAATTGTACACAACAATCTTTGCTCACATTCCGTTTCATTAGAATTTACCTTAAATAGCTGATGTTAATAACAATCTCTATCCAAGTAGATAGACTAGGGTGCTGATGAAGTGCGTTGCTGCACAGAAAAATATCGGTATTTCCCCCAGCTTAAAAGTCTAATTTAATTTTTCTTCTCTTCTTTAGAAACTCAGATTAATTAATAAAATATTTCATTCAATAAAAAGAATTGAAATTACTGAACTTAAGCCTGACTAAAAATTATTTCTGATTAAAAATTTTTTTTAAATTTAAGTGTTAATTGTAAAATCGGCTAGATTTTGTGCTGGTGGTGTAAATGGACTATTAGTGTAAACAATATATGTAGGTTTCGATAAAGATTTCAAGTAAAATCAACTAGATTTCGAGACAACGTAAATATAATACAAATTTTATACACAAGGTGTAAAGAGCAGCAAAGTAAAAATGATTAATTATTGCTAATAAAAATAAATACTTGACATATGTAGGGCACAAAACAATAACGTCTCTATAAAAAGAAATATCCTTTTATTTCTATATTTCTTTTAAGGCAACAACAGTTAAATAAAAATTATCTTTTTAGCCAAGTAACAAAATAAATTATTTATCTGGCAAAGCTGACTTTTTTCATTATTAAGATTTACTCTCGAAACCCTCTTGAGACGAAAATTAATCACAAATTATGAAAACAAATTAATGAAAACTCTATTCAATAATAGACAATAATGAAAATAATATTGGTTCAATAACCCAAGTCTTATAAGTTTTTTTGTATAAAAAAAAATATTGCTTATAATATAATTAATAATCAATTTATGAATTCTTCATTATTCTATTGAATAATAATAATAATAATTTGGTTGTATGTGTGTATGTATATATTACCTAAGAGGCGGCTAATAAATAAACAACAAAATTTATTGAATTTGTGATTTCAAATAAATCAATTTAATATTTTAGACAAACAAAATCTTACCCAATTACATTAATTTTATTTTATTTAGGAAAATTGTATAAATCGTCTTACCTAAAAGAAAGAGGAAAATAATAAAATTAATAATAAACAAATATAATTGTGTAATATACATATTAGAGACCTGCATAAAGATACTTGAAATTTAAATACATCTTGTATTCTCGTGTCATGTATTATACTAAACCAATAATAAAAGCTGTGGTTTAATAAACGAAGCTCTATGGATGTATTGATGTTCGTGTATATGATGCATTTAACACATTGACCACAGCAGGCTACTGCTAGCAGCATTTGTCGCCTCGTAGCCGGCTACTTAATTACTATGGAGACGGCAGCAGCACCAACTGCAGCTGATATTCAAGTACAAATACATAGTTCAGTATTGCCACTTTTATACATTTTTCATTTATAAAAATTAATTACTCTGTAAAAATTTACTTATTTCACGTAAAAGTACAAAAATTAAACAATTTATTCTTAACATCATTTTTAGGATATTGTTTCTGTTAAATAATATGAAATAATTGTACAAAATCATTCATTCAACATTTTGTATTATACTGGCAGCACTGAATTTTCTCATTGTAGCCAAAGAAATAGAAATTAGTTAAATTGGACTACAACGACAAAATCAGCATAGACAACAACCTGTCGCTCCTGTTGCCTTGCTGTCTTCAAAAGAATCATACTCATAAAAACATGTGCATTTTATCCTTGACATTTGGTAGTCGGTAGCTTGCTGTGGTGAATGTGTTTAATGCATGAGTGTTAACAAGTGATGTCGCGAAGACTTCTTGTTGGTAACAAACACTCAGAAGAAGTAGTGTTGATGCGTGTATGCTTGTTATTTTACATATCGTACGTTTGAGTGTGTCTGTGTAAGATGTAGTTGGCAAGCTATTATGTTTGTGTTTAAAGGTGGTTTTTTAAAGCAAAGGCACACAACTAATGTCAATGCATGTGAGCGTTTATATGTGCGCAGAAAAATAAAATATCATACACAAAACGTTTGTTTACGAGCCCATGCGTATGAAGAAACAAACATCACAAATTTTTCCGTCACGAAGTATTTTCTTCTTTACTCCTATGCCTGCAATAACCGAAACAAATGTCATGTGTGTTACGGATGTTTCGCAAAAGTTGACCGAACTTGATTATTTAGAGGAAGTAAAAGTCGTAACAAGGTTTCCTTAGGTGAACCTGCGGAAGGATCATTAATGTGTTCCTTACCGTAACATAAAAATGCATATAAAAAACTATAATTTGCTACATGTTTTCGTATTAAAAAAATTATTTTCTATGTAAAATGGAAAATTGGCCGTAATTCTGCTCAAAAACATCTATAAGATGTGTGTGGATAAGAAACAGTGTTGTTTAGCGTTTGTTTTACAAGATTTCGCTATAGTAAAGCATTTGAAAAATCCCTCATGCCTTAAGTGGCCTTTCTTCTTGTAAGTGGTCTTTTGCAGGGGTCTAATACATACATATATTTACATATAATACATACATATATTTATTTATATAAGCATGCAAATATATACGTACATATATTTACTATATAATTAGATATGTATTAATATTTAAATATATAATTTCATACATTATTTGAATGTCAGTGTTAAGGGCGTCAGTCAGCTCTTTATAAATGTTTGCAGTGAAATATTGTAAGTTTATGAAAATTAAAGAAAATATTTACGCCTAAATCCGGGCCAATCGTTTGGCCCAATATTTCAATTAATCAAAATTACAGGAAGCCTTATTAATAATTTTTCAAATGAACGAACAACAAAGGGACGCAACTGTCGCATAAGATCAAAAATAGAGTAATTAATAAAATTATTAGACATAAAAAAATTCCATTCAGAGTTTTATGTTCAACTCTTGTAATATTTGCCCTTCAAATTTTTTATTTTTTATTTTTTTAATTAATATAAGCCTACACAAAACTTATTTCTTTAATATTGTTAAATGTGACATTGTCAGATTTAAGATATTTTACTAAACGTAAATTTTTTATTTTTTTATTTATTTTCACTTTTTTATAAATTTTTCAAGCGATCCCCATATATTTGGTAAAGAACCAGAACCAGCGATAAAAAAAAATAGATATTCATTGCGAATAGCACACTCGCCCTTATCACGAATAAAATCTAACATTAGGCAAAATAGGTAGCTCTGATGACTGCCAGGCTATAACTTATAACTAGGGAAAGGATTTTCATGTAAATACATGTTTTCTGTCGTTGTTCGTAGACCAACGTAAATAAAATATATTTGCGAATCAACAAATTTGTGACAAAATGGCATCGATTTGTTAGTGCATATTTTTGCATATTTTATAATAAATACATATTTTTGCATATTTCATTGTAAATGTATATTTTTAATACCTTTTTTAGTTTTTGCATGCTATAAATCTAATTTTGTTTTTTTTATTAGTTGTAAATTAATTAAAAGCCGCAGTTTTTACGATTGTGTAAGAACAAAAAAGAGGAAATCGAGAAAAATTTACGATCGCATTTTTGGTGATATTATTCGATATTGAAAAACACCGTATGACTCCTTCAACTTATTTGAAAAGTTCAGTATCTTGGCTTCAGTCAAGAATACCAATACCATTGAAAATTTAAAAAATAGCATGGATAATAGCCCTTTAAAACCCACAAATTTTTTGTAATTTTTTTCAGGGCTCTGCACAAGTTGTTTTTTGCATATGGGTGCAAGTTTTTTTGACTTTAAAATTTCATTAATTTTATTATAGAAATATAGTATCCGCAGAGATAAAAATAAATTAGAAATATTTAACAAAAAAAAATTATGGATTTAAAATATATGCAACAAATTGGATCAATAGTTTATACTATAAACTTTATAGTTCTAAAAACGAAAATTTAGAAACTGAATATTCCACAAACGAAATAGCAGCATTAAACGTTAATTTTTATTACATAAAATTTTTTTCAGAAAAAATCGTCAAAAAAAAAAACATTTATTAATTCATGTACGTAAATAAAAGTTAGACTAAACTTTATTTTGTATTTCATATGATTTGACATTGAGACTGAGCTTTTTATGTTTTTTTAAGTTTTTAGTGACAAAATATTTGTTAAGAAAGCAATGTAGGTGATTTTTTTAAGTTTTTAATGTTATTAAATATTGAAAAAAGAGTTGATAAATGCATATTTTATCAGTTTTAAATACATATTTTTATATTTTTACTGCATATTTTATGTACATAAAACGTGATTTGAAATGCATGAAAATCCTTTCCCTACTTATAACTAACATCATATAAAAATTTACTTTGCATGATTGTCCCATGATTTTCACCTTTATATAATGATAGTTCAAACTATAAAGTTTCTAAAGTAAAACAAACCTTCAAGTGAAGAAAATAACGCTTTAAAAATTGTTGCAACAAAACTGAAAAAAGTCTGTCTACCTTACTCATGTTTTAGACTTGGCAGTTTTTCTTGAAGCAAGTCTGAGTTTATGGAAGAGAGAGGAAAGAAGAAGGAAGAGGGGTACTGACTTGCTTGTACAGAAAAGTTACTTCAATTCTTTTTTGTTATTTTATTCGCAGCATTAAAACAATAGGAAAATTGAACAAGAAACCGTCTGAGTGTAAACAAACGAGCAGTTTTAAAAAAGAATTGAAGATAATTGCTTCAAGAAAAACTGCCAAGTCTAAAACATGACTTATAAAAAAAATTTAACAATAGCCAAAAAAAAAATGTGTTTAAAATTAAAACATTTTGATAATCCATACAACAACAAACAAACACAAAAAAAATTAAAAAAAAAATGGAACGAGGATATCCGTCAGCACTCAGCTATTCAAAACACGAACAAAGATAAGCAACAACAAACTGTATGTATGTATATTATAATATAACTGCAACAACAACAACAACAACAACAACAACAAAACTGCGTAAACAACATAATTCATAAATCGACAGGCTTAAAATCGTGAACAACAAGCTTCACACACACACACACACACACACACACACACACACACACACACACACTGGTTGCTGCGCTTAGTACAGACTACATACACTTAACAAAAAAATATACTTAAAATAAATAAATTCAGGAAAGTGCGGCTCGCACACGAAGGGTTCCGTACAAACGCTACATATGTATGTATGTATGTAATACTATAGGAACTTGAGTCTATACAATCGAATATCTAGCTGATGTAAAAAAAAATTTATTTAATTTTGTTTGGCGTTTTTTTAGTTTTAGCGCTTTTTTCGGTTTTTGTTCTAGCGTTTTATTTTTTGTTTTGACGCTTTTTTGCGTTTTCGCGATTTTTTCGGTTGTTTTTTAGTTTTGACGATTTTTTTCGGTTTTTGGCGATTTTCTTTAACCTTTTAGCGATTTATTTTATTTTTGGTGATATTTTTCATTTAAATGCATTTTTATTTTGGCGATTTTTCGTTTGGACGTTTAGTTTTAACGTTTATAAAAAAAGTGCGACTTTGACTCGCACACAAAGGTTTCCGTACGGACACTACACATGTAATACTATGTATATGAACTTTAGCTTATATAATTGAATATCTCAGCTGATGTAGACATTTTTTTTTTTAGATTTTCTTTGGAGTTTTTTTTTTTATTTTTAGCAGTGTTTCGGTTTTTGGAGATTTTTTTAGTTTAGTTTAGTTTTTTTTTCGCTTTTCTGCGATTTTTTAGCTTTAGCGTTTTTTTTAGTTTTGGAGTTTTTTTTTCATTTTAGCCAATTTTTTTTGTTTTTTCGTTTTAGCGATTTTTATTACTATAAGAACTTTTATCTACACAATCGGAATATCTTAGCTGATGTAGACTTTTTTTTAATATTTTTGTTTTTACGTTTTTTTAGTTTTAGCGCTTTTTTCGTTTTGTCGATTTTTTTTGTTTTTTTTTTTTTGCATTTGTTAGTCTTTTGCGATTTTTTTTTCGGTTTTTTCGATTGTTTTTTAGTTTTAGCAAGTTTTTTTAATTTTGGCTCTTTTTTCGTTTTGGCAAAGTAGAATTTTTTAAAAAAATTATGTTGGCGTTTTTTAGAGCTTTTTTTCGTATTGTCGATTAATTTTTTTCGTTTTTTGACGATTTTATAGTTTTGGCGACTTTTTTAGTTTTGACTCATATTTAGTTTTGGTGTTTTTGGCGATTTTTTCGGTCTTTTTTAGTTTCAGCAATTTTTTTAATTTTGGTGTTTTTTTGTTTTGTAGCGCTTTTTGTGTTATTTTTGACGATTTTTTGTAGTTTTTCGTCTTTTGCATTTGAGCGATTTATTTTATTATTGGTGATATTTAAACGCTTTTTTATTTTGGCGATTTTTCGTTTCGTCATTTTGTTAATTTTACGATTTTTTTACATTTAACGTTTACCAAAAATAGTGCGACTTTGACTCACACACGAGTCCGTACGGGCATTTTTGATTTTTGGCGATTTTTTTTAGTTTGAGGGTTTTTTTAGTTTTGCCGTTTTTTTATTTTTTTTTTTGCCAATTTTTTAGGTTCTTTGCGATTTTTTCTTTTGTTTTTTATTTTTAGCGGTTTTTAATACTAAGTGGACTTTAATGTATACAATCGGAATATTTTAGCGCAAGTAGCATTTTTTTTTAATATTTTTGTTTTTGCGTTTTTTAGCGCTTTTTTCGTTTTGTCGAATTTTTTCGTTTCTTTGGCGATTTTTTTAGTTTAAGCGACTTTTTTTAGTTTCGGCGTTTTTTTTTTTTTATTTTGGCCAATTTTTTCGGTTATTTGCGATTTTTCGGCTGTTTTCTAGTTTTAGCGATTGTTTTTTTTTCGTATCGCTTTGTAAGCCAAATTAATGAACAAATAACACGAAAGTTAATTGTAAATATTCTGACGAACAAGTAGTAGAACGGAAAACATTAAAACTTAAAAAAATCGTTTTCTGGCAAACTAGTTTTTTGAGTTACGACGTTGTTTGTGCAAACGAGCGACATGTCGATATGAGAATAATTATTTTGATGACAGCGGCAGGTTGTTTGTTGTCCATGCTGATGTTCTAGTTTCTATATTTGTTGGCAACAATGAGCAAATATAGTGTTGCCAGTATAATACAAAATGTTCAATGAATGTTATCTTACAATTACGAGTATTTCATATTATTTAACAGAAATAATATTCCAAAATTTATGGGACAAAATAAATTGATTAAGTTTTACTGTCTTATTCATAAAAAATAATTCTGTTTTATAATGGCTTTATAAAACAAATTGTTCATAAATTAAAAATTTGTATGAATGATATCTTTATACTTTCACATGATATAAGTACATTTTACAAAAGTAATTTTATTTTTTTACATGTAAAATATATGTATAAAGGTGGCACCACTGAAATGTGTATTATACTTAAATATCAGCTGCTTATGATTTTACTGCCGTTTCTAAAATAATTAAGTAGCCGACTGTAAAGCAACAAATGCAGCTAGCGGCATTTGAAGTCGTGTGCTCTTGTAGTCTGCTGTGATGAATGTGTTTAAAGCATCACACTTTTTCTTTTCTTTTTCTGCCTGCCGTCAGCATAGCAAACATGACTTTTTTAATTTTTTCAAATTTATAAAAACTTTTTAAGTATTCGAACACATTTTTATTTCATTTTTCCTATTAAAAACAATTTCCTCAGTGTCATTTGCACTGCTCAACAAATGTAGCGTCATTATTAAATTGTTTATGAACACAAATATAAACGAAAAACAAAATAAATTTGTCAAAATGTGTCACCAAGAAAATAACAAATTTTTGGAAAACTCAAAAATAAAAATATAATTTGTTGTGTATGTGCGACTGTGTGTGCGTTTAATGCTGTTCATTACTATTACGTTTTAAGTGTTTCTCTCTATTAATATGTCACCAAGTCATGTCAGCCCAAAGCAAGCTGTTGTGGACTTGTTTATTTTAAAAATATCTATCTATTTATTGCGCTTGTATAATAAGTAAGATTTTTGATATTAAAAAAAAATTTTTTTGTTGCCCATAACAACATCATTTACGTCATTGATTTTTTTTCAGGAGGCGTTGCCAGTTTTATTAATAAATTTAAAAATAATTAAAATTTAAACACAACAGTTTCCTTAAAAGAAAACTGACGATGTTGAAAATTTTATAAGCAAAGGTAAAAAAAAATCAATTTAATCATTTTTTTTTAAATTATTAATAAATCTGTGGCAACAAGGAAAAAGTGCTTAAGTGGAGATAAGCTGATTTTGAGTAAATTGTACCTCCGTAATCTGCATATTTGAAAGTATCCCTCAAAATCTCAATTAATTTGAGCCATATTTCAAGAAGTTATACACTAAGGGAAAAGCTGCGACTTAAAAATAAGAACGCGTCACATTAATTCAATAATTTTCAGTACAATAGAAAATGTATGTTGAGATAGTTAAAAAGAAATAAAATTAATAAAGTAATGCTGTAAATTAATATTTTTCCATATTGAAATAAGAAATTTCAACATGACTAGGCTTTCGTTAATGTTTCTTATTAATTCAATATGGTTTTTATTGATTTTAAACTGTTTTTTCTCTGGGTGTAGTAAAATGACTTGCGGCTTATCTTTTTTATACTTCTAATCTCATTTGGAATAGTTTAATTTAGCCTATACTTTGGTATTATTGCAATTTAAATGTATTACTTGTAGTGTGTAGAACGATGTTTGTTTAAAAAAAAAAAGAAAGGCTGACAGACAATTTGCCAATTTTACTGTAAAAGAAATAAATTTCTGAAAATCGACTTGAAAGCTTAAAAGTGCTCTGCTGACAAAACAGTCATATATGACGTAAGCGTTTTTTCTTATTGCCACAGAAATACTGGTATATCGTGCCGCAGCTCCTAATAGGACCTAAAATCTTCAAAAAACTATTTCTTGCAAGTTTTTCTCATCCAAATTAAAATCGCATTAATATAAGAAAAATCATAAAAACCAAATTGTGTTAATTTCTTGCACACGAGAATTGGTAGGATTTATTTCTGAAACTACTCCTTCAACAAACCAATTTTTCTGAATTGCAAAATAATTTGAAGTTCAATTTTGTTTAAAAAAAATATATTATTTATCGCCAGAAAAATCTCCATGTCGCCAAATCAAAAGTTTATACCACAAACAAGTTGAAAAATGGCCACGTTTGGCGAGAAATCGTCGTATCTGACAACCCTGGTCTGAATACCGTTTTAAACGGCAGATGAGAGCTAAAATATTACATTGAAAAGGCACCGTCTTACCCTATTACTGTATTACCATTTCAATATGAAATTATTGTTTTATGTGTCGTTTTAGAATGATACCCAAACGTAATTTCGAATAAATTTTGCACTGAAAATGCACCGTGTTACCGTGTGTTGGAATATAAAATTATTGTTTTTATGTCGTCAGCCCATTATTGGTTTGACCTAACGACCATTTTTAAAAAAAAATGAGTTAGCTATGGGGTATATATATTTCGAATATACACTTTCTGAATCCAAAAAGTGTTTCGTGAAATTAATTATAGTTTCTGAGATATTTAGCATTCATATTGCTCCATTTGAACTATTTTTAGATTTAATAAGTATTGTTTGGCTGTAAACGCCACTGTTTGGCTATTGCGTCAAATTATTCATACAAAAACGTACAAAATAAATTTAACTCTTGTTTTGCTTTATTTGCGTAATGTTATAAAAACAATTGGGACGAACGACGAACTTCGCATAGTTCGATGAACTTGCCTTCAAGAATTCGATCTACTCCAAATCTCTGCCTTCCTATGGATATATTTGTAGTGTATGGATACCAAGTTATGAATATTAACTGCGGCAAAAATTACTTGCATAGTATGAAAAAAAAAATTGGATTGTGTACTTGAAATAAAAATTAATGCAAAAATCCATATCAAGTCTTGAAATAAATAAAAGTCTCTTAAACTCTAAAAAGGCAGAAATTTGAAATAAATCACACCTATTGCGAAAATCTTAAAAATTCGCAATGTTAAAAACAAGCCCAAAACTAAAATTGATCGTTAACATTATGAAGAAATTTTTTAAATTTTAAGTCCTTAAATAAAAATAAATAAGGAAACCTAAAAACTTTGGAAAAATTACATCTTTCGCAAAAAAACAGAAATTCGTGAAAAATTGCAAAATTTGAAATCAGCCATAATTTTTATTACAAATCTCTAAAACTATAAGGAACGCTAAAAATTCCAAACGCGAAAATGGCGAAAATTCGCGAAAAATTGTAAAATCGGAAACAAGCCCTAAAATTGATTAGAAAAAAAAATAAAGTCGAAAAGAACGCGAAAATTCCTAAATGCATTGTAGAAATTACTCACACTGCAAGGAATAAAAAACCTCAGAAAATTAGATCAATTGCACAAAAAATTGCTAACATCGCGGAAATTACAATGGCTGGTAAGGGTTTTTTGTTTAGTTTTGAGGTCATCGTTAAACCGATCGACTTACATATTTCTATGGACAGCAAGAAAAATAAATTTGAAGCAGAAATTTTCTTCTCAACAACAAGTTTCTCAATATACAGCAGTATACATATGCAGCACAAAAAGCTACTTTTTAAAAATAGATTATGAAAAGTGGCGTATGTGGCACAAAACAGTATTTTTCTCTTTCAATAAAGTAATATTAACTTCTAACATTATTCATGAAATTTCACAAAAATTTACACATTTCTTCCAAACATGTGTCGGAAACAATGGTGAAAATACAAAAAAATTATATCGGGTATACCTTGAGAAAACTTCATGTAAACCTTCTTTGTCGCTTTTCTCCATTCTGACTTTTTGGCATATGCTCCACACCAATAATGGGCTGACGATGTGTTGTTTAAGAATGATATCCAAACGTAATTTCGAATGATTTTTGCACTGAAAATGCACCGTGTTACCCTAGTACCGTATTACCCTTTCAATATAAAATTATTGTTTTTGTGTCTTTGTAGAATGTAACCAAACGTATTCTAGAATAAATTTTACACTGGCAATGAGCCGTGTTACCCGAGTACCGCGTTGCCCTCTCAATTTATGTATAGCTTTAGAATGTTACCCAAACGTATTATCGAATACATTTTACACTGAAAATGCACCGTGTTACCCTAGTACCGTATTACAATTTCTATATGGAATTAATGTTTTTGTGCTCTTTTAAAATGATACCTAAACGTAAATTTGAATAAATTTTACACTGAAAATGCACCGTATTATCCTAGTACCGTATTAACATTACAAATAAAAAATTATTGTTTTAAGTGTCGTTTTAAAATGATACCCAAACGTAATTTCGAATAATTTTTTTAGCGTTTGAAAAAAACGATACTGAGTATCGTATTCGAAATTACGTTTAGGTATCATTTTAAAACGACACTTAAAACAATCATTTTTCTATGCAACTAGTTGTTTACTTTTTCTCGATTCGAAAACTGCTTATTAAATGTTATAGAAACGCAGTACAAATATAAGGTGTAAGTACATAAATCGAAAATTGCTAAAAAAAATTATTATATGGCTTTAAATTATCATTTAATCATTATTGCATTTCGTCATTGAATTTTAGTATTTGCACTTAAAATTTTCAATGCACAGGCCAAATAAAAAAATAATAATAATAGATAAAACTTTTAATGAAGATCAATAAACTTTCAAGGTTTTTGGTTACGGCCAACTGAAAATTATTATAATTGCATTAGAAACAATTTATAAAAAAAAATACCACAAATACTTTTTAAAATAACTTATTAACAATAAAATGTCAACGTAGATTTATTAAAATGACACATTTTTTTTTATTTAAAAAATATATATGTATATGCATGTGTGTATGTATACAAATGCATACAATATGCATATACTACATACATAAGTATGCATATAAAAAGAAAAATTTAAAATATTTGCAAATATTAATTTTGATTTCAAAATTTATTTACTATTTCTTTTTTTTTCATTCATAGAAATTTAATAGATTTTTTTTGTTTGGTCAATTCTATAACGACAGCAAATAAATAAGAACTTAAATTTATTTTTTTTTAGTGACCAAGTGAGTATTGCATCATTTACAGCTGTTGAAATAATGAATATTTATTAATTTCTATTTGTTACAAATATTTTTATTACAAATGAGTTGAGAAAGACGACGACGACGATTGTATGTAAACATGGCTGATTTGAACATGCAATTTTTCGCATTTTCAAATGCATTTTAATGATGTCGTCACTTGCGCAACATTGAGAAGAACAACAAAAAAGAAAATACCTAACCCAAACAGTGAGTAACAGAAAAAGTGTTCGTAAACGAGTAAAAAATATTTATGTATGTATGTATAAATGTCTACTTTTTAGGATTGCAGCTTCTCTTGCGGGCAATAACCAAACCGAGATTTGGGGGCCTACTCTATATTTCGAAGGGAAAGGAAAAACTTTCGAATTTCTGTGTTATTAACATTACAATTCGAAAGCATTTAGACAGAATCCTTGTTTACTATGTTTACATCTGCCAACAAATAGCTAACTGGCAATTCAGAGCTGCCACTTGCAGTAACTGCACTGAAAGGAAACCCTTCATTCAGACAATGAAATTCTTCATTGTATTAATGAAATGTTTCATTAAAAGTCAGCTAATGAAGCCCTTCATTGGATCAATGAAGAATGATTCATTGTATTTTTTTTTTTTATTTTATTTATTTATTTATTTCATTTAGCTAGAACTTTAAGAATCGAAGTCTTGTATAGTCCATAAAAACGCCACACATTAACAATTTTAACTAAAACAAGTTTACAAATTATAAAATGAGAAAAAAATATAAAAAATTAATTATAATTTTGGCGGTTATGTCATAAATAGAATGAAACTATTTCATTAGTTCAATGAAACTTTTTCATGAATATAATGTAGTTATTTCATTGATTTAATGAAGTTAGTGGGTTTTTGTTGTAATTTATGTTTTTGTCATGTATAATAGAATATTTTATTCCAACTCCTATCGCTATAAATCGTGAAATTTACAGAAGCAATGATTAAGATTTTATTAATTTATGGAAATCACCGTGATTTGACATATCGTGATGTGCAGAACATGCCCGATAGTTACCTTTTCTATACTTTCTATATTGTTTGTTTCTTTCATATTTAGCTTCTTCTAATTCTGCATAATGTGCGGTTTAAAATTAAACTTGGACTGAAAGATAGATATTTTTTCTTTAGAACAAAAACTTCAAAGAGTAGAATCAGCAGAACTATTTTAGCATGGAACGCAATCAAAACTTTCTCAAAGGTATCTTTAACAAGCATAAAGTGCGAGGATGGGCTTCTTCATACTGGGTACAGTCGCTTGGTTTACAACTTTACTTGGACTTTAAGAACTTTAAGTCATAATGGTCAAGTTGAAAACATAGCTGATCTACTTTTTTGCCTAATTCAAAGCCAATACATACATATAATTGTAGGCTCGTGAGTCAAAAATTGTTTATGTACAGAGACCTGCGCCGAGCAATTTTGTCGGCGGCGGCGGCGGCGGCGGCGAATCTTGAAAAAATCGTTCAAATTCGACTATAGCCGGCTGAAAACAAATAACATGAAAATCAAATTTAAGATAAGAAATAATTAAAAAATAAATAAAAAAAAATTATTAAATTTGAGAATTGGTGGCTTTTTTCTGTCTCTACTTTGGCATCTTCAATCAGCTGCTTTCAACATACACGCCATCCAAAGCAACAACAAAATACCTTATTGTTTTTATTGCTTGTAATGGGTGTTTTTTTTAGAGGTATAGAACTTTAAATTGAAATAAAACACAAGAAAATCGTTTTAATGTCCATCAATTTGGCTTTATTGGAAGGATAATTTTATGCCATTAATGCTAAAATATGATTTTGGGCATGTGGCCGCCGCGGCTGGCTCGAATAAAGCCAATTCTACAGGTCCAATTTTCAACCACTTTTTCGAGCATATGGGGCCGTATGTTGGCAATAACGCCACGAATGTTGGCTTCCAAGTGCCCTAACGTTTCTGGTTTGTTGGCGTAGACAATTGTTTCTTCGGTGCGCACTGTTCGACGTCTCTGCGGATGCGTATTATCACATAGAGTAAACGTAGTGCGAAAACGATCCATGGTTAACCGAATTAATTGCTCTGATGGACGATTATGTCGACCATAAAATGGACGAAGCTTGCGGTAAACTTCGCGAACTGAACCATTATTTTCGAAATAAATTTGCACGATTTGCAAGCGTTGTTCTTTTGTCAACCTGTTCATGATGAAATGGCAAACGAAACTAAATATTAATCACTTGACAGCTGACAAAATGGCCGCCAGTTAAAAAAGTGATGCCAACTTAAAGTTCTATACCTCAATAAAAAACACCCTATACTTTGTTGTAGTATTAATTTTACCTGTTATGAATTTGCCTTGAGTCGGATATCTTATATTTCTACATAAAAAAAAATTCTGTATTAGCATTAGCGACAAGCTTAACCTTTTTAGTACAATTAAAGAATATTCTTATAGAATAGCATGTAAAGCGCAGAGATATTTCCCCACATCAACCTAATTTCGTTAATTAGCAGTTTTATTATTTATGATACATTTACCCTTCTATTTAGCTTTTTTTGTTATTATACATTTATGCTTTAGAATTTTCCACAAAAAAAAATTATTTAAAAATCTTAATTATCGTAAATTTTCCTGAAGAAAAAAATTTATGTGCACATTTTGCATGTTTTTTATCAGCAGCAACAATGTTGGCACTCAACGTGACAAAAAAAAAAGCAATTCCGGCCGGTGTTTCAATACTTTTTTTTTTTTTTTTTGTTTCGACATCCCGTGCAGTAAATAAAATCTTAAGCTGTCACGGTAAAAAAAAACCAACAAACAACTGAATTTTCCACAAGAAAAACTCTTGACAAAGTATTAATTTTGGTATTTTCGGATAAGATTGAAATGTTCATGTGGGTGTATAAAAAAAGAAAACTTGCTACTTATCTACCTAGTCAAGGTTATTAGATAGAAATTTAGTCAAGGTATGGGTGAGAAGCGGAAAAATGTTTAAAATATAAAAAGCATACACTTTAAGAAAAAAAAAGTAAGTATAACGAATGAATGCACTTTGGAAATAATTTAGTTGAAAAATATAATAATGGTTAAATAAAAAAAAACTGGACCACAATGTATTAGAAATTTAAGTTTTAAGTGATCTTGTGGAGTTCCGCAAAAGTGTGTAAAGGCAGCACTACTTTTCAATACTGTTACGTTTTTCTTTTCTTTTAAAAAATTTATTATATAGATTTGTATATTTATTTATATTAAATAAAAAGTCCTTAGTATAAAATTTTTATTCAATCAACAGCGATTGTAAAAACTGTTTAACACACAATGTTAACTAATTCACTACTAAAATACCACGATGTTAACTATTTTTTTTTTAACAATAATGTCTGCTGAGCATAAGAATTACCCTTTTTATACTTAACATAAAGCATCCAGTAGAATTATTATACATTAGCAGCATTCAGAAAGTCACAATACATGCGACAGCTTCTCATATTTTTTTCTTTTTAAGAGAAGTAACACTCCGGCCTACTATTATTACTAGGTGTTACTTTCTTTAGGAAAAGGGATAGTTAAACAACAGACAGGTGGTGAAGGTAGAGATAGAGGGAAGCTTCAATCTTTTACAAATCTGCTTCTTTTTTCACGTTTTTTTTTCAGCACCTCTGGTGTCAATGAGGCGTATTAAATTATAGAAGCTGTGTTTAGTAGCTATTTTATTGGTTATTTTACTTTGCCGATGATTTTTGCTAATGTTAACATTAGAATTAGTATCCGCTGAAGCCAGTGTAGTTCAGTGGCCAGTGTCTATGCCTTCATGACTTGAACTTTTCCTGTACAAGATAACATCCTTAGTTCCTGCTACAACTCTTTTTCTATTGGTTTATGTGTATGTAAGTTGCCAAAAGAGCAAACATATAGAAGCATTATTGATCGTGCTTTTCGTCTGCATTGGCTTATGTGTTTGTGTGGTTGTAAATTTCTTAATAAGCAGAAATTATAACGCTTTAAATGTTGTTTACTTCTGCATCTTTTTATATATTTGTATGCTTGTATATTTTGTGTTTATTTTTTTCAGCTAAAAATTTTGTATAGTTCTTACAAATTTTTGATGGAAAACATTTGTATTAGGTTTGTTCACGCATATTTGCATAACAATATTATGCTTGATATTATTATGAGACAGACAATGATCGATGAATGGGTTATTGTTTGGGGACTTCACGAGTATTCTATTGAATACTCATTCAATAGATTAATGAAGATAGAGAAACTGGCGAAACTGGTACATTGATCAATCAAATTTTACTTCGTATGACAGAAAATCGTATGAAAAAACAAATTAAATTTTAATCTAAAAAAATTTTTCAGTGGAAAGATCAATACATGACATCAATATTATTAGGCATTAGGTCACAGCAGCTGTTCTTGACGAAGCGCATTGGGTCACTTTTTCGAGCATTTTTTGACGTATGTCATGAATAATACGAGCAATGTCTTCAAGGCGTCAATTGTTGCTGGTTTATTATCATAAGCCAGTAGTTTAATGGGCCACATTACTCAGGAAATAATCATTAGGATTCATATCACAACCCTGGGCAACCCCGACAGCACATCATCCTTAATAACCTTCATGTCGGTAACAGGTGATTTTTCAACGCAGTTCTTATAAGCGCCATCTATCGGACCAAACTACATTCCACATCCACACATTATCGGCTATAATAATAAAAGAATTTTGCCAACCCTGGCCCCCTGCTATACCCTAAAGCGCGCATTCTTTAATCGCCTTAATTTCGATAACCGGTGGTTTTTCATTGCAGCTCCTAGAAGCGCCATTCCATATCTACACGGTAACAGGTCATCGGAGCTCCTAAAAGCGCCATCTATCGGCGCCGACCAAAATATAATCCACATCTACACATCCGAGGCTGCAATATTAAACAAAAGTTTGGTAGCATTGGCCCCTATATACCACTATAGCTCGTCAGGATTGATACTCATGTCGGTAATAGATGGTTTTTTCACAGCAGCTTCTAAACGCGACATCTATCGGCGCAAACCAAACTACATTCCACATCTACAAGTCTTAGGCTATAGTAATAAAATAAGTCTGGCAACTTTCGCCCCCTGCTATACCCATATAGCTCGTCAGGTTTAATAGTCTTCATGTCGGTAACAGATGGTTTTTTTCAAGACAGCTGCTGAAGGCGCCATCTATCGGCGCGAACCAAACTACAATCGAAATAATAATAAAATAAATCTGGCAACCTTGGACCCCTGCTATATAATTTTTATTCCACATTTGCAAACAAAATGTTATTAATCACGCTGTGGCAACGATCTCCATTAATCTTAATTTTTAAAGAAAAAAGGGCCAGTGATGCACCAGCTGATAAACCGCACCAAACGTTAAATTTTTCTGGATGTAATGCATTTTCCAGGGCCTGTTGTGGATTGGTTCCACATCATATGAGGCAGTTTTGTTAATCAAATAACCTGTTAAGCAGAAATGAAGCCGCATCGCTGAACGCAATTTTGCGGAAAAAAACACCGTATCAGTCTCCAACTGCTCTGGGGCCCAATAGGCAAAAGAATGATGCATGTGATGGTGTCGTGGATGTGATTCCTACACCAGCTGGATCATTGGGTAAAATATTTTACGTAGTGAACGGACAGAGCCCCAATTCCTGCGACTGAAAATTAATTAATAAATTTTGATCTTCATTCTCACTTTCCTTTACAGCGGCGATATGATCTTCAGTACGCATATTTCTAACACGTGTTGTTGTTATTGAAGCCTTAAAAGTATGCGGTATGAAAACTATCCAGAGTTCAACTGATGGCTTGCTCAGATGGACGATAACATGAGTCTAAGTTGCGCGAATTAATGACTCATTTTTAAAATAAGTCATGGATAATTTGGTATGATGCACATGCAACAATACTTTCATGATGGTTTGGTGTCAAAAATTGAGCGCAGTATGATAGTTCGTTTGACAGTTAACCCTGTGGTATTATGTTATGATTACAGTGTTTCAGTTTTCTTTCTCCCAGTGCTGTTATTGTGTATTTAAGAAAATAAATGGAAGATTGTACGTACATGTGTGCAAATTTTTATTGTTTATTATAAAATGTGATGGTGCGATTTATGCACTTTTTAAAGCAAACGCGCAAAAATCTCTAATATTTAGTATAAAAAACACTAAAAACCAGCCGTTAAATTCGAAATAAAATATTAGAAACAAAAAAATTATGCATTTCTTTTTTAACCTGAAATAAACAATGAGTAACAGATTGATTATAATATAAGAAATTTTATAAGTCTCATAAATATATAAAAATAAAAAATAAATCAAATAGAAAAAAAAACTTGTGTATATTTTTTTATGCAATAAAAAGTCATTATGTTTAGTATACAGACACGGGGCAAGCGTTGCGTCAGCCTTAAATAATTTTCCTTCATCTCGTGTGAACAGCAAAATGTACACCCAGGTACACACACACGAGGCAACCTTCAAACACTCAATATAAAATTTTAAAATATGTAGTTTAATATTTTAAGCATCAGTTTGGGAGGGGGAAAGGGGGAGGAGTAAGCGACATAAATTTTGTTGAGCGCACAATACACACGAATGAGTCGCATGGTTGGTCTGTAACTGGCATTACAATTAAACACTTCCAAAAAAAAAGTCAAAATAAATTTCTTTGTTACACCAATTAAATTCATATTATTTAATTAAATTTTTAATTATGTTCAATGTGCATATAATTTGAAATTTAATTAAATTCATATCGAAACATTTTTGGGCAATTAAAAACACCTGTAGAATAGAAAATATTAAATAATCCTCTTAAGCTCAGCAAAAAGAAATTTATTTAAAATTTTATAAAAGACAGCAACATTAAAACAACATTGTTGCCATTTGTAATAGTGTTTGTTTTTTATTTTTTTATTTTTGTATGGGTGTTCATGCCACTTTGCCTGCTCAAAGGCTGCAGCAATGCGAGCGAGTACCATTTTATTTTTCTACATCTGTTGGCATATTTTTGTGTTAATTTGTTGCAACTGGGCGGTTTTCGAAGGCAGACTGGCGACACTAGGTTTGTTAGAAGGCTAATAATGCTATAATAATAATAACTTGAATTTTATAATATTTAAAAATAAATTCAGTAAAGTGCGACTCTGACTCGCGCACGAAGGGTTCCGTACGAACACTAGATATGTAATTTAATACAAACTTCATCCTATATAATGGTGGCTATTCGGGAAAACGCGTCGAAGAAGTGAAACTTTACATTAAAGCAAAAACAAAGTTTCAAAAATTGTTTTTGTTTTCCATGCAATTCTAAATTGAAATAAACGTGAGAATTTCAACGCGTTGCTCCCTTTTTCAAAAACGGTGAATTTTATATGATAAACAAAAACAAATTTTTAACATTTATGAAGTTTTGTTTTTGTTTTACATGTAAATTTCACCAAGTCGACGCGTATTCCAGAATAGACACCAACATATAGTTTTGGCATTTTTTTCGTTTTTGGGGTCTTTTCGGTTTTTTTTTTTTTGCTTTGACGTTTTTTCGGTTTTGGCGATTTTTTTAAGTTTTGGCTCTTTTTTTAGTTTTAACACTTTATTTTCTTGTTTTGGCGATTTTTTCATTTCGGCGATTTTTTTTTATTTTTGAAGATTTTTTTCATTTTTGCGATTTTTTTTTTATATAAAAAATTTTTTTAGTTTTGGAGACATTTTCGCGTTTTGGCGATTGTTTTCGATTTTGGGCGTTTTTTTTCATTTTGGCGTTTTTTTTATTTTGGCGATTTTTTCGAATTTGGTGATTTATTTTAGTGTTAGAAATTTTTTTTTTTAATTTTGGCGATTTTTTTCTTTTTGGCGATTTTTTTTAATTTTTGGCGATTTTTTTTTTTTGGTTTGGCGATTTTATAATTTTCGGTTATTTTAGTTTTACCGGTTTTGAAAATTTCAAGTGTTTGCCTCTTACGGTTTCCAAGATATAGCAAGTTGTCAAAATTACATAGTCAAAATTGCATTAACTTATGGACCACCCTTTAATTTAATTTTTTTTTTTAATTTTAGTGTTAATTGTTGTAGTCTGTATAAAAATACACTAATTTTACAAATTTCAAGTTACAATATACATATGTTCATACAATTGTATGTATATTACATGGGATTTTAACATTTTTCGTTGCTCGTTTTGGAACACCCTTTAATTTTTAATTCTCATGTATTTGTTGTTGTAGCGGCCAAGGTTCTACATACTCTGTCCAAATTTCAGGTCCGTAGCTCTTACGGTTCCTGAGAAAACACCGTGTGACGGACAGACGGACAGCGTAGCGAAAACAATAGGGTTCCTTTTCACCTTTGGTGTACGGAACCCCAAAAAAATGTGATCCTTAGTAACACATTAAATTTTATAAATATATAAATTTTATATATGTACATATTTTTTGTACAGAGTGTCTCAAAATAAAGTTTATATTTTTTAACAAGCACAAACTGCAGAGCTACTTTGGCTTGTCCGACTACTAGACGAGTACACTGGCTATTGGTCAAGAGGACCGATTAAAATATAAAGAGGCACTTTATGAAAACAATTTTTATTAGTTATTTAAATACACAATTTGATCATTTATTTCTTAAAATACATGAAATAATACTATTCAAATGGATTAGTAAAATTTCTTATCACCGCTAGTCAAGTGGACTCCATGATGGTTGCCTTTTCAGGATGGATATTTTTTGTTTTAAAAGAGCCAAAGAAATCGGCTTTAGATTTGAGATAACCCCACAGGAGAAAAGTCCTTACACGTTAAATAACTCTAATGGAGGTAATATTTCTGGGTAAAATTTTACATACACCTAATTCACACGAAGACTTTTATGAAGTCTATTTTTCGACGTCATTTTTGGTTTGATAGCGAACGGGGTATAGAAGAAAGAGGGGTAGAAAAAATGACTCAACTTCTGCTTTCTGTGGTTTTTTTCATACCCTGTCGGAAATTCGGTTAACATTAAGCTAACTATTTCGCAAATAGTACTGACTTTGGATTACTTTTAATGTAATCAACTGACTATTTTAACATTGCGATGTCCTAGGCGGTAGTCAATTGTCTCAGTCTGCACTACTTTCAGCTAACTTAAAGTTGACTTTTTAAATCACCTGGTAGTCAGTAAGTTAAACAATTTTTTCCGGGGTTCGAACATGTATCATCACACGTTGTGTACTCAACGCGCTAGCACTCGGCTAAGGTACCATATAAAATAACAACAGCAAAATGTTAATATAAAACTGAAATGAGTTTCAAAGTAGCTGAAAATAAATTTATTGGCTCTCATCAAATTTGATTACGTACTCAACTTAAGAATTAATTTTTGGTTTGTTCTGGATGACATTGCAGTTAGATTTTAGTCAGTTTAAGAAAAGTTAACTATAAGTTAACTATTTTTGTAGTCAACAGCACATTCTCCGACAGGGTATGTACTGCAAATGTGTGTATAAACTATAAAATAAATAAAAATCAAAATCAATAAAAAAAAATTAGACATGTAAAAATAATCATCGTATGAACGCAAATAATTTTTGGTAGAAACTTCAAAAGGGAATCAAGAAAAATAGACGTCATAAGTTTCATCGTCTGAATCCTGTGATACTCCTTGCAAAGGCGCACAGTGGGATGGCTTTATACATTTTTGTGCAAAAACCAAAAGGAATAGTTCTAGATTATTGAAAATTCCCACCAAACATTATATTGACTGAATTAGGAAAAAATGGAAGTTAATGGAATTTGTCCAAGCCTACCACCATAGGCGTAGAAAGACCATTCTGGGGGGGGGCATCGTCACCAACAATTGCTTTTGCCCCTCCCCCAGAACTATTAAAAATTTCCTGTAGTTATTTATTTAAACATTACGGAAGAAAATCAACAGTCGTAATGTCCCCCTCCCCCTAGATTTTTTTTAGCTCCGCCAATTCCCACCACCCATGCAATACGAATCCGTTTTGCTGCATAAAATGGTCCCTATAAATTCAGAAGTCTTGATGCAGACACTTTCTAGCACAAATAAATTCACTAAAGTGCAACTTTGACTCGCACATGGAGGGTTCCGTACGGACACTACATATCGTTACCTTAATATAGAAAGGCCCTGACTCATAATTTTTCTGTAAACGAGTTTTATGTATATTTCGATACAAGAACATCTAACGTATCGAAAAATGCAATAAATGTCAATTAAAAAAAATTATGAGTTGCGGCCTTTCTATATTAAGGTAAGGTAATACGATACGCACTTTAGCCTATATATTCGAATATCATACCTGACAAGATAAGTGTGTGTCTTTCAATTGTTTGCTTTTTAAGTTTCAGCGCTTTTTTTCGTTTTCGGCGATTCTTTTTTAACGATTTTTTTAGTTGTAGTGTTTTTTAGTTTTGATGTATTTTTCGTTTTTGACGATTTTTTCTGCTTTTGCTGATTTTTTTCGGTTGGTTTTAATTTTAGCGATTTTTTTAGTTTTGTAGATTTTTTAGTTTTGGCGCTTTTTTCCTTTTTGTGATTTTTTTTTTTAATTTTTGGCGATTTTTTTACTTTTTTGGGGACCTTCGGCGTTTTTGGCACGTTATTTTTGAAAACAAAGTTCTCGAATAGATTTTTTGTTGTTTCCTTCCGATTACATTTTATGTTCCAGACTCGAAAAGAAAACATGTCGTGAAATTAAGAACTGTTGGTTGTTAATTTGATAACAGCAGTTTACAATTATGGAGCGCATTTATCGCTGTGTGCGTGGAAGGTAGGTTTCAGATTTCGTTAACGATAAGTCGTAGTTTAGACGGGGGAACATTTGGAAGGAAAACATCTGGAATTCTCTTTTGTTGTTTCCTTCGTGGTCACACAGACGAAAATATTGCTGGCGACATTCCAATATTATTGGACAAAAGCAAGCATATTTGTACATGTATGTGTGTATATGTAGCAAAAAATATGAAAACAAAGCATGTCGCCGATTACCGAACACAAAAATGATTCTTCCCCACCCATATATTGCTACCAAAATATTATTTTAACTTTTCACAATCTATGATTAAGAGTTAAAGTGAACTTTAACTGACAGTTCTTCATACAAAACTTGCCGTTAAAGTCACTGTTATCTTTTAATTGTACGTTGTGAAAAGGGCCGTAAATGTTTCCCTTCCAAATGTTTTCGTGTCTAAACGCAGTCTAAGAGAAACTGTTAACGATGTATTTTTAATTCCGTAAAATAACTAACTAATGCATTTTAGGTCTATTCTTTTAGAGATAATTTTGTTATTGCTTCCAAGAGAGAAAAAAAAGAGACAATCGAGTTGCCAAATTGTGTGGAATAGTAGGACGAGGGATAAAGTTATGCGTCTCTGGAATAAATTTAGCACCCTTCAGGTTAAGAGATACATACATATACTATTAAGGGCAATAACTCACTTTCTTACACAATTGCATGACTATTGAAAAACTGCAGCCCTGATCTAATGAATTATTGTTGTCTTTTGAAAATTTCCATAGACTACATCAAACAAGGTTTGTATTTTCTGAAAAGTCATACGATTCTGTGGGATAGAAAATCCTAGCCTTAAAAGACTAGCAAAAACTTTTTATGCAATACTTAACAGGGTTTATCTTTTTTAACGACAGCAAAGTTACAGTCAGATCCCACCACATTGTGCCTAAATGCCCAAAATCCCTTAATAGGATGACACACCAAACATAATCATTAAATAATTTCATGTATACGGAATTTATATGGGCAACTTGAATAAGAAGCCAAAATGTTTAACAGCGAATACCTTGTGGCCTCACATCGATATACAAGCAGAACAATGCAACTTTCAAAATTGTCCCTTATGTTAACTATTGTTCCGCTTTGTCTTTATGACGAAAGATGTGCAATCGCTTTACGTGAGTACCTGCCGTTACGGCCTTATCTCACGTGTGCCAAAGCACCGGGTGTGGGTTAGACGCCAGACCAACGCCCCCATGCACCCTTTTAGAATGAACCTATGGCCCACTCCATAAGGCACATAGGTTGCAATCTTTGAATATAGTTATCCCTGTATTATATTCAATTACCTTGCTGAGGTAATTTGAGCTATCTAAAGTCTGCTGCTATGTCCGTGCCCATAGCAGCTCTGTTGAATGGCAACAGCACCTAGAACAGTGTCTGGCTGACCGCGTCACACCAACCACTAGCATTGATTTAGCACTGGGAAACCAAGACTATTCTACCAGCGATTTTGGTAGCAACCACAACCACCACAATTCTCCGGCTTCCACGCTTAGGTGTTGTGTATACACCTAAGCGAGGTCCCCTAGAAAATTCCTCAACCATTGCCGGCACAGCTAACCACTCATCCATAAAGAACGCATGCCTGTGTCGCCAAATAACCAGTGCCTACTCCACACTTACCAAAATCATCCCTTTAACCCCGTAGGGTATACCCCATTGGGGTAGGACGAACTCGGCATTTTAGCAAAGGAAACTGACGACCGCTACATGCACTCAGAACTTCAGAGCAGCGAGGACCACTTACGCGAGAAGAATGCAAGCACGCCACCTAAGTTTCTGTGCCTACTACGGCAAGACACTAAAGAGTGAAAGAGTCCTGGGGTCGTATCCAGGACAAAAGCCATTTTGGACCAGAAATTTCCGGCAACCGCAATGCATTTATCTCTAAGCAGCCCAGCTGTCGGGCAACCGGCACCCGTGGTACCAGAAGTAGCCTCTGGTTAGACCTCGAAGTTCCACCACAAGGGCTTCACCTCTAGCGTCTTTTGAACTCAGGGGCAGTCCTAGGTGACGCTGCACCTAGCTGACAACAACGGGCGTACAATATTTGTTTTCCTTTTATAAATATGTGCACATCCATTACTCTGTTTATATTCAGAGATTGGGTAGTAACACATAAGTTTTACGGGTAATGAGCCAAAGGTCCGTCAGCGGAAAAAGCTACATTACCCTAGCTGGGGCCCCGGGATTGCCACACCCGTAGTCAAAAATAGACTCCCCTGGGGGATTTATGACGAAAGATAGGAAACCCTAAATTCTGTTATATGTCTCTGTCCAACACTGAAAGAACACTGCCTTATCACTTTAAGTTGCTTTTTATCAGCAGCCATTAAATAGATTAGTTAACACTATTATCTAGAAAAATACTTTACCCAAGTTGTTGGAGATTGTGGAAATTTAAAATCGTTATGACTCACCTGAAAAGAAACAAATGCAAAAAAAAAGAAATATGCTAAGAAAATTTCTTTAATTGCGAATGCAGAAATAACAAAGTTATAAAATTGTTATGATATCAGTATTGATTGCAAATGTTTAAATTTAACACATAAAACAAACATAAACAACAATTGCACAGTATTTAAAAAAAAAACATTATTGGGAATTTGAAATTTATTTGCTGGTGGTTCAGCGTTGTCTATATATTTCATTGTTGCTGTAACAACTCATCAGTAGACTTCAACCACACATATTGAATAGTCACAAACCTCTTATTTTATGCACAGACTTTCAAGAACTATTTGAGGATTCACAAATAATAATATTTTTGAAAATCACAAAAATAAATAAGCGTAGTAGGCTTTGCTGGGTTTTTTGTATTAGTTTCAAAGTTAATATAATTTCATTTATTTTCAGCTTTAAGTCTCATTACACGCTACAGCGCCAATGAAAAGTATGCATATGACTTAATTTTTTCCACACTCTTTTAAATTTCTATCGAAACGTTGACATTTTCAAAAGAAAACTGTTTTCCCCCACATTAAAGACTTTATGTTTTTTTTTTTTCAATTACTTAAAATTTTCATGCATTGCAACCACACTGACGACAATATTGTCATTAGAAAAGTTTCAAGTTGTAAGAGTATTAAAATATTCAAATAAAATGTTTAGAAATGTTTTTAACTTTCTTTCAGCATTCTGCACAAAACATTAATTTTTATTTCATTGTGGCAAACATGAACGAGCAAGCAAAAGGGGGAAGAACGAACGAACAACTCTATCTTGTCATCATTCCTTAAATATTCATGGAACATCATAAAGTTGCATGTGGCAAGAAAAATACAATAAGGATACAAAAAAGTTTATGTGACTTTTTTTATTGTAGTTTTATCAACGCTTTTCACAGATGACTAAATCAATTGATTGATTTCTCAGGTATGCTGAGTCAAACGGAATTCGATTCATATTTATTTTTAAACGAAATAAAAAATATATCACACACAGAAACACTTTTGTTTTGCAAAAACCACAAAATCTTGTTGAATGTGAAGTAACAGTAAGACGAAGAAATAAAGCAGAGAGACTCAAACTGTAGGGTTTATTAAAAAGTATACTTTTTATAAAAAAAAAGTACTTTTTTAAATAAAAGGCACAAAAGTACTTTTTTAAACATAAGCCACTGTATATAAAAAAGTGCTTTTTATAAAAATGCACTTTTATGAAAAGATACTTTTTATAAAAAAATGTACTTTATAAAAAAGGTACTTTATAAAAAAATGTATTTTTATAAAAAGCACTTTTTTAAACAAGAGGAACTTTCTAGAAAAATTTCTGTTGAAAATGGACTTTAAAACATATACATATGTAATTTTTATAAAAAAAATATATTTTATAAATAAATAAAATAGACTTTTTACAAAAAGTACTTTTTATAAAAATATTTTTTTTATTAAAATGTGTATTTTTTATAAAAAAAAAGTTACTTTTTATAAAAAGATACTTTTTGTTAAAAATTGAACTTTTTGTAAAAAAAAAGTTACTCTTTATAAAAAGGAAATTTTTATTAATAGATAGTTTTTATAAAAAGGAACTTTTTATAAAAAAGGTACTTTTAATAAAAAAGATACTGTTTAAAAATGAAAGATACTTTTTATAAAACGGTACTTTTTTAAACAAAAGGAACTTTTTATAAAAAGATAATTTTTACAAAAAAAAATATTTTTTATTAAAAAAAAGGGTTTTAATAAAAAAGGAACTTCTTCGAAAAAAAAATTTACTTATTACAAAAAAAATTACTTTTTATGAAAAAGTGACTTTTTATATAAAAAAAGGACCTTATATAAAAAAGGTAATTTTAATAAAAAAGGACTTTTTATAAAAAAAAAGTTAGTTTTTATAAAAAATAGTACTTTTTATAAAAAGGTGCTTTCTATAAAAAAAGGTTATTTTTATAAAAGAGTATTATTTATAAAAATGTATTTTTTACTAATAAAAGGTACTTGTTATAAAACAAAAGATATTTTTTTATTTTAAAAACGGACTATTTATTAAAAAATTGATTTCATATAAAGGCATCTTTCATAAA
The DNA here is from genome assembly GCA_949987645.1 of Tachina grossa. NCBI lineage: Eukaryota > Metazoa > Arthropoda > Insecta > Diptera > Tachinidae > Tachina > Tachina grossa. The sequence continues at coordinate 15,522,171 of OX465276.1, read as the reverse complement.
AAAGTTATTTTATCAAATGAAACTTTTTGTAAAAAAGTACCTTTCATTAAAAAGTACCTTTCATAAGAAAAATACCTTTTATTATAAAAAGTACCTTTAATAAACAAATAAATTTTATAAAAAATTACCTTCTATAAAAAGTACCTTTTCTAAAAAAAATACCTTATGTGAAAAAATAACTTTATATAAAAATTTACCTTTTATACAAAAAGGACCTTTTCTAAGAAGTACCTTTTTGAAAAAAAAATTATAAAAATTTTATGTACAAAAAAGTAACGTATACGAAAAGTTATCTATATTTATTAGGGTGACCGACTCGGGTTTTCAACCGGTTTTAAAACCCGGTTTTTTCACAATACGGTTGTCGGTTTTTTCAAAATGTTGATTTTTCGAATGTCGAATAGTCCGGCTTTTTTACAATTTAAAAACCGGTTGAGTCGAATACTTTTCGATTTGTACATTTTGCAATAAAATTAGTTTTTACTATGTTAAAACTTAGGCCAACGTGTTCTTTCTGTTGATTTTCCTATATATATATATTTTTTTTTCAGTGTAAAAGTTCTAATGTTTTTTTTAGCATGGCGACACTTACTGAAACGTGAAATTAAACCGAAATTATTTTATGATGTGATGGCAGAGTCGAATTTAATTGGCCTTATGGTGTGCAATGGATGTCAAAATACAGTTGCAAAAAGTGTTTTTTAGTTTTGTTGACATTTTTCTTCATATTTTATAAAGAGGTAGATATCACCCTTGTCCATACATTCATATGTATATACCCTTAAGGAATAAACTCTACATACACCCATCATTTTTGGGGTTTGAGGAAACTTGGGAAGAAATTCAAAAAATTAATCAAGCCAATATTTTTTAGGGTGCTAATAAATGTGTTTATACAAAAAAATAAAAATTAAAAAAAAATTACAATAAGAAGAACATATTAGACCATATTTGGATACCATTTGTTGACGGCATCAAACATTTTGCACGTAATTTTTCATATATTTTATGCCTGTATGTAGACTTTTTTCCTATGTATTTGGAATATTTTTGCTACTTACTTCTTTTTTTATTTTTTGTCTAAACATATTTATTAGCACCCTAAATATTGGCATAATTAATTTTTTGAGTTTCTTCCCAAATTTTCACAAACCCTAAAAGTGATGGTTGTATGTAGAGTTTATTCCTCGACTGTATATTATATATACATATTTATGTATTATAGATAAGTATATGAAGTTAATTTTTATGTTTTACCTTTAATTTTTGTATTGTTTTATTATATTTACATGAACTGTTAACTCTTCTTTTTAATAAAGCAATTTAAAATCAAAACTTTTGTATAATAATTTTCTTACTCAAAAAAACCGGTTGATCCGTTTTTCCTGAATTGTAAAAACCGAAACCGGGTTTTTCACAATTTCAAATAATCGAACTATTCGAAAAGCGGTTTCTGGAAAAATTTTAATAATCGATCACCCTAATATTTAGAAAAAAAAAGTATTTTATTAAAAGTACCTTTTTAAGTACTTAAATCAGGGCTAAAACACGATTTATACTATCCCACAGGGCGTAACACTGTAATAGAAAATACAACCCTGATATGATGAATTGTTATTGTTATTTGAAAATTTTCATTTAAAATTTTCTTTAGATCGTTTGCTCTGTTCTGTATCAATTATTTAAAGTTGGCATTTTGTCAAAGTTTGTTGTATGAATCTTCTACAGTTTTCTTAAAAAAATTAAAATAAAAACATTAACTAAATTTAGATAATTGCTATCCAGTAAAATAGAAAAAATTTGCCTTTTCTTTATTACAAAAATTTTACTCCATTTGTACTTGTTTGGTCCAGTTGCTGTCTACTAAAATAAAATAAAATAATTAACATTAAAAAGTTCGACTGAGGATAGGAAAACTAAAAAAAATAAGAAAAAATTCACTCACTCAATCTGTCACTAAGCGTAATTTTTCGCTGTTGTTTATTGCTTTTACGCACCCAAATAATGAAATTTTAAAATATGTATACGAGTAAGAAGAAGAACAAAAATTTACACAACATTTTGACGGATGGCACACGAACGATCTTGTTTGTAGCTTGGCGCACACACATATATACATACATAGAAAACCATTTACAACAGTGCTGGCCACTGAGAGAAAAAATAGCGCCAGAGTGCCGAACGTCAATCGGCTTTTTATACAAATGATGCCAACTTGTTGCTTTTGGCACTATTTTTAGTGCTTTTTGAAGACTCAAAACACCAAATTTTGAGCGTTAGTGCCAAACTGAGAAATAGCACTAAGTAGTGCTTTTAAGAAATTTGTTTATTACCTAAAATTACTTTAATAAAAACTTGATGTTTTTATTTTTTCAGTGTAAGGCATAACTTTTTCGTCTGATATATTTCATTAAGGATACTGATATCATTGCCGAAATAGATAATAGCTTAGAAAATATTAAACATCAAGCTCGTTTTTCACGTTAGTGCTTTTTACGCTTTTTGGATCTCAAAATTACGCTTTATGTGCTTTTTCCAAATTTTGATGTGCTTTTAGAGCCAAAAAAGTTGGCATCACTGTACACATACACTTATACATTTCTCTCGTGTTTCTCTTTGTGGGCAGCTATGATTTACAATGTTGGGCAATACAATTGATGTTATGTACATTACATGACTTTTACGTTTGCAGCGTTTCAAACAAAGTGTGTTTTCTAAAACACTCTAAACAACTTTGCAATAAAAATTTTACAACAAACTAGAGAAGAAAAAAATACGAAAGGAGTGTTTTATGTTCCCAGTTAAAAATATAAAAGAAAATGCTGCCTGCCACTATATTTAGGTACAAAAAAAAACAAGAAAATAGCAAAATTTTAATTAAATGGAAAAAAAGAAAGCGAGCAGATAAAATAAATTTGGCCTATAAGTGCATTAGATACATAAATAGATTTATTTTTGTACATATGTGTTTCATTTATTCTTAACATTTTGCATAAGTTCTACAATTTATGGGCATTTTAAGCTTTCTTGTATGATCTCTGTTCTTGTTTTTTTTTCTCTTCCTTTTTTTCTTGCCATTAAAAAGAAACCTCTAAGAATATTTGCAAACAAAAAAAAAAAGAGGCAGAAATGCGTGCCAAATAATTTTACTTTTTCTTGCTAGAAAATTAATTTTGTTTCAAATCTAAATAAAATAAATTTCAACAAAAAAAAAAGAAAAGAAAATTTAAGCAATAAATTGCAGCAGCCCCTTCAGAACTTAAAAAAAAATCATAAACTTTAAAAAATAGTTTACTAAGAAAAAAATTTATATATGTATTTACACATGCATACATGTATGTACTTATGTACATATGTATTTATGTATGTATAGAGTTGTTGTCTATTTAAGTTCAACCTTAAAGGCTCCATTACCCGACTGTAGAAATCGCAGATGTAAGGTAAATGTAAATGTAATGTAAATGTAAACGTTTGAGCGCTTATAGAATGCTTAAAAACGTGTCATGTGTTTTCGACACAAACAAAAAACTTCTTTGTGCACACACACATACACGCTAATTGCATTGTGCCCAGCAAACACGCATTTTTTATTTTAAATTGCGAGTTAATTGAAGTAAAACGCGAAAGTTCATATACATATGTATAATATTTAAATTTATGGAAATCATTTTGATTGAAATGTACATACATATGTATACGGACATACATACGAGTATGTATGTATGCATTAGAACTTATAAGTAAATAATATAAAAAATAGTAATGTTTTAATTAATCCAAGATTTGTTTTAATAATTTCGCTGAAACTATTTTAATTTACTTTCTTTTGATGGCAAGTTTTAGCCTGTTGGAAAAAGCTAATTAAGTTTTTGAAATAACACACCTTTTAGAACGAAAATGCGCCTAGAGGTTTTGAAAATTATTATTATTTTATTTAAATGAACTCAATTATATCAATTATAATAATTGTAATAGCAGCTGTAACGCTCAACCGTAGTATTTGTCATTGTACATTACCAGAACAGATTGTAAGCAACTTCATCGGAAAGACGAAGGGTCTTATGCAAAAAAACTTAATAAAGCTTTGCCAAGCAATGTTAAGTAAAGTTGTATTCTAAAAAAATTATTGTATAAAAATTCTAAAGTAGGCACCCACGTTTGTTAAGACTACTTTAAGTTGATATTTCCAAAATGTGTGTTTTGTACCTCAAATATTTTTATTAATATAGCACATACTGATTCATGTTACATCTGAAAATGAAGCTAGAAGTGCCTGCTCTTATCTTAAATTTATTATTTCTGTCATGTAATGGGAAACATCACCAAATTATCCAACTGATTCGAAATACATAGCAAAATCCATAAAAAAATATTAAAATAAATACAATTATACAAAAATGTTTTAGTGATGTACATACAATCAAAACAAATCGAAAAAAGCTGGATATTGAAATACTCGTTTCATTCGAATAAAACAAATTGTGATAATTTTTCACATTTTTTTACTTTTACTTCATAGTTGTGTTTATCTGTTTTATTACCATGTCAGAAGTTAATATTTTTTAAATTAGGTTGCTTTACTTCAAGATAATAAAAATTTATTTAATAAAATAAAAAAAATATTTAAATACCCGAATGAAATTGTATTCGATTTTGTACATCATAAGCTGTGAAGTGGTTGTTGAACACGGTGGTGTTACCAGTATTTATTATTAAATCACAAAATATTTAAAGTTGTCTTTTGCATATGATTTCTTAACAAAGCTATGTTAGCCTTAAAGTGCTTGGCAACTAATGTGAACTTTAAAGCTAAAGTAAAATATTTGTTTGCATAAGGGGGGAAGTATTTAGCTATTCAATTTCCAAGAATGTGTATGCTTGCAGTAGCACCTCCATAAAATCTTTACTTTCTCGTTTTAACCTTTTCTTATTAATGTTCATACCTACTCATAATAATTTAGTTTTATTCACAAACAATATACATATGTATATTTTGTAACAAAAAGACATACATATGTATGTACATATATATACAAGACTTTTTGTTTGCTGGGTGTTTATCAGTATAAAAAAATCAAATAAAATGGAAAAGAACTGTTCGAAACATTGATGAGAGTTCAATATCTTCACATTATTTTTGATTGTGTGGAAAAAGTACCAAAATTATTTAAATTTTATCAAATCATTATTTTATACTTACAAACATTTTAATGACATACATACATACTTACATTACAACGTATTATAATTATAAAAAATATTTATATTTTTATTATCATTATAATTATTATGATTATAATACCTATTTTTATTTTTATTGGTATTATTTTTAAATAGAAATAGTTTTTTGTACGCTTGAATGTATGTTTGTACGCACATATGTATGTATATTTTACATATTCATACATACATATGTGTATGCATATTAAAAAAAAAAAAATAAACACATACGATTGGTAGTCTCTGGTTAAGTTTTATAAAAAAAAACTTTGCTAGAAAACTAAACTTATTAAATATGCCATGTACGTATACAAATTAACCACTCAAAAGCTTAAACTATTAAAAGAAACAAAAGTAGCAAATCAGGGCTATTGTGCCACACTCTCATTCAATATACATACATCCCATCACTGTCTGCAAATGTCACGTAACGTCGTCATGAAACTCTATTTTCTGCAGGTTCAGACGTTGCATTTACGTGCCATTTCAGTCAGGTAAGCATTAGCATAGCTTTTCATGCAACAGATTTGAACAGCTGACACATTTACATTTACCGTCGGGTAATTCTGCCTTAACTCATAAGTTTTATTTTCGCTACGCTGTCCATCTGTCTGTGAGTTACAGGCTGATTTCTCTAGAACCGTAAGTGCTACGGGCCTGAAATTTTCACAGTATATGGAAAAATTTGGTCGCTACAAAAACAAGTATATAATAGTTAAAAATTAAAGGGTGTTCTAAGGCGAGCAAAGAAATACAATGAAATACTAATGTAATGTACAGAAAATTACTCCTATACGATATACATATAGACATTTGAAATTTTCAAAGTTAGTGTATTTTTATGCAGACTACATCAATTGAAACTGAAATTTAAAAAAATCAAAATCAAAGGGTTTTCTATCAGTTAATGCAATTTTGAAAACTTGCTGTATCTTGGAAAGCGTAAGAGGCAAACTCTTGAAATTTGCAGAAACGCTAAAACTAAATAAATCCCAAAACTAACAAAAAAAACGTCAAAACGAAAATAATCGCCAAAAACTATAAAAATCTCCGAAAACTAAAAAAAACTTAAAACTAAAAAAAAGTCGCCAAAACGAAAAAAAAATACCAAACCTTAAAAAATATTTTAAAACTAATCAACTAATTAATATAAGTTTAATATTTTAAACTAATAAAACCGAAAAAATGCACAAAATAAACAAAAAAAAACGCCAAACTAAGAAAAACCGCCAAAAAACGAAAAAAAATCACCGCAACGAAAATCAAGCTCCAAAACTAGAACAAAAGCCAAAAGCTGAAAAAATCGCCAAAATCGGAAGAAAAAAATTCAGAACTAAAAAAATAAACATAAAGGTCCGAAAAACTAAAAACAAGCAAAAAAAAAACTAAGAAAAAGCGCCACAAACCGAAAAAATTGCCGAAACCTAAAAAAGTTCAAAACAAAAAATCTCTAAGGCTAACATAAATCGCCAAGAACCGAAAAAACACGCAAACGAAAATAACGCCAAAAACCGATAAACATCAAAAACGTAAGAAGCGCTTAGGGGCTGACCATACATTACGTAACGCTCTAGGGGGAGGGGGAGGGGGGTTCGAGTTTTGTTACGATTTGTTTATGGTGCGGGGGGAGGGGGTCTTTGAAAATGTTACGTAACAAAAAAAAAATACTAATTTTGTACAAAAATACGTATGTTTTTCTCATTTATTTATTTAATTGATAATATGTGTTGCCTGCATATATTATGTACGAGTATGTATACTATGTACATACATCTGCCGAATGTCAACTTTTGATATTCGCGAATTCGAATTCGAATATTTAAAACTTACCTTAAAGTTTATGAAAACTATCCAAAAATTTAGTAGTTGTTAAATAACATTTGAAAATTATACAAAGTTTTTATAATAAATTAAATAAATTGTAGTCAAACTGATTTGAACTGGTTCTGAATTCCTCATCTTTCTTTATCCATTTACATTCTGAAATATTCTTAATATATGTATGTACATAAAAACTTCTTTTTATATTAAACTGCAACATATATTAACATTAAATCCGTAAAATACATACAAGGAAATGGTATTTGCAGAAGTTTAGGAAAAGATTTCTTGCAATTCTCATAGACAAAAAAAGTGTCCTTTCAAAAAATATATTCTTCCATATATGTAATTATGTACATGACAATATCAAATTATTAAGTTTTAACATTTTTGTTGGTCAACTTGAGGCTACAATGTTTAAGTTTTGAGAGATGTGTTAATGGAAACATGCATACATAGACGTATTTTCATAAGGATATTTTTTTAAATTTTTATGCAATAGAACTCAAAAAAAAATATGAAAACAACAGTGAAATGCGTCTAGGAACTAGATTGTGTGCCCCTCTAATTTTAGGTATTTTTACGGTATATTTTTTTTTAATAGGCAAATATCTATTGAAAATGTAATGTTGTAGAAGGGACAAAAATTAAGACTCATTTGATATCCCAAGAATCTGTACGTTTAAGGCGGGTTAAAAATGTTCTTTTTTAGAAAATGAAATATAATTCACCATGGCAACCTTTATTGATCCTAGATATAATTTTTTTTTGTTTCACGCACGTTTTAGATTGATTTGAAGATGGCCAAACAGAGTCATCTTTAAGCTCTCTGAAATACACGACGACTTCACTTATAGAAACTAGTGAAAGCGACCGCAAGGCTAATGACAATTCTCGTCTTGATGTTTGAAATACTGCTCAGTCATCAATACGGACAACTATAGCACATTATTTGGCAAAAAACGCATAGCAAAAAAAATATAAAAAATAAATTTTTTTTTAATTATTACAAACTAATATTTGTGCCATTCATTTAAATTTCGTTTAGGATTTGTGAATTTCTTTATATATTTTTTTAAACGAATACGAATATCTAGAAACGGCCGAATGTTTTGGAATGCCAATACACATCACTAATACATATGTACATACAGTTTAGGAATAAGCTCTCTATAAAACCATAATTTTTGGAGTTTGAGGACTCTTAGGAAGAAATTTAAAAAATAGTTTCGCCAATATATGGAGTACGTTCATATGTAAGCTTATTTAATTCTTGTCTACGCACTGTGCTAGTCTAACAAATGAATTTAAAACAATGAATTAAAATAAATTTTTTTTTAAATAAAAAATTTTAACTATTTAATTTATTTTTTATCTCATTGTTACGTTATTGCTGGGGGGAGGGCGGGGGGGTTCACAGTTTTGTTACGATCTTTTACTAGGGGGGAGGGGGGTCAAAAATAGGGGAAAATAGCGTTACGTAATATACGGGCAGCCCCTTAGACTGCAAAATCTCTTAAACTAAAAAAAATCAACAAAAATCTAAAAAAAATCGCCAAAAAGAAAAAAAGCGCCAAAACTAAAAAATAACTCTACAACTAAAATAAACCGCAAAAAATGGAAAAAAACGCCAAAACCGGTACAAAAGAATCGGTGAAGACTATATATGAACTAGTTCCAGTATCCATGACGAAAACAAAATACAACAATTGTGCTCCCTTATTTTCTGTTACTAAAATAAGAGATTTGGGTAAAACGAAAACACAATCATTGAAAGAAATACCTTTTTTGAGGACTTTGCGAAATCTTTATATTTTTGTGGGGAATAAAAAACTAGAAATACACTGTCTTCCACTTTCTTTGCGAATGTCCAGCTTTGCATCTCTCGAGACGGAAGTTTTTAGGCAGAAATGTACAAGACGACTTTTCAGATTTATCTGAGACTGGGTTGAGTGACTTTATCAACGCGACGGGTTGGATCTAGTACCTATTGCCGTATCCGTATACTTAGATACGGTTCTACATAGGTTGATACCAACAAGTGGAGTGGACTTTCACAAAAGTTTTAATCTAGATTCTACTTGAATGCCTGCGTGAACCAACCAACCAACCAACTAAAGCTGCCGAGGCAAATCGCTCTTCTGTGGAAAGTGTTATTTTATGGAATTATAAAAATAAATCCAAAAACTGAGTGGCTAAATGTAAACAAGCTAAGAGTTTAATAAAAAATAACAGGCTCATTTATAAAAAAAAAATATTAAGGCTTTAGGAAGGGTTTATAAAATAGATTTTGATACAAAATTTTTTTTATTGAGCCTTTCTAAAGCCTTGATATTTTTTATAAATAAAGCCTTAAAACTTTAAAGAAAATTACATTAAATTTTAATCTAATTTATTCTGACATGCATCGTCTACGCACTTTATTGATTAATATTTTAATTAATTATTCCACAGTACAGTAGTTTCCGCTTAAATGATCTTTGATTAATTGATTTAATCACTCACTTAATTCCGACCGCAAGCGTTAGTGAATCAATTTTATGACAAAAATGATTTTTGAGCTCAATCAAAAAGCATGAATTTGTATAAAAAAAATCAATTAAGCGGAAATTACTGTATGAAGTGCATATGTTAAATGTAAACCTACAGCTGCTTACAACAATCATACATTGCGCCTCCCACAATTAACTTTAAACTGAAATTTTTAGAAATTGCAAGAATACAGAGCAAATAAATAGAAACAAATTAAAATTGTATTTATATTTAAAAAAAAAGTAGCGAATTTTTATTATAAAATAAACAAGGTTAATGCCAATTTATATAAGTTTTGTTATAATACTCAGTCTTGATAATTTTTTTTTTTTTCAAGCAACAGATCACCAGAGCAGCAGCGGCCACCAAATAAATAAATAAATAAATAATAGATATAAACAAAATCTTGTTGTAAATAAATACGTATAAACAAAGAGAAATATACATCCAATGAAATACATACAATTTAATTAATATAAAACCTAACTGAAAATTTTAATTTTTAATTAAATAGAAGGAAAAAAAGAACGACCAGTATATGATTTTTCTGGCTAATGAAGAGGAAAAAGTATTTTTTAGTAGACGCTGATGATCATACACATTTAGCCAAGCATAATGATCATGATGCTGCTGTTGCTGTTGCTGTTGATTTCTGAGCTGTTTATAATGTTGCTCTGTGTGTTTTGTACACAGACATACAGGCGCATCTTTGTTAAACATGACGGAAATATAAAACAAAAATACCAGACAATAATACATTTATCTACATATGTATTATAAACATTCATAGAATTTCAGTTATTACACGCTTTTTCTATTTTTTTTATGTATTTTTAATAGAAACAATTCTAAATAATATTGCTTTTACATTGTAATAGATATAAATACATAGTTGCAAATCGTTTAATACTAGAAAGCTTAATCCCAAAAAATATATATTATGCAATGAAAAATATTCTATTAACAATTTTACTTCATAATTCTAACAAAAATTTAATGCAAATTTAAAACTATTTTATTCAATCTTAATGAAAAAGCAAGCAAGGACCTTTATAAATTTTAACGTATAATCATTATTATCTCAAAGCCAAGAGACATTATTATTGTACAAAAAAAGCATTCACAAAACTCTACTTTGTATACATAGAAAATAACGGTATTTTCGGCACATGCAAATAAAATGTTTATGTTGTTATCAGTTTCGAAGTTCTGTGCCACCGACAGCAGCTACGAATTACGGCAGAATTACCCGACGGTAAATGTAAATGTGTCAGCTGTTCAAATCTGTTGCATGAAAAGCTATGCTAATGCTTACCTGACTGAAATGGCACGTAAATGCAACGTCTGAACCTGCAGAAAATAGAGTTTCATGACGACGTTACGTGACATTTGCAGACAGTGATGGGATGTATGTATATTGAATGAGAGTGTGGCACAATAGCCCTGATTTGGTACTTTTGTTTCTTTTAATAGATTAAGCTTTTGAGTGGTTAATTTGTATACATACATGGCATATATAATAAATTTAGTTTTCTAGCAAAGTTTTTTTTATAAAATCTAACCAGAGACTACCAATCGTATGTTTTTTTTTTTTTTTTTTTTTTTTTTTTTTTTTGATGTGTAAACGTCTATACGCTAGGGGGTAAAAATCTTTTGACTTTGATTTCTTTGCTGAGATTTCTTTGCTGAGATTTCTTTGCTTTTTGCTTTTGCTTTGCATTGTCAAATCGGTGTGAGCTATGTATGAGTGTATTAGTGTTTGAAAGAAGCAATACCAAGCAGAGAAACAAGTCGACCGGCTCGAAGCCGTACACCAAAGGTGAAAATGAACCGTAAGAGCTACGGACTTGAAATTTGGACACAATATGTAGACATTTGGCCACTACAACAACAAATACATGAGAGTTAAAAACTAAAGGGTGTTCCAAAACGAGCAACGAAAAATGTTAAAATCCCATGTAATATACATACAATTGTATGTACATATATACACTTGAAATTTTAAAAGTTAGTGTATTTTTATACAGACTACAACAATTAACACTAAATTTAAAAAATTTAAATCAATGGGTGTTCCATCAGTTAATGCAATTTTGACTTTGTAATTTTGACAACTTGCTGTATCTTGGAAACCGTAAGAGTAAAACTCTTGAAATTTTCAAAAACGGTAAAACTAAACAATCAAAAAAATATAAAATCGCCAAATATAAAAAAATTTAAATCATTGTATGAATTGGGCCTCTGTGTATGTATATTAAAAAAAAGCAATGTGAGTCCGATCACAGAGGAGATGTGTAAACATCTATTAATGAAATTTTTTTTTAAGTTGGAAGTACTTATGCTTTTAGTATCTTTTTTTAAATTAATTAATTAAAAGTATCAAAACTTTCAATATTGTAAATACATATGAATTTGTTGGTTTTTGTTTGTTTTATTAAACGTATTTGGTTAGTAAATGGGCACACTGCAGTATATGTATATGTACTGCATTCAAAATTGCAGTAAGCAGTAAATTTACTGATTACTAAAAAAAATTCAGTAAATTTTTACTGCTAATGAAATTTAATCTGCATTACTAGTAAAATCGTAGGGCCGTAGCAAGTGGCAAAGTTTTTTCATTCAAATTTTGAAACTTTTGTATGAAAAACATTTAGCCACTTGGTAGAATTTCATTATGAATACGGGCATTACCGATTACTGAAAATTCAATGCACCTCATCATATAACAAATCATTTAGGCAATTTATAAAAATTGTAGAAAAAAATGTTAGTAATCAGTAAAAATTTACTTGTTAAACATTTTTTATTGTTTTTACTGAAACTTTAGTGGTACTGCAGTGCTCATCTATGGTAAATGCCTTTACTTTTACTTTTTAATTTTTAATTCCTGTTGTTCATCGTTTAGTTGTTGCTGTTCTTGTTGTTGTGTACGCATTGCAATTAAAATAAATTCAGTAAAGTGCGACTTTGACTCGCGCACATTCGGTTTTGATCATTTTTTTTTTTTTTTTTTTTTTGATTTAGCTTTCTTAATTTTTTAAGTTTTTTCAGTTTAAACGATTTTTTTTTCAGTTTTATCGCTTTTTTCTCGTTTTGGCGTTTTTTTTTCTCTTTTTGGGTTTTTTTTTCATTTTGGCGATTTTTTTTTGTTATTTTTGGGTTTTTTTTCATTTTGGCGATTTTTTTCTGTTTTTTTATTTAGGCGATCTTTTCATTTTGGCGATTTTTGCGGTTTTTCGTGATTTATTTTAGTCCTAGAGATTTTTTTTAATTTGGTGCTTTTTTTCGTTTTGGCGATTTTTTTATATATGGCGATTTTATATTTTTTTGATTTTTTAGTTTTACCGTTTTTGAAAATTTCAAGAGTTTTACTCTTACGGTTTCCAAGATACAGCAAGTTGTCAAAATTACAAAGTCAAAATTGCATTAACTGATGGAACACCCATTGATTTAAATTTTTTAAATTTAGTGTTAATTGTTGTAGTCTGTATAAAAATACACTAACTTTTAAAATTTCAAGTGTATATATGTACATACAATTGTATGTATATTACATGGGATTTTAGCATTTTTCGTTGCTCGTTTTGGAACACCCTTTACTTTTTAACTCTCATGTATTTGTTGTTGTAGTGGCCAAGGTTCTACATACTCTGTCCAAATTTCAAGTCCGTAGCTCTTACGGTTCATTTTCACCTTTGGTGTACGGAAATATACAGAAAAATAACCGGTGGCGGCGCACCGTCGGCTTCGAGCCGGTGGACTTGTTTCTCTGCTTGGTATTGCTTCTTTCAAACACTAATACACTCATACATAGCTCACACCGATTTGACAATGCAAAGCAAAAGAAAAAAGCAAAGAAATCTCAGCAAAGAATCTCAGCAAAGAAATCAAAGTCAAACGATTTTTACCCCCTAGTGTATAGATGTTTACACATCAAAAATCTTGGATTAATTAAAACATTACTATTTTTTTTTATATTATTTACTTATAAGTTCTAATGCATACATACATACTCGTATGTATGTCCGTATACATATGTATGTACATTTCAATCAAAATGATTTCCATGAATTTAAATATTATACATATTTATATGAACTTTCGCGTTTGACTTCAAATAACTCGCAATTTAAAATCAAAAATGCGTTTTTGCTGGGCACAAAGCAATTACCGTGTATGTATGTGTGCACAAAAAACGTTTTTAAGCATTCTATAAGCGCTCAAACGTTTACATTTACATTTTCCTTACATCTGCGATTTCTACAGTCGGATAATGGAGCCTTTAATAGCTGGCATTATCCATCACACGAAAGGCACAAACAATGTTACCACGTTAGTTAATAATTGCTTTATAAATATATAATAAATGTTTTGCAGTCGTTTTGATGAGATCATTTGAAGTACAGTGATATGAAAAAGTAAGCCTAGTAATTAAGTAAGTAAATAATGAAAATTCAAATTAAATGCAGTGCACACTGAATTTGATATTTGTTGATTTAAATGAGTAAAATGAGAAAGTTTTCAACACATTTTGCTTGTTTTAAAATTTGGCTTTTTAAAAATTAAAACATTTGTTAACGCACTAATATTCCCAAATTATTATTTTGTTTATTCAGTAAAATATTATTATATTAAAAATATAATGAAATTTATTACTGAGAAGTTTAGCTGGACCATTACCCAAAAATGTATTAGAACTTCTTTAGAATATCACATTAATTAACAAAAATATAGCATTCAATAAGAATTGGAAATATTGAACATAAGCCCGATTAAGAAATTATTTCTGATTAAAATCTAGAATAAATTTTAAACTAAATTGAATAGGTATCACGGATATAATATTGTTAAAAAAAAAATATAGTATAAATAAAAATTGTAGCCTTTGGATAAATCTATACGCATATATTTCTTTGCTAATATTGCTCTCGTTAACGCTCTGAATGAGATATTTTAATATAATCTTCAGCAAAAAGATTTCATTGGGAGTACATTGAAATGATATTTAATTACATATTTATTATACTATTTTTTGCCAAAAGAGCCGTTGCGGTCGTTACAAAAACCCTAAGTACAAAACAAATACCCTTAAGTAAAAATATAACGACTTCAAATCTTTTAAAAACTATTCGTCTTATAATTCTTTAAAAAGTCTTTGAATATAACAAAGCACGAAATTAAACTTAATCATAATCGGAAAGAGATAACAAAAACTTTTTTCAATGTGCAATAAAAATTTACAATCAATTTACGTGGAAAGACAATTAATAAATAGAGTTGAGCAGAATTATTAATCGAATTGTATTAACATTTCGATTTCACTTATTTAAAAATAAATTAAAAATAACCCCCTTATGCAAAAAAATATTTTACTTTAGCTTTAAAGTTCATAGTAGTTGATAAGCACTTTAAGGCTAACATAGCTTTGTTAAAAAATCATATGCAAAAGACAACTTTAAATATTTTGTGATTTAATAATAAATACTGGTAACACCACCGTGTTCAACAACCACTTCACAGCTTATGATGTACAAAATCGAATACAATTTCATTCGGGTATTTAAATATTTTTTTTATTTTATTAAATAAATTTTTATTATCTTGAAGTAAAGCAACCTAATTTAAAAAATATGAGCTTCTGACTTAATAGGAAAACAGATAAACATAACCATGAAGTAAACGTAAAAAAATGTGAAAAATTATCACAATTTGTTTTATTCGAATGAAACGAGTATTTCAATATCCAGCTTTTTTCGATTTGTTTTGATTGTATGTACATCACTAAAACATTTTTGTATAATTGTATTTATTTTAATATTTCTTTATGGATTTTGCTATGTATTTCGAAGCAGTTGGATAGTTTGGTGATGTTTCCCATTACATGACAGAAATAATAAATTTAAGATAAGAGCAGGCACTTCTAGCTTCATTTTCAGATGTAACATGAATCAGTATGTGCTATATTAGTAAAAATATTTGAGGTACAAAATACACATTTTGGAAATATCAACTTAAAGTAGTCTTAACAAACGTGGGTGCCTACTTTAGAATTTTTATACAATAATTTTTTTAGAATACAACTTTACTTAATATTGCTTGGCAAAGCTTTATTAAGTTTTTTTGCATAAGACCCTAAGTGTTTACTTTAAGCCAGCGTTACCATATGTGAAGATTTATCTTATTTTCGAAGATTTTCGGGATGTTGACATAACTAAAAGATTTTTTTATTTTTTTTTTTTTTTTTTTTTTTTGTTACAAATAAGATTTTTAAGAATATGATATTTACTACATTTAGTATATTATTTAAGGTCATTTTTACTAATGTACTGGCATATTTTCTTCTTTCTTTCATCAAAAGCATGAATTATGTGCTTAAATATATTTATCTTAAACATGTTCTATTCAGTAAATATTTTGTGTTATTTAGCTTTACGTTTGTTAGTTCATTTGAAACAAAATAAATTTGTCCTGAGTTTGGTTTCAGTAAAACAATTAATATTAATATGATAAATGGAGTTAGAATAATAATTTAAAAAAAAATTAACTAAAATTAATAGCCATGGCCTTGTGGGCAAAAATTAAATAAAAATATACTTAATAGTAACAAACCAAAAAAGTTTGTCTTAAGTAGAACAAAAATAAGCAAATCAACTAACATGTGTATAATTAGTGAAAGAACAAACGACAATGGTAGGACTGTTGTAAATATAGAGATGGTAAAATTGAGCTTACAATACAAAAAAGCTTTCAGCAAATTGAAATACGATGAATCAAAACAATTCACATATTCCATTTGCAATAATGCTAAGTATATAAAGCAGAAATCTACATCAACTGACACCACACACAGTGGACCAAACACAAAAAAAACGCTGATGATGAAGGTTTAGTGGCCTTCGAAAACGGCTGGCTGTTCCGTTCAACTATGTGTTGTCAGAATATTTACAACTAACTTTGGTGTTATTTGTTCATTAATAATTATCACATGTAATTTGGCTTAAAAAGCGATACGAACTTTAGCTTGTTAAATCATTAATATTAATATATTTTGAGTAAAATCACTAAAAAAAAAGATTTTTAATGAGAAAAAGAGATTTTTTTGTTCGACTTGAAGGTTTTTGAGAGAAAAAACTATGGCAACGCTGCTGTAAGCACTGATTTATCTCTTTCATATTACAGCTGCTTTTTGCTACCTGTTTGTCGGTAAGACAGTTGTCAGCCACTGGCAACGCAGCTCAAGTTTTATTTAAAGCTCTGTAACCATGGCACGTGCTGATTTTTTTTTTCTTTTTTTTGTTTAAGACAATCAAAACAAAACTATAAATTTATTTTATTGTCATAAAAATATTTGACTTTTAAGAATAATAAAAAAAGGCAGCACACGAAAAATATCAAATATGTTTAAAAATAACAAAAACAAATATCTATTAACTTTATTTAACATTTATAAGCCAAACCCCAAAAACTACCAGATTTATTTTATTCTATATATAATCAAGTCATAAAAAATCAATTTTCATATGCAGCATTGGTTGGTTGTGTCCACATGAAAATGTGCGTTTCCAAAAAAGAAAATCTATTAAAAAAAAAATTTTTTTGTTAATCAAATGAGAAAAAAAAATTACATTAATACAATAAATTAAAAACTTTTTTTTATTTCCCAACATTTATTTATGAATTTGCTCGTGTAGTTTTTTTACTCCAAAAATTTCCAACATTTAGACATTTTATTTTATTGTCAATTGGGCAATATCTATGTGATGAAACAAATTTGGCGGCAAAGTATATTTCTTGAGTTTATTTTTAAGGCTTTTATCATTTATCATTTGCCATTTTATGGTCGGTTGCTGATTTATTTTGACCATTTAGTGGAGGTTTTTTTTCACTGCTAAAAATAAGGGCAACATTTTCTTGCCCTTTCAAAGAGAAGGTTATACTGTATATTGCATGATCATAAGGAAGCGAGTGATTAGTAAAGAATTTAATGTAACAGAATGGATTTAGTGATAAAATATTGAAACATTTTTCACTTTATTCAGAGAATAAAATGCCACAAGACGTTATTTCAAAGTTTTAAGGCATAACTTGAACTAGAGCTTAAATAATGAAGAAACTTTTCTTACATTTTGTTCATAATGTGATGATAATTTAGTCATAGTCTAGTCATATTCTACGCATAGCTTAATCATAGCCCGTCATAGTCTACTTATAATTTAGTCGAGGTCTTATCATAGTCTGGTAATAAATAGTCTAATCACAGTTTGGTTATAATCCGTTTCTAGTCTAATCGTAGTTTAGTTATAGTTTAGTCATAGTTTAGTTACATTATGGTAAAAGCCTAATCATTGCTTGGTCAAAGTCTAATCATATTCAATTCGTACTTCAGTGATAGTCTATTTATAATCTAGTCATAATCTGGCCGTAGTCTCATAATAGTTTAGTCATACTCTAGTCATTATCTCATTATATTTTAATCTTTGTCTAGCTTTAGACATATAATCATGTCATAGTCCAGTCCACCGTCTAGTTATAGTTTAGCCATAGTCTAGTCATAGTCTGAACATAATTTAGTAATGGTCTAGTCATATTCTATTCATAGTTTAATCATAGTTTATTATAGTCCACTCATAGTCTAATCATAGTTTAGTCATAGTCTAGTCATAGTTTAGTCATAGTCTCGGCAGTATAATAAAAAAAAATATACTCTTGAAAGTTTTTCAAAACTTTTCTAAAAACGTATTCAAATTCAAATCAAACTTTCTCTTAAGTCTCAACAAAAAAAGCAGCCAATTAACAACCAACTAACAAGCACATATCTTCATAAACATGTATTTAAAAGAGCACAACAACAATACAAGCAATAACTTTTTGTACAACAACAGCTTGTTGCATTTTGTTTTCACCCTAAAACTAACAAAAAAGGTCAAATCCTTGTAGTTATTTGTTGCTAAAGCATTTAGCTCTGAACAAAAAAAAAAAAATAATAAAAGAAACATTTCACAGAACACTGGTTGTAAAAGTTATTCTTTTTTAAAAGCCAAATTACTTTTCGTGGCAGCGTTTTGTTTGCACAAGTTTATTTTATTGCGGTTGAGTTTAATGCAAAGTTGTTTGTGGCAGATTGCAACCAACTACTTGTTGCATACAAATACATACAAGTAGCTTTTAAGGGAAGTGGAAGGGAAATATTGTAACCACTGGTGCATGATTTAAATAGAGGATTATGTTTTAAATGCAGCAACAGAAACAACTCAGTAATAAAACTTAAAGAGCAAACAATTCACTGCAGCTTCATAAAATTAACTTCATTCGACTGAAAATTTACATTAACTGATTTTCAGTTAAGTTTTTAGTTGAGCAGTTTAGGGTGACGTTGCAACCACGTAACAAATCAACCTAAATTAAAGTCTAAATCCTCGCCAAGGATTAAAACAATAAAACCGAACATGACTTTTTTGCGCCTTTTCAAAATCACACTTTCCAACAACAAAACACGACCTCAACTTATTAAGTCAACAAATTATATGAGTTAAATTTAGAGCTTTATTTATATTCAGAGCAACTTTTGTGGGTAAAGAAAATCGAATGGAACTGCATTATCATCACCTCTTTCAATCTCTCTTTCACTCTCTCTCTCTCTCTCTCTCTCTATCTATATATATATATATATATATATATATATATATATCTGTATCTCTATGTCTATCGCTGTCTCTATATATATTTCTATTTCTATTTCTGTCTCTGTCTCTGTCTCTATCTCTATCTCCTCTATTTCTATCTCTATCTCCTCTATTTCTATCTCTATTTCAATTTCTATCTCTATCTATACCTCTGTCTCTATCTCTGTCTCAATCTCTACGTCTATCTCTGTCTCTATCTCTATCTCTATCTCTATCTTTATGTATATACCTATTTCTATCTCTATATTTATCTCTATCTCTATCTCTGTCTCTATATCTTTCTATTTCTATCTCTATCTATAACTCTGTCTCTATCTCTGTCTCAATCTCTATGTCTATCTCTGTCTCTATCTCTAGCTCTATCTCTATCTCTGTCTCTATCTCTATCTTTATGTATATACCTATTTCTATCTCTATATTTATCTCTATCTCTGTCTCTATATCTATATCTATCTCTATCTCTATCTCTATATCTATCTCTAGCTCTATCACTATCTCTATCAGTATATCTATCTCTATTTTATTCTATTTCTCTATCTTTGTCTCTACCCCTATCTCTATCTCTTTCTCTATCTTTGTATCTGTCCCTATCTCTTTCTCTATCTTTGTCTCTGTCTCTATGTCTATCTCTATATCTATCTCTATTTCTATATCCATCTCTATGCCTATGTCTATTACTATCTCTCTCTTTCTCTATCTTTGTCTCTGTCTCTTTCTCCGTCTCCTCTATCTATATCTCTATATATATCTCTATCTCTATATCCATCTCTCTCTAACTATAACTATATCTCAGTCTCTATCTTTATCTATATGTCTATGTCTATCACTACCTCTAACTCTAACTATAACCATATCTCTGTTTTTCATCTCTATCTCTTTCTTTATCTCTGTCTCTGTCTCTATCTCTATCTCCTCTATTTCTATCTCTATTTCTATTTCTATCTCTATCTATACCTCTGTCTCTATCTCTGTCTCAATCTATACGTATATCTCTGTCTCTATTTCTAGCTCTATCTCTATCTCTGTCTCTATCTCTATCTTTATGTATATACCTATTTCTATCTCTATATTTATCTCTATCTCGGTCTCTGTCTCTATATCTATCTCTATCTCAATATCTATCTCTATATCTATTTCTATCTCCATCTCTATCTCTGTCACTATATCTATCTCTATCTCTATGTTTATCTCTCTCTCTCTCTCTCTTTCTCTGTATCTTTCCATCTCTCTATATTTCTTTATGTCACTCTATCTCTATTATTTATCTCCCAACAACAGCGACCCCAATTTAGTGCTTTTCTCAAAGAGAAACTGAATTTGTGCTTTTTCAATTTTAATTTTAGTGCTTTTAATGCGTTTGGCAACTCCACCAAACATTAATTTGTGACAATCTAGTAGTTTCATAAAAAATGCCAAAAACAAACTTTCCTCTTTTTTGTTCAATTCTTCAATATGTTACACATAAAAAAATCGAAAAAACTTTTATCCAAACAATAATTTTGCTCTAAGCAAATGGGTGAACGTGAATTAAAATTAATTGACAAACACTTTTTTATGTAAGACTGGCTGCACAGACAAATGTTTTTTTTTCGTTAAGCAAATTTTTAGTTCAGGGAGAGGCAGGAAAATGCGATGGCTCCCTATCAGTGTGACCAGATTTTAAAATAAGGTTAAGCTAAATCACGTTTCAAAAAGATCTAAAATAAGCTAAAAATTTAAATTTTAAGCCGTAAAATAAAGCTAAACTTTTTTCGGCTTCTTCCACGTTGCAATAGTTTCTTATTGCTAAACTAACGTTAAATATTTATATATGTAGATACAAAAACATATTTTGCTATTATATGAAATAAAAAATATTGAATAATTTTTAATTAAATTATTTATTCATTATTATACATATCTGAGTTTTACAGAAAAATAACACAAAAACTTTTCAAAAATTTAAAAACATTTATACTAAAATACGAAACCTCTTTTTCAATTAATTAGTCTTATTAACAGAAAACCTATTTCCTAATTTTCGTTTTAAGTAAATTCATGCCGCTGAATACAAGTTCAACTCAACTCAAAGAAAATCTTTAAAAGTCTTATAGGCAATATTAATTTAACTTTTGCCATTGTAACTTCAAAATTGCAATCAATGTCACTTATTTTTACATTTGTCATTTCTCTTATAAATGCGCAATTTACATTTGGTATTTTTAAATTATTTTTCAATGAAAAAATTTTATATATTTGTGATTTGAACGGGCTAAGGTTCGTATTGCTTTTTAAGCCAAATTACATGTGATAATTATTAATGAACAAATTAACTAACATGTGCATAATTAGTAAAGAACAAACGACAATGGTAAGACTGTTGTAAATATAGAGATGATAAAATTGAGCTTACAATACAAAAAAGCTTTCAGCAAATTGAAATAAGATGAATCAAAACAATTCACATATTCCATTTGCAATAAAATGCTAAGTATATAAAGCAGAAATCTACATCAACTGACACCACACACAGTGGACCAAACACAAAAGAACGCTGATGATGAAGGTTTAGTGGCCTTCGAAAACTGCTGGCTGTTCCGTTCAACTATGTGTTGTTAGTCAGAATATTTACAACAGACATGTAATTTGGCTTAAAAAGCAATACGAACCTTAGCCCGTTCAAATCACAAATATAGAAACAAATGGAGTTCGAATAATAATTAGAATTAACTAAAATTTTATATATTTGAATGTTAACAAATTATAATTTTTAACCTTCCTTCGTCCAAAAAGGGTGTTATAAGTTTGTAGTGTGTGTCTGTACATTTGTGCATCTGCACGAGTCCACGTACAGACCAAAGTGCTGCATCGATTTTGAATTAGTTTATGTTTTGTTCGCAATGTGACTTGACCGAGAGTGTTCTTAGCTTTGTTTGAAGAAAATCTGTCCAGATGTTCAGAAGATTGATCTGGCCTATAATTGAAGAAAATCGGTTCAGCCATTTAGTTAGTACACTTGGGGGGTTCTTAAAATTTTTAATTTTTGTCATTATCATTTTTTTATGTCTTTAACATATTTTTTGAGAACATGCAATTTAGATTAAAAAATGGCTAAAAGAGCTAAATAAGTTTTTAAAAAAAAGCTAAAAAATAAGCTAAGAGCTAAATGGAAATTTTGCAGCTAAATTCCAAAAAAATAAGCTAAATTTAGCTCAAAATAAGATAATATGGTCACGCTGCTCCCTATATATTTCTCTCTCTCTCTCTCTCTGTCTCTCTCTCTCTCTCTGTTATAACACCTCTCACATAAACGCAAAAGTTGTCGACAAAAATTGCTGTGTGTAAGTCCAGTCTAAGCAAAAATATTATGATAAAAAAAATTATGCATAAAAAATATATAAACAAGTAAGAGTGCTATATTCGGCTGTGCCCTAGAATCATTAAATTAGATTTTTCTGATTCCTTATATCAATCTAGTAGTTCTTAAAAAAATATAGAAAGTGTGTTAAGTAAACCAAGAAAAAAGGAAATTAAAAAAAAATGTTTTATTTAGTTACTTTAATATCCAGAAAAAAGGTCAGTTTCCAGCTCTGGAGCTGTGGTTTTTATTTTTATAATTTTCTACACCAAACTTTTCTTTCCAAAACGTAAAATATGTATAATATATAAAGGAAAAGATAAAAATTAATTAGACTTAGTTACTTTTATATATCGCAAAAAGTGTAAGTTTCCCAACCCTGAGATCATTCTTTTTGATTTTTCTGATTTCTTACACCAATCTCATTCTTTTAAGAATTTAAGATATGTTTAATTTATAGAAAAAAGGAAAAAAATTTTTTAGTAAGTTACTTTTATAAAAAAAAAAGTTTTCCAACCCTGGAATCGTCTTTTTAATTTTTTTAATTGTTTTTCTTTTATTTTAAATACCAATTTCTTTCGTACTCAAGCATAAAATAAGTTTATTTAATAAAAAAAATAAAAATTAATTTTCGGTAGTTAATTTTTTATATCACAAGGAGTGGAAGTTTCCCAACCCTGGAATCCCACATTTTGATTTTTCTGTATTCTTAACATGCCGACCACACCAGCAATAATCTTGGTAATTATTGCCGTGGCAACTGTCAAATTCGATTGCCGACACAAGATATTAGCGTGTGGACCGTATGAATATGTGTTCAAATATGTATCCAGCAACAAATGTTAAAATACATTGCTGAGCAACAATCTCTTAACACATGCAGTCAAATACAAATTATATTAAATTTTTTCAACGTAAATGTAGAAAACAAA
Source organism: Tachina grossa (assembly GCA_949987645.1). NCBI lineage: Eukaryota > Metazoa > Arthropoda > Insecta > Diptera > Tachinidae > Tachina > Tachina grossa. The sequence goes on along the minus strand of OX465276.1, from coordinate 15,498,646 downwards.
AGTTTTAACTAAATAAAACCAATAAAAGTTCAATTTAAAATTAGAAAAGGATAAAATTATTGATAATTGAAGTAATTATGTGAATAAAACCCAAATATATTTGAATATACGTGTCCACCACCTCTAGATACATTGTTGAACACAAGCAATTTGACGTGATCATTCTGCCGGCGTTATTGCTTGTGTTAAGACACATCCAATTGCTCGTGTGGTCGTAGTGTAAAAACAATCATTTTTTAAGAATGTAAGACATGTTTAATTTATAGTAAAATAAGGAAAAATTTATTTTAGTAAGTTACTTTTGTATAAAAAATAAGGTTTTCCAACCCTGGACACTTCGTTTTAATATTTTTTTAATCTGAAATACCAAATTCATTCTTACTGAAGTATAAAATAAGTATATTTTATAAAAAAAAATAAAAATTAGTTTTCGGTAGTTAATTTTATATATCACAAAAAGTGTAAGTTTTCCAGCCCTGGAACCGTTCTTTTTGATTTTTCAGATTTCGTACACTAATATGTTCCTTTTAAGAATATAAGCTATGTTTAATATATATAGAAAAAGAAAAAATTTGTTTTAGTAAGTTACTTTTGTATAAGAAAAAAGTTAAATTTTTCCAACCTTGGAAATGTCTTTTTCATGTATTAGACTTTTTTTTAATTTTTAATATCAATTTAATGTGTACTGCAGTATAAAATAAGTTAATTTAATAAAAAAAAAATAAAAAAATAGTAAGACCTAGTAACTTTTATATATTACAAAAAGTGTAAGTTTCCCAACCCTGGAATCATCCTTTTTGATTTTTCTGATTTTTTAACCCAATCTCTTTCTTCTTAGAATATAAGATATATTTAATTTATAGAAAAAAGGAAAAATTTCTTTTAGTAAATTAATTTTGTATAATTTTGTATAAAAAAGTTAAAGTTTTCCAACCCTGGAAACGTCTATTTAATTTTTTTTTTATTTTTTTTATTAAGAAATATTAATTTTATTCATACTGAAGTATATAATAAGTTTATTTAATAAAAAAAAATAACCAGTTTTCGGTAGTTATGGCAAAATGAAGTTTAAGCTTCCCAGCTCTGAAACCGTCAGCTCGATTTTGCTGATTTTCGACCATTTCTGACACACCAGTCCAAGAACGAAGTCTCTAGCTTTTCTGGGAGCTTCGATTTCACGTACAGACAGACGGACAGACGGACATCGCTTATTCGTCTTCCCTATGCATAAGGATCCAGAATATATATACTTTATGGCTCGCTTATTAATATTCTAGAAATTACAAACGGAATGACAAACCTATATGTATATACCCTTTTACCATTTTTTGGTAAAGGGTATAAAAATGTTAACAGTCGAATATTTTATTTCAGCCTTCAACAACGAAAAGTGTTTGAATGTATCGAAATGAATGAATTTCTAACATTGAAAAAAAATCCCAAATAATATTTAAAAAAAAAATATTTAGAAAAAAACAAAATCACTTTATAAAACCAAATAATTCCAAATATTACAAAATCATGACAAAAGTACAATAAATCAGGAAAAAATAAAGAATTTAGTTAATAAAATAAATAAAAACGCGAAAAAAATGAATTTAAATTTTCATTACTGATTTATTTGTTTAAAAAATAAAATATTTTATTTAAAAAACAAAAACAGCATTAGAAAGTTTATTTATTTTAAATATTGTGTCAGACATCACAAAAATTACATATGTAGGTTTTTTTATTTTTTTTTTAAGAATTTATTTCGTTGGTTGAAGTCCAAATACATTTTTTACTTGGAATATATATATTTTTTTTTTATTTGAATAGGAGGCAGATTTTCATGCTTAATTTACTCTAAATCAAATGGCAGAGTCAGTCGACACATCGTCAGCAGCTGTTTTTTTTTTATATGAAAACGTGACTATATTTTCATAAATAATTCATAAATAATGTTTGCTTACAAAATGTAAGATTTTAGTATTATTTAGCTGATAGCCCGGCAGCTATGCTCGATAAAATTTTTTTGATTTAATTTTATAATTTATTTACAAGATTAAAATAATAAATAAATAAATAGTTAAGGCTGGGTTAGCCGAACGTTGCTGTTGCTGTACCGCACCGTACCGTACTGTTAGCACGTTGGTGCACTTATAGAACATTTAAAAACGTGCGTATGCTTTACTTCGTTTTGTTGTTTTAATATTAAAAAGGAACAGCTGTTCACAAAACAGTGATGGGAAATAAAAAAGTTCAAATGGTGAATGTAGCGAAGAAAAAGTACCTAAAATATGTAAACGCTACTAAAACTGTATACTGTCTGTTATACATTTATAACAAATAAATATGTTCATACATACATACATATCGATGGACACAAGTACACTTCGTCACAAAAATTTATTGCAATATCGTAAAAATAACACTTTTAAAAGCAGTTTAACCAAGCAGTTGTGCTGTTTAATATTATGTTTTTATCTTCCCCTGTAAAATTACAATTATTTGAGTTAGGGCCTTTCTACTTGTGACCAACGATATGTATGGAACATGAAATAATTTTTATATGTGTGCATACACAATAAGAAGTTTTGATACCATTTAAATCCTTTAATACATATCACATTTATATTATGCTCATACATATTTATGCATTTCTTTATTATATATAAGTACATATACATACACATGCATGTATATATTTGTGTACATAAGTATGTATATATGTACATTCCCAAATATTTATTTCTATATTTATGTTTTTTCACACAGATATTATTAAGAAAAGTACCAAAAAACAGAGCCAAAATACCCCTATTCCATTTAAATTACAATGTTACCATCACTGGCTTACAAACGTCACTTAACAACGTTAGGAAATTCTATTTTATACAGGTTGAAGGTAGAATTAGTAAAATCGTATCATTCTACTTTACAGCTTGCCGTATCGTTCAACTTTGTGCACAAGTTATAGAAAATGTAACAGCTTGCACAGCACATTTTTTTTTTGTCTGGCATTAAATGCGGCGTTTTTGACATTCGCTACAGAAAAATCTGTTTTCTGCAGATTCCTACGTCAGCAGTGCTACCACCACATATTTTATAACTACATAGTAACATGCATTGTATATGGTACGGTTTTTGTCAGCTGAAACGCAACATCATGATACAATTTTACTAATTCTACCTTGAGACGTGCCGTCAACGTTACAGCAAATTTCGGTAAGCGTTTGCTTTGTTTTCAATCAACAAAAACGATCAGCTGTTTCGTTACCTTACGTGGACGTTCGGCTAATTCTACCTTTATTCCTTTTTGTTTTCCGTGTTAAATTTTCAAATTGCAAAACTTTGCCTTTAGCAAAATCTTCTTAAATTATACGTGGCATAACTATAACCATAAAAAAACAGCTGTTCGAACCAAACTAATGGGGAACACTGTATTTGGGTGACTTGCCATAACGTCATAGCCATAACCATATAAAGCAGTTGGAAGGAAGATTTTTTTCTTCTTCTTTTCTCTTTTTCTTTATCAAAATAAAACACAATTTTTTATACACAGTTTAAGGCCGCTTTTAGTAGAAGAGATAAATGAAAGAGAGAAACTAAATTATGTCGCAAAAAACCCACTATCATATCCCTGGTTATTCCCGTTTCAGTATCATTTCAAAATGTCACTTAAAAACTACAATTTTGTATTGAAACGGTAATACGGTACTAAGATAAAACGGTACTAAGATAAAACGATACACTTTCAATGTCCCTTTTATATAATAGTTCAGCGATTAAAAATTTTCATAAAAAATTTTCATATTTAGGGGAAGGGTGTACAAAATTCAGCATAACTGACTCTCCGTACCCATGCTTTTTAATTTTAATTTTATTTCCTGCACGCAAACCGCCATACTTCAATTTAAAGTCAGTGAACTTTAGGCTAATTTTGAAAGAAAAAAATTATACAAAAAAAAATAGATGTTTTGTTTTCTTTGAAGCAAATCGAAAATAAATTCAAACAAAAACAAAGAGCAGAATGAATTAAGTATGTACTTAAGGCGTTCGAACGCGTTCGTGCGAAAAACGGCACACGACAAAGAGCTTAGAAAAATAAATATATGTACAATAGCAAAAACGATTAGAATGGGTTAAGAGGGTTGTAGAAATTCACTACAACTGCTGAAATATTTGCAATAAAACAATAAAACTTTACAAGCGGCTCTGAATTTTACTTTCAGCGGGCATGCAATCATATTGATAACTTAAAAAAACTAATTGGCATTGTAATTATGATTTTGACTGTGATATTTTCTTAGATAATAATAATTTTAAATAAAAACCTCTAAAGCAAACCTCTTTTTAACCCCCGACTAAAAAAAGGGGTGTTATAAGTTTGTAGTGTGTGTCTGTGTATCTCTGTGTCTGTTCGTGTCCACGTACAGGCCAAACGGCTGGATCGATTTTCATTTAGTTTTTTTTTCTGTTTGAAAGATGACTTGATCGAGAGAGTTCTTAGCTATGTTTGAAGAAAATCGGTCCAGCCGTTTAAAGATATAACATCTTTTCTGAAAAAAGTCAGGGGTTTTTAAAATTTTTAATTTTTGTTATTGTAAGTATTGTTTATGTTATTTGTCAAAGTGCGAGCGTACTGTTTCTACTTGGGGAAAGTATTAAATTTAAATTAATTGCTGATTGATATGATATTTATAAGTATAAAACAAAATAATTTATTTTATTATATTTGGGTCTTTTCTCGTTCGATTATCGTTTTAAAATGATACTCGTATTTAAAAACGGTAATTTTACATAGAAATGATAATACGGTAGTAAGGTAGTACAGTACAATCTTCAATGTAAAATCGCCGTTTTTTACGACCTTTTAAAACGGTACTCAAATTTAATTTATTTCCTGAAGGTATTTTATGCTGTCAGTGTTGCCATATTAGAGATTTCATGCAGACAATATTACTGTTAAATGAAAATGAAAAATTGCTTTCAAGATGGGATATTTCTTGTATTTTGGGAATTGTTTATGAATTTTTATTCTACGTTTTGCTTTAATATAAAAAAGTTTGTTTATTGTTGGTTAATCACGTATAGCTGAATTTCGTTGCTGCTAGAATATTTATTTATTTGACAAATTTTGTTAGCAAATTTTATATGACCTTCCCCAATTGTGTAGGGCGTTGGAATAAGAAACAAATGTAGAGAACACTTAATAAACATATAACACCATCCATTATTATAAGCAAATATTTTATTTATATTGAAAAGTGGGAAAATTGGAAAAAAAATTTATTTTGTTTTTCCTTTTAGTTTGATTCTTTGCGTTGCTTAAAGGCCATAACACATTTTGAAATGGGCACGGTTGCTTAGTGGTCATAATATTAAGACAATAAACAAGTGTTTTCAAGTTTTTATGCTTTTTATTTATTTAGACCAAAAAAATTAGGCCTTAGATCAATAAAATTTTAAAAGCATATGCCGCAAGCTAATTGTGGGAGCACCCTCGTATTAGTTTTTTTTTAAATAAAATATTACAGATTTTTTTGGGGGTAGATAAAAAACGATCTATTTAATAACAATGACTTCAATATGTCGACCTTTTTCTTAAAAAAAAATCTCTACAACATGTGTCTATGTGTTTTAGGTCAACTACATACATACAATGTAAACAACAAATGGATCCAAAAATATAATTTATTAAAAAGCTACATAAACACAAAATTCTTTACAAATTAGCGCCACTCATCCTGACATTTGGCCATTCACAACAAGATACAAAATGAAAATACTCATACTCAAAGATATCAATAGCAAAAAAAATAAAACATTAACACATTATTTTAATATTTTTTTCAGATTTGCCATTTTGGTCAAAAAAAAACTGCTGGTTATCTATTTCAATTGTAAAGCTTTAAAGAAAAAAAAATTGTTTAGAAAAGAAAAATTTAAGTTTAAAATACTTGATAATTTTATAACAATGGACGGCATCTTGTCTTGTCATTAGGGAAGAAATTTATTCGATGTGAGCGATAAACATACAGTACTTTCCGCTTAATTGAGTTTTTAAATATACGCGGTTTTAAGTTCAGTAATTTCATTTCTTATTGAATGAAATATTTTTATTAATTAATTTGAAATTTATTTGCTAGTGGTTCAGCGTTGGCTATATATTTCATTGTTGTTGCAACAAATCATCAGTAGACTTCAACCACACATTTTGAATAGTCACAAACCTCTTATATTATGCAGCCCGAATAAGAAATTATTTCTGATTAAAATTCACTACAGTTCAACTAAATCTAAAAATGTCTCATATACGCGGTTTTTTAAGCAATTAAACGGAAAAATCATTTACCTGATACTCTGTCACTTGATCCATAAACACAATTAAAAAAGCTCGTTTAATTAAGCATTGAGATCAAAAATGCGAAACATGCAAGAACAGGCTGCAATGATTATGTTTGTATGTATGTATGTACACATTTGCATATGCAATGAAAAACAAGTAAATAAAAACATATGATTTTAAGAGTTGCCGCATCCTTTTATTTAATTTTACCAATTACCAAAGTTTTCAAATAACAATTAGCCGGCACTTTTTGATCGGGATTTCCTAAAAGGGATTTTATTTTAGATTCAATCAAAGTGCTAACGCAATTAAAGGGAAATCATTTAAACTGGGATTTTTCCATTTGTATTTGTATGGAACATTTTCATTAAATTTCTTTAGAGCAATTCACCGGGAAGCAATTAAGTACTTTATCAAAGATATTTCAGATATAGAAAAGCAACTTTAAATATTCAGAAGTTAAAATTAAATTAGAAAATATTTTGTGCACAATCAAATCATCATGATGATTTCATTTAGTGGCAGTTTAAATTATATATGTATATATTTTTTTTGCAAGAAGTTTTACTTTGTTAGCGTGAAGGGAACGTGTAGTAGAAATAGTTGCACATATCCGAGTACTTTTTCTTTCATTATTTCAAAACTGAAGCTTTCTACACGTATGTTACGAAGGGTGGCAATCAGAATACCGGACTCACTTAGAGCCTTCTTGTGCATTTTGATGTCGCGAAGACTCTGCTTAAACAAACTCCCCTCTGTCAAACCAACCAGAGCTTAATATAGAGCTACTAACAAGTTGCAGTTCAACGCTGGCAAGATCATAAAGTTCTCTGAATTCAGGCTATTGTTATTCTTCCTAATCGAAGGCATTGACACAAGAAATGTTCTCTTTTTCATCAACCATGGCAACTGCGTCAAAAGTCATGGTATTCAGTCCTTAATCTCTGTGCATGTCCGGTCAACACGTATAATAAAGCCGAAACCTGTTCCTTATTTCTTGAACTATTACTTTTTTCACTAGGCCATAAGGAATTATATTTTTCTTAAGGAACTCAAAAATTAAGAATAGCAGTTGTATCATTGAAAACATTTTAATATTTTTATGATTTGGCTTTTAAAGTTGAAAGCAAAGCATATACCTTTACATAGATTTATTCACTTCCTTACAACTTTTCCCATTCAAATTGAAATCAAGACAACCTCGATGCTTACCTGAAAGGAAATAAAAATAGAAAATTAATATAAAAAATGTTAAAATTAATATTATGATAATAATAATAATAATATATTTTACTGCTTAAAGATGGGGTCATACGATTGCCACAATGTACCATTTTTCGTCGGCTCACGGCGATAAAGTCATAAGTAATAAGCCAAAATGACATTATTACTTAATTAATTTTTGAATAAGTCTATATGGCTTTATTACTAATGCAGTGTGGTGCAGTTACGAAATTATATTTCAATTAGTTGAGAAATAAGGCAAATTTACTTTGTTACTTATGAATTTGTTTCAGTGAGCCGACGAAAATTGGAGCAGAAAAAAGAAAGCAGAATGGAAAAAAATCGCATCGAGTTCGTTTGAGTAACGTTTTCTATTGAAATGGTAATGCGGTACTAGGGTAGCACGGTACTTGTTCAATGTAAATACAGAATTAGTTTGTGCATGCTGCTCTGTTCAGCTGAATCAGCTGTTTGGTTTCTGTTCAATTGAAAATCTGTATGTGTGATTTGTTTTTGCTTTGTCGTTCTGTTATGTTGCGGACAAATCTGTATATCAAATAGAATTCAATGACAACCAAACATATGTATGTATTAGTTTGTTATAATATTTTGTATAAAAGTGCAATTAATCCCCGTCGGAAATTACGTTAACTTTAAACTAACTTTAAGCTAACTATTTCGCAACTAGTACCGACTGACACTTGGATTACTTGTAACGTAATCAACTGACTATTTTAACATTGCGATGTCCCAGGTGGTAGTCAATTTTCTCACTCTGCCTTATTTTCAGCTAACTTAAAGTTGATTTTTTTTAAATCGCCTGGTATTCAGTAAATTAAAAAGTATTATCACACGTTGTGTATTCAACGCGCTACCACTCAGTTAAGGTACCATTTAAAATAACAACAGCAAAATGTTAATATAAAACTGAAATGGGTTTCAAAGAGCTGAGTAGCTCTCATCAAATTCGATTACGTACTCAACTTAAGAATTAATTTTGGATTTGTTCTGGATGACATTGCAGTTAGCTTTTAGTCAGTCTAAGAAAAGTTAAGTATAAGTTAACTATTTTTGTAGTCAACCACACATTCTCCGACAGGGATTCTATAGCTTGCAGCTGATCCCTTGCACAGAAAACCTTTATTACAGAGACCTTTATTTTTATCGCTTTACAAACATATTGTGTACCACACAGAGTATAGTATTATAAAGTTTATTATATTATTGAAATATTTGTACTTCATTTTGTTATTATTTGTTGTTTATTTTAGTTGTAATAGCACAGATATGACCCATATATTTTTTTTCTTTCCTTTTCTTCAGGACGGCAAATTAAATTGCATGCAACAATATGTTGTTTGTATATTGTTGCTACTATTAGTATGTACTTGCATTTGTAGTACAGACTAATAAATTATACAAGTGCAAACATACGTACAAACATACATACATACATGCATGCAATATGTGTGCGTGTTTGTCTTGAAGAGCAACAACTTTATTGGCAAAACAAGTCATGTTATAAATAGACATTGGTGCGATACCCTACGAATTTTAAGTCTACTCATGATGAAATAACAAAGCAAATTAAACAGCAAGCAACTAAACAGCTGTTAAATCGGTTGTCAAATAAAGCAGTGCTACCAACTTAAAATTGTGAAAATGGGGAAAAATACCCGTTATTAGTATTTTTTTTAAGAAGTTGGCGTTATTTTGTGTAGTCATCGAACAAATTCCAACAGCAGCAGCAGCCACAACTTTGTCGACCTGTGCTACCTTAGCATACAACTAGAAGTAGAGGTAAAGAATGTAATATGGCACATATATGTAAAGGGTGTCCCAACAAGAATGCAAGATTTAAATTTGGCGCCATTCGAAGTGTCATTGTTTGACATTTGAACAATTGTTATTGTTTGCTAGTAGAAAAAAATGGACAGCTACACGAATGAACAATGCATTCTCATTGTGAAATTGTTTTACCAAAATGGTGAAAGTTTTGCGGCTACAGTTCGCAAATTTGCGATCAATTTGGGGTCACAATAATGCTCCAAAAGAGTCAACTGTAAAGACATTAATGGATAAATTTGCCTAAACTGGGTCTGTTAGTGATGTAAAGACAACAACGCGCCTTCGACCAGGTCGATCGACCGAAAATGTCGCAGCTGTACGTGATGATGTCGCTCAAACGCAGGTCAAGCGCAAACAGTCAATGGTGTTCGGTATCGTGAAATGATAACCAGTTTCTTCGTGCCTACAACTGAAGAAATGAATGTGGAGGGCATGTGGTTTCAACAAGACGGCGCCGCATGTCACACAGCCAGAGAAACAATTCAATTGCTACATCAGTCATTTCCCGGTCGAGTTATTTCGCGTTTTGGAGACCAGAATTGGCCGCCTAGATCGTGCGATTTAACACCATTAGACTTTTTTCTTTGGGGTTTTTTGAAGTCGATGGTTTACGCGAATAAGCCGACGACGAGTCAAGCCTTAAAAGAGGAAATTGGACGCTGCATTAATAAAATACCGCAGCATTTATGCAAAACGGCCATTGAAAATTTCATTAAAAGATCGCGTGTGTGCCAGCAAAGCCGCGGCGACCATCTGCCCGATTTGTTGTTCCAAACATAACCTCATTTTGTCTACTTTACGATATAATAAAGTTTCACGATTTTTTTTTAAATATCTGTGTTTTATTTAAAATTTAAATCTTGCGTTCTTGTTGGGACACCCTTTATATACATATATCCAGGCTGCCCAGAGAAGCACCAGAGTGCCGAACATCAATCGGCTTTTTATACAAATGAATACACATACGCTTATACATAATCCTCGGTTTTCTCTCTGTGGACAGCTTTGATATATATGTATGGTTTAACTTACAATAAAAATGCATGTTGTATATTACAACACATTCGTGATGTTGACAGTTTTATTTATACACAACAGTCCATGATAAAGAAAGCTGTATAAATTGGATTTAATAACCTGGTATACTTACATATATACTTTTATATATTAAGATATTATAAACACACAAAGACTTTTTTGTATCAAAGAAAACTTCTCAACGTTGTTATAAGATTATTAAAAAAAAAAACAAATAAGGGAAGGAGATATTTTGAACGACATGCACGAAATGTCTTCAGCTTTATTATTTAAAAGTAATATTTTTCAAAATAGGAATTTAGGAAAACGAGAAGAAAAAAAAAATATATATATATTTCTTAATAAATTTAACCTCCTTAGAGTCCGGGAATATCTAAACGGTACATAGATATGTAGAGTTGATTCCACGTTTTTCAAGACAACGATGTATTAAGTGTGTTATGGATGCCTGCGCAAAAAACCGAATTTTAGGAGTTACCTTCTTTATGTGTAAAAAAAATTTGAGGATTGCATCTCAAAATAAATGCAAGTTTCACCACCTATAAATATGTTTATAATATTGATATAGGAATTTATTCAAGTTCGATAGATATTATAAAGTGAACATTTAAATTTCAATAGTTCGTACAAGTTGGCGCCTATTCACATAATTTCAACAGAATCAAAAGTGTTCATCATACTGCCACTGAATGACGTTTACATACGGCGACTGAGCAAACATCTGATAACACTAAGCAACAAATTTTTATCTTTTTGCCATAACCTTAAAAATGAGATCTTTTCTTAGCTAATTTACGGGGACTGAAAACGGGTGTTGTTTATTTTTCTTAAGCAGCGTTTTAGATACATTCGCGAAAGAAACGTGTTTTTGCAGTTGATAAAGATATTTCCAAAAGTCCTGAGAACTGTTTATGTTAATCAAGTAAATTTTACACCGTTGAAAAGATATGATTTTTTTAGTTTTTTTTTTTTTTAAATTCAGTATTTTAAGTTGCGCCCTTAGAATTTTTTTAATTTGTATGTTAAATACAATTTTGTACGAAAGATAAGCGTTTAATTGTTATCACTAGAAAAACAAAATTACGACACATTTAGTAAAAATATCCATCATGGGTGAATGTTTCGAAAACGCTTTTTAAGAAAAATAAATGAAGGTCATATTCGTGTTCAGCAGCCTCAATTTAGTTTAAGAAGAAGAACGCATTTTAGAGGTTAATTTTTTTTTGTTGCATACTGTAGCCAACCAGGTCCTTTTTTTTAATAAAGTTTCCGTAACATTTAAGTAAATTTTTCTCGCAAACATAAACAGCCCAATGATGAATGTTCCCTTGGAATTTATTTCTCACGGAAAATAATTTTCTCGCGAAAAAATTCTTCTAATCATAAATTCTTTGGGAACAAAAAAGAGTAACAGGTGGCATCACCGCAGTACGAAGCTCTTTGTTTTGCTTGTTTGTTAACATTTTGTTTCTGAATTTTTTGTTTTTTTTTTAGTGAGAGAGTAGACAAACTTATTAAAATTAACCAATTTGAAAAAATATGTAAAAAAAAAATATTAATAAATTATTTATTTGGGCATTATTCGTGTTTTCTAAATACAAGAACTATAAAATGCAAGTTTATCGCCACCTTAAATGCAAACGGACGTACCTACACAAAAATTCGAAATCGAGTTTTCGATTGATTATGGTTCATTTTATCAAACTAAATGTTCACGCAAATATTTAGATGTCTGCGATGGAAAATGACGACTTTATTAAAGAAATTTAAATGGACGTAATTACGAATGCATTTATTTGTTAATGCAAATAAATGTTTAAAAACATATAAGTATCCATAGTAGAAGTAAATTTCGAAGAAAATTTTCAAGAACACTTTATTAATTTTGAAACGTTTTTTGTTTCTCCTGTAAAAAATATAAGAGTGTAGTTACGTCCGTTTGTATTTAAGGTGAAGTTATTTATGTATACAAATTTTGTTTTAATAGAGTAATAAATGTGTTTTTATGTAAACTTCTGTTTTGTAACGGAAATATTTTTAGTGAAAAAGCATGTTCAACTGCCTTCATAATACCTACTTTTTCCCGGGGAGATTTTTGTCCACGCATTTGGTAAAAAAAAGGGGGGAAAACAAATTTATAATAGGAGAAAAGTGAAAAAATCGTGCGGATTTTTTGTTTATGATTTGACTGAAAATTCAATTCTTTTGCTGCTTTTCATGGTTGTAAAAAGAGGAGTGTTTCCTATAAAAACAGTGTTGCCCATTATCATCTTACACTCACAGAAAAATAAGATTTCGATTCAATAAAAAAATTTAATTTGCTATAAGGACGATTTTTGCACATTTATTGAAAATATATTTTTTCAGTCAATAATGAAATTTTAACCCATTTTAACCCATTCAATCCATTCTAAGAAAATTTTTTATGAAAAATTTTAAACAAAATACATTTCATACTCATTTTAAATTTTATGAATATGGGGTAAGAATTCAAAGAAAAAAATTGTTGAGTAAAAATTTATTGTTAATGATAATTTTTATATATGTATGTATGTATGGATGAATGCAACATTTTTCGACACGTTCTTGTTTTTATAAGTTTAATGCGTGATATTTTGACAAATTGCAATTTTTGTAAGCAATGTGTTTCAATCAAATAAGGAATTTTGTTTAGTTCTTTTTTGGAAAAAAAATTGGAATATTTTTTCCGTCCTGATTTTGTTTAAATTAAAATAGCTTTAGTTTTATGTTATTTTTTCGGGCTATTTGTGGACATCTATTTTTCTCCATATAGTAAATAAAAATTACATTATTTTTGTTTCTCCCAACGTTTCGTCCGCTTTTTGCAAACTTCTTCAGGGGTGGTATTTTATTAACAGATATTATTTATATCACTGACAATTATTCATTTTTAAATTTATTATCATAAAAACTGGACAACACGACACAGATATGAATAATAAATAAATAAATAAATAAATAAAATGGTACATCACAACACAAAATGAATAGTCAACTTAATACTATTATCACAGATCTTCAACTGTTGAAGATGATGTTGTCCACATCAAAAAAAAAAGTGAAAATTGATTTTTTACCCTTAGGTCCCTCCCTTTCTCTATACGCTGTCACATATGGAGAAAAATAGATGACCACAAATAGCCCGAAAAAATAACATAAAAATAAAAACAACAAATTGGTCAGAAAACATAACTTAAAATAGCTTTATTTGGAATACGTCAAAATGAATAAAAAATTGATTTCAAACAGATTCTCAAAGAAAACACGAAATTACTTGATTTTGTGGTATGCATTTACAATACACTTTTTGCTAGATATGGCAACGCTCAACCCTTCTACGTAGGATTTTTTATCCGTTATGTATGTATGTATGTATATTAATTAAAATAAAATACACCATTTTCTTGCTCTTCTTCTTCAGATCTTTAGAAACATTTTCACATACATACATACAAACATACATAATTAATTGATTCACAAACAATTTGTTATAGTTACTTGTTGTTTTGAAACCAGTGATGCCAACTTTTTTGGCTCTAAAAGCACATAAAAATTTAAAAAAGCACTTAAAAGCGTAATTTTGATATCTAAAAGGCGCAAAAAGCACTAATGTGAAAAAGGAGTGAAGATTCAAACGAGTAAAGTTTAATAATGTTTAATATTTCCTAAGCAATTCTCTATTTCTGCAATAATATCATCTTTAATGAAATATATCAGACGAAAAAGGTATGCTTTAGACTGAAAAAATAAATACACCAAGTTTTTATTAAAGTAATTTTAAGAAATACTCAAATTTCTTAAAAGCACTACTTAGTGCTTTTTCTTAGATTGGCACTAACGCTCAAAACTTGGCGTTTTGAGTCTTCAAAAAGCACTAAAAATAGTGCCAAAAGCACCAAGTTGGCATCGCTGTTTGAAACAGCAGTTACTCTTTTTTTAAATTGTACTCGGAGAGTTTTTCGCTGGCAGGCAAGTTGTTTACATTTTAATATCTGGGGCAAGATTTACAATGTTGTTGTTTTTGTTATTTATGCGTTTATTAATAAACGCATGGGGGTGTGCATTTATGAAAGTTTGTGTGTGTGTGTGTGTGTGGGTATGCTCAAAACTGCGAACGACATGATGGCACATTTAATGCAATCAGTTATTTCATTTTTTAGGGTTCCGTACACCAAAGGTGAAAAGGAACCCTATTGTTTTCGCTACGCTGTCCGTCTGTCCGTCTGTCCGTCACACGGTATTTTCTCAGGAACCGTAAGAGCTACAGACCTGAAATTTGGACAGAGTATGTAGAACCTTGGCCGCTACAACAACAAATACATGAGAATTAAAAATGAAAGGGTGTTCCAAAACGAGCAACGAAAAATGTTAAAATCCCATGTAATATACATACAATTGTATGTACATATGTACATACACTTGAAATTTTAAAAGTTAGTGTATTTGTATACACACTACAATAATTAACACTAAAATTTAAAAAAATTTAAATTAAAGGGTGGTCCATCAATGTAATTTTGACAATTTGCTATATCTTGGAAACCGTAAGAGGCAAGCACTTGAAATTTTCAAAAACGGTAAAACTAAGAAATCCGAAAATTATAAAATCGCCAAACCAAAAAAAAAATCTCCAAAAATTAAAAATAAGTCGCCAAAACGAAAAAAATAGCCAAAATTAAAAAAAATTTCTAACACTAAAATAAATCGCCAAATTCGAAAAAATCGCCAAAATGAAAAAAACGCCAAAAATCAAAAAAAATCGTCAAAACGCGAAAATGTCGCCAAAACTAAAAAAAATTTTTAAATAAAAAAAAAAAATAAAAAAATTGCCAAAAATAAAAAAAAATCGCCAAAATGAAAAAAACTCCAAAAACCGAAAAAAATCTCCATAACAAGAAAATAAAGTGTCAAAACTAAAAAAGAGCCAAAACTTAAAAAATCGCCAAAACCGAAAAAACGCCAAACAAAAAAACCGAAAAGACCCCAAAAACGAAAAAAAAATGCCAAAACTATATATTATATAGGATGAAGTTTGTATTAAATTACATATCTAGTGTTCGTACGGAACCCTTCGTGCGCGAGTCAGAGTCGCACTTTACTGAATTTATTTTATTGCACCACACATTCGCTAACTAAAGAAAAATGTATTTACATAGAAAAGCGTGATTAATATTATGGTATGTACGAGTATGGTTAGTACATACTATGCACATACATACATACATACGTACATACATACATACATACATACATATAATATAAATTCTAACCGTCTTATTCATAAACGCTTCATAACAGCTTAATAAGCAAAAATCGAAAAAAGACTATTCATAAATGCTTAATAGCCTATTAGACGTTCAATAAACGTTTCATAACTCAGAGATTTTTAATGTAGCATCCATGCTACTTTAAGCGTTTGATAAGCAATTATAAATATTTTCTTGATTTTTTTATCCCTTATGTGAGATTTTCTGTGGTTTCTCACTTTTATGTTTCTTGTTTATTCTTATGCATGCATAATTTTCTTGGACAAATGTATTAATTTATGTAAGTCGGTACATGTATGTATGTATGTATGCATAATTGTATCTACAAAAAGAAAAATACATACAAGGTGGCGCAAAAATAACCTTCCGATGTTATTTGGCTGTAATTTAAAAAAAATGAAAAACTTTGATTCTTCTTGTGGATTATTTTTATTTGGTCTTTTAATTTTTTTACATCAAGTCGAGAATATGATGTCATGTAAATGGCCTCCGCCACAGTTGATTGTCATTTGAGCCCTTTTTATGGCATTTTCCATCACCTTGGCCAAAACTTCCGGCGATAGGTCCTCACATTCTTGACGGATATTGTCTTTAAGAGCTGCAAGAGTCTGAGGCTTGTTGACATAAAACCCACGACTTCAAAAAGCCCCACAAAAAGAAGTCTGCAGCGGTCAAATCAGGCGATCTTGCTGGCCAGTACGTTGTGCCAAAGTCACCGACCGATTATTGGTCAAATAAATAGTCACCAATATTCCGCGTTCTGGAGCAGTGTAGCGTAACAGTGTTTATTAACGTGTATTTCGCATGTGTTTACTACACAAATGTCAAAACAGAACTGACATTAGGCGCCAATCGCAAAATTTATAGCATTTTCTGATAGGAGGATTACTTTTGCGCCACCTTGTACATATAAACATGGTTGAAAATTAAAGAAATACAATTCATTGGCAAAAAGAAAAATAGAAAAAAGGGCATATGTAAGTACAAGCATACGTATGTTTGTATGGTACTGCATGCTTACATATGTATGTATGTATGTATGTACAATAACATTTTAAAATTAAAACAAAATAGTGATGCATAATCGACCGCAATAAAATGGGTATTTACCTACCTCTGTACTCAGCCCAATATAAATGTGTTTAAATACAATTTTTTGTAACATATAAATTTTTTTTGGTTTATTTATTAACAAAAAGTTAAACGCCTACTTTTTAAGTTATTTTTTAATAACATTATGCGTAATGATTTACTTTTTTTTCGACTCAAACAGACTACCTAGATAATCGATTCTTCGCTGTGTGCATCGCTAACAGCGTTGTCAACTTTGAAATTTCAAAACGCACCAAAATGGAGAAAAAACGCGCCATTTACAAAAAAAAAACCCCACCAATCTTGGAATTTATTTTTTTAGTTCAAAATGTTTATTGAATTCATTTTGCATAAAAGTACATTATTTTTTTGTATTAAAAATTTAACACTAAAACAGGATGTTACAGTTCAGGTTTAAAAAATAAATAAAACCTACAAAAACTTAGCAAATTTGTTCATATTCATTTGTATTACATAGATAATAATTTTTTTAATTTCATAAATTCTGTACAAAACTTTTTAAAGAGATTAACGATTAATAGAAAGGATTCAAAACTAATAAAAGTTCTTTATTTATCATTTTCTTCAAATAAAATTTTTTATTAAAAAAATAACAATAAACATAAACAGCCTTTTACAATATATGTACATAATTAAAAAACAACAAAAAAAACTAAAAAAATTCGTACATACATAGTGTACATATGAAAGTGGTCTAGGTCATACCATTTTGGATTCCATATAGTACATTTTGATCGGACTAGAACAACTCTAAATTAAATGTAATAAAATGTAATCTACTAAATATCTCTACCAAAGAAATATAAGACTTATACAACTTTCATAATTAAGGGCATTCATTTGTACAAGATGATACACTTTTGTATATTAATTTTATAAATTCGGTTTAAAACTTTTTAAAAAGAGACCAAAAATTAATTATTCCAAATAAATAAAGCTAATATTTTCATCATTATTGTTATCATTGGGCCATAAAACAGATTTCATTTCAAATTGTAATATTTTGTAAACATCATTAGTATTAATATGGTAATTAACACTATCAGGAAGTTGGTAAGTTTCAAAACAAGAATTGTTCGGTATTTAACCCATTATTGTGTTAAATTTGCGTTGGTGCCACCAAAAATTAAAAAACGCACCGAAATTTTTAAAAAAGCGCACCACGCACCAACTAAGCAATTTTTCGCACAAAAAATTTCAAAAAGCACCCAAAATGGTGCGAAACGCACCAAGTTGACAACGCTGATCACTAAAGATAAAATGAGAGCGAAAGTAATTAGCATGATGTTGCCAACAAAAAATTACAAAAGAAGCAAAATCGTTTAATAGTTAATTCACTGATATTAATCAGTTATGAATACAAATTTTTATTAGAGCTTAATAAAGCAAAATCTGTTTCATAAGTAATGTACAGATTAAAGCTAAAATAAGGAATTTTTATGAATAAGACCGTAAGAATTTTTTTATAAAATAAGCAAATATAAAACAACATGAGAACCATTAGTGCAAAAATTCTTAAGCTGAAAGTGCTACGTATATCATACATTCCACACATTCTGCATTTTGGATTACATGCCTGCCACACACGCAGTATTTGATAGCATTGAAAATAAAATAAAACTTGGCATCACTGACAATCAAAATCATCTGACTTGTTCCCACGACGCTTGTGACGCTTACAAAAGTAGAAAGTACGGCCACTTTCTCACACGCAGATTTTTTTTTTTTTTTTTTTTTCATAAAAAAGGTTTAAGACAATCATATTTTTAATTATAACAATAAAATGCTTAAAATTAAATTTGTTAAAAATTTTGAAAAATCTTGCTTTAAGTATGACATTTTTTTTATCAGCCTTATGCGATTTTTAACTCGCACGTGATTAAAAAAAAATTAGGTTTTTCAGCACATGGGCGTATGACAATATGACCTTTATGACTACCATTTGAAGCAGCCAATTGTTTTTTATAGAACAATAATATAGAAAAATATGGCCTATCAATTAATTTCTTTAAATAGCGCGCATAAACAACTCGAAATTTTATTTATACAGGCAGGTGTTCTAAAGGCTACAACGTCTTCTAAATTATCTATTATACTCGTATTTTAATTTTTGCCATGGAAGGAATAGTATGAAAGTTTTATACAAATGAAAATTATAAATACATACATACAATTTGTTATTGTCGATATTTTATTTATTTTCATAACAGCTGTGACGAAAATATCTGCGGATTAAGTCTATTTCAATGAAAATTAATTGACTTCTTAATTTTGATTTTTCGCTACGCAAAAACCACAGCGCATGAGATGACTAGTGAAACATGCAATCGCAAAAAAAAAAAGAATATTGTTGTGCCTTAACGAAAGTAACACAAGAAAGAGAAACGTAAATGAAAAGAATTTTTGGCTATTCGCATATTGAATGCCTGAAGTCATTTTAAAATGTCATTTTCTTCGACTTGTAGACAGACGCGCATACAAAAACGAAAAACTAGAGAAAACACTTTAAACTTAAGATTTTTTTTTTTTTTTTTTTACTAATTATGCATTAAATTTTGTGCGTAAATAAAAATAAAATGAATATAGAGATTTTTGTTAAAGAAATTTTTCTAAAATAATGAAAATTTTGATGGCATCAAAATATGACCCATATAAAATGTAGTGGGTGCATGTGTAGTCGCTGTTAAAATTAATTAAAATATTTATTAAGACTTAGTTAATTTAGTTTTTGGGAGAAAACATACATATTTGCTTTCTTTTATTAAAACAATTAAATTTTTATTGAAAAAAATAGATCATTTTGCACATTTTTGGCAAACATTTTTTATGTAAATAAATAATTGCTTTAGAAAATATTTTAGATTTAACACCGAGAACCGAGATTGAAATTGAATATGCCAAAATTACTTTAAACCCCAAATGATCTGTTGTGTCAGAAGCAAAGCCGAACATGTCTACTACCAAAACATCAAATTTTATTATTTAATATTAAAAATTATATTCTACACAGAAAAAATTATTCCCAAAAAATTTTCAAACAAACGTGTGTTTTGAAATATAATTTAGTTTCAGTAAATATTTTTTACTGTTCCAGTAAATTATTTGTTCCAATTTTATTTTATGTAAAAAACTGTATAGAATGAAAATTATCTCTATAAAGTAAAATTTGTAAAAAAAATTTTGATTTATTTTTTTTTTTTTTAATTTGTTATTTTCAGTTAAATTTATTTTTATATACTGTAAAAAAAATTTGTCAGATTTTTTTTAATTTTTTGAGTTAAATTTATTTTTATATACTGTAAAAAAAATTGTCTGATTTTTTTTTTTAATTTTTTCTACAAATTATTTTATAGATATGAAAAACATTTTATTTTTTTTTTTAAGATTTTTGTTTGCGGTTTTCAAACTTATTATGTTTGTATATTGTGATTCTCAATATAGTATTAAGAGTCTTACTATAAACATACGGAGTTTGTTAGCTACATTCAAAAAATTTTTGGGTTGAAGTTTACTGACGAGTTCCAAAAGCGGGAACGAAATGCTTAACCATAAAAACAAGCCAATTTTTGAAAGTAAAAAAAAATTGTTGAACCTTTTATTTGATTCAGTTATTTTTTTCAAATAAAACTTTTACTATTTTTTTTTTAATTGGTAAGAATTGTTATTGATTCAGTTAATTTATTTTCTGATAATACGACAAATTTTAGTGAATGTGTTTGTAAATTATAAAAAAAAAAAAATTGCTGAATAATACAAAAAAAATCTGCAAAAATGTTTTTCTGTTCCTATTAATAAATTTGACTGAAAATATTTTGAGTTTCAGTTAACTTTTTTCTCTAATGCCATAATAAGTTAACTAAAAATCAATTTTTTTCAGTTAAATTTTTACAAAATTGTTATCAGAATCTACAAATTTCTTTGTAGGTCCGCATTCACACAAAAAATTTACTGATTCAATGAATTTGGTTACTGAAAACGAAATTTAGTTTTTTCTGTGTAGTCAATGTCAATGAAATGGAGTATAACTAAATAATGCAATAATTCCCGTACTCCATTTTAATTTTAAAACAGTAACTCGCAAGCAGGGTGACCGATGACATTTTTCAAAAAGTGGCACCAAATAGGGGATTTATTAAAAAAAAGGGGCAAAATTAAAAAAAAACGAGAAAACTGCACTAAACTTTTTTTTAATGTATTTTCACATAACTCACCCTAAAAAAGTGAGAACAAAAAGTGGCAAGACATTCAAAAAAGGGGAAAGGCAGTCGAAAAAGTGGCAAGCCATAGCACAATTGTGCGCAGCGTGACCGTTTGACCGACTAAAGTGGCAAATTGCCACTTTTTCGACTGCCTTTCCCCTTTTTTGACTGGCTTGCCACTTTTTGACCCCCTTTATTCGGGGTGAGTTATATGAAAATACATTAAAAATAAAAAGTTTAGTGCAGTTTTCTGGTTTTTTTTTAATTTTGCCCCTTCTTTCGATAAATCCCCCATTTGGTGCCACTTTTTAAAAAATGTCATCGGTCACCCTGATTGTGCGGATGAAAATCACATACATGCTTATTTATGCTCTTTCATTTAGTCGTCACTGAGCAAGCGACGAATTAAGTTTTGCACGCATGTATTAGTTTTTTCCTGGTTTTGTGTTTAGTTTTTTTGAGCACACGGAACGAAATGAAAGTTCAAATATAATAAATTTCTACAGACAAAAAATTGATAATATAATTATGGAAGTTGGGAAATATTTCGTGATTAAAAATGCTTTTGGCAATATGCAATGCATTTTATGTTATGGAATATTTAAAAATAATAGGAAAAATAGTTTAAAAAGGCATTTTAATAGTATCAACAGAGCTGTGAATAAATTTAATTTTGAATTTATACACTAAATTGTTGAATGGTTCTTAAATTTTCACTTTTTATTTAAGGTTTTAGTAAATTGTTTATTTACAAAACAAAATTCAAACAACTAATAACCACATCATGTATTTTATATTACAAAACTTTTTTTCAAGTGCAAGTTTATTTTACTCTCATTTTTCTCACCAATACAAACATATTTTATTTTGCGGGACACTGTTTTAAGACATCTTCTCTATTAACTCTTCATTCTCTTTTTGCCTTCGTTAGCTGTTAGGTTGTCACAATTTTCATTAAATTTTGTTTACAAAATTTTGCTTAAAATTAACCTGCTATTTATGTACATATATGCGATAAAGTCTGGAGATTATATTTTTATTTATGTATCTCTGGACTTGTTTATTCCAATATAATTATTTTAACTGACATTAGAATGACATGTCATGAAAAATAATAAAATTTTAGCGCATTTCAACTCAAAATACTATACAAATTCATTTTTAAAATAATATATTTGGTTTTGAAAATATGCAGCAGTCTATAACAGCAAAAAAATATTATTTATTACATTTAATAGATAAAAATTAAAATTAAATAATTATTTTTTCATTTTTCTAGTTAGAATATAATAAATTTCAAAATTAATATTCTTTAAGTAGACTAAATAAACAAACGCAAGTGTGTTAAAGCAAGTCATTAGTCATTAGAAAAGCTGACAAGTTGGTAAATAACGAGGGGCGGAAGACGTCAGCTTCAGTGCAAAAAACCAAAAAAAAAGGCAAAAACAAAACCGACAATTGCAGAGAATCATTAGTTAAATGCATAATTTAAACACAATTAGCAAAAAAAGAAACAGAAAATAGAACAAATTGTGACAAAAAAATCTTTTGTTATTTCATTAAATTTTAAACTTATAAAGTATAATTTTAATGAGAACAGATTTCATATAATGTATTGAAGGCACTTATGAATCATGTTTACAAAAGGTATGACAATAAACTTTAAATTTTATAATTAAAAAAAAAAACAAAATTAAATCATTTATTCTTTCCGCCAGGGATTCCAGAACCCTAAACAAATTTTTCTCAAATTTTGCCGCGTATTCAAGTTTTTCCCCTGCTCCTATCTGTATCATCTCATTTTCTATATTCAGTCTCCCCACTTTCTTTCTCCCCGTCACAGACAGCGATGCCAACTATTTATTACCCAAACGCGCTACTACCCTTCTCAAAACGCGATAGAACGCGCTAAGTTACAGCATTGTCAAATATTTATAGCAAAAACGCGCTATTTTCTACGCGCTAAATTAAATTTCAATAAAGTCGATGTATGTATGTATTTACAATTAATTTTTCAGATTTTGCAATATTGCTTCCTTGAAATTATGTTTTAGTTAACTAAAATCAGTTAATACAGAATCGGAATCGCCTTCCAAATAATCGAAATGCTTAGTTTTTATTTTTAATTTGTGTATTTCTAAAACCTTGTAGCAACATATAAATTGTCGAATAGTTTTGCGATTCTAATGCTTTTTGTACTTCAGCTATAATAGATGCTTTGTAAGTTATGTACATTTTTTGTGTCATTGTATGTAGTACATATTTTTATTTGTGAAATTTCAAAATATTTCTCATTGCAGTATTAAAATTCGTTTTTAATTCTAACCACAGTCAAGCGAATTTTGTTTGCGACAGCTGAATCATTAACTAATTTAAAAATTTTTATCGGAGTTTTGGATATTAGAAAATTGTTAAATTTTTACAAAAAAAGTTTAAAAAATATTGAACTGAAATGATATTATTGACTTTATTCAAAACGCGCTAATTTAGCGCTTTTTTTTAAAAAACGCGCTAAGACGGAAAAATGCGCGTTTGGCATAGTTAAAACGCGCTGAATCTAGCGTGAAACGCGCTAAATTGGCATCGCTGGTCACAGACACGCTTTTCGCGGGCCCTCCTTTCATGTCCCTTTCTCTTTATATCTTTATCTATCTCTATCCCTCTCTCTCTCCCCATATAACTTTTTCTAACTCTATTTCTCTCTCTTTCTATATCCCTCTTTCACTGTAATTATCTCAATTTCGACCGGTCTTGCAACTTAATGATTAAACAGAATACCGGCTTCAACACATTTTCCATACAAATTGACACAAAAAAACAGCCGCAGAAACCGGTCGTGAGATAGAATCTATTTTATTTTGAGAGCGGTTTTTCTTATACTCTCACATATCAATGTTCATTCTCACAAAAATGTTACCATACTTTCAATAAATTTCATACATTTTGTAAACAAAATTACAAAGAAAAATAAGCACAAAAGAAAATAAAACAAAAATTAGAGAGCATTTGAAGTTACTGCCGTCGATGTTATTATGGGCTTGATTAATTTGTCAGCGATTTTCCTGAAGTTGAAGACTTTATTCTGTTTCTACATTTAACTGTGTCTTTATATCTCTTCCACTTGTAGCTATTTTCCTATATCTATATCCTTTCATCTCTTCTGTCACTATATCTTTTTATCTTCCTCTATATCTCTCTTTCTCTCTCTGTATATATATATATATATATATATATATATATATATATATATATATATCTTGCTCTATCTCTCTCTCTCTCTATTGCTTTTTATATCTCTCCATCTCTTTCTACATCTTTCTAGCCATTTTTAGCTTTTTCAAGGTCGTTCTATCTCTATCTATCTCTCCCTATTTTTCTCTCTCCATTTCACTCTTTTTCTTTCTCTCTCTCTCTCTCTATCGCTGTTTGTTTTTCTCATTCTCTATTTACCTCTGATGTCTCTAAAATCTGGCATCATTGTTTTTAGCGAAGACATTTTTCAATAAATTATATGCCATGAAGGGGAATTTTTTCAAATGTTAAATTTTTCGACATTAACCAGGATCAGGTCTTTTAATTCTTTTATCATTCGCGCTCGATTTTGCTAATTTATTCGGAATAGCTACCATTATATTCAAAATTATTTTAAAAAAAACGTGGTTCCGTTGCGAAATGCTATACCTTACGTGCATTTTAAGAGACTAAAATTCTGAACTAGAGCGAGTGTTTCTCCATCGATTAAAATTACAGAGTAGATCCCCCGTATTTCTTTAATAGTGAAACCGGCAGGTATGCTTACCAATACCAACTACCGTGGGCAGTGAAAATTTGCAAATGGCGAACACCTTTCCATTCATTTTTTTTCTGGTTTTAAGTGACTTTTCTACATGGTTTTTCTAGGGATTTTTCTTGTGTCTGGCAGCACTGATGCGGCAGAGTTGCGGTTTTATTTTGTGGTGAAAAAGAGCAAAGGAGGAATACAAGAGGTATATATTTCTATTTCAACACTCTCTTGCACATTTAAATGATTAAATAGAATACCGGCTTAAACACATTTTCCATACAAATTGACACACAAAAAACAGCAGCAGAAACCAGTCATGAGACATTCTCACAAAAATGTTATCATACTTTCAATAAATTTCATACATTTTGTAAACAAAACTACAAAGAAAAATAACAAAAATTGAAAATTTTAAAAACCCCCGACTTTTTTCAGAAAAGATGTCATATCTTCTAAACGGCTGGACCGATTTTCTTCAAACATAGCTAAGAACCCGTTTGGCCTGTACGTGGACACGCACAGACACACAGATACACAGACACACACTACAAACTTATAACACCCCTTTTTTAGTCAGGGGTTAATAAGCACAAAAGAAAATAAAACAAAAATTAGAGAGCATTTGAAGTTACTGCCGTCGATGTTATTATGGGCTTTATTAATTTGTCAGCAATTTTCCTGAAGTTGCAGACTTTATTCTGTTTCTTCATTAAGAATTGCTTTAAACAATATTTGCAAGTCTGGACCGAGACTCTTTTTTTTTTTTTTTTTTTTTTGATACAGAAATATGAGAAGAAAAATATTGAGCGACCACAACTTGCATGGCAAGTGTCTTTAAACTTTAAAGTTTAAAGCATCATAAGTAAATTGTATCTTTTTTACCCATAGGCAAACGCTATGGGTTATAAACAAGAGTTGGGTTCCAAAGTAATGGTTGTGTCACACACTGGCTGAACTTGAGTAGCCTATAAAGAACATCAAATTAATAGCTCTCTGTGTGAGCAGTATTTTCCTGCTGCTGCTGCGATTAATCAATTTAAGTTACTCTCTTCGAAGTTACAGCAAAATAAAATTGCTTAAAACCAGACCCAAACAATAAAACCATTTCCAAGAAATTATTATTATTTCTTACGTTATGCACTCCTCGTATAAACCATAATCACCACACAAAAGATTTTCCAGAAAATGTAATAATTGCACAAAAAATACGAAATACCTACAAAATTAATAAAAAAATTTTTTTAGTCTATGAGGCGAACTCAATTATTTACGTAAAAACAAGTGTATAGTAAATCTTAGTCATACAAAAAAAAAAAAAAAAAAAAAAAAAAAAAAAAAAAAAAAAAAAAAAAAAACATTAAAAGCAGCAAAACAAAGTTCAATAACGCTGTTAGTTATTGTATATAAGAATTTTCTTTTAAAAAAATCTTCTAAATAAATTTAAAAAAAATAAGGAAACCGCATGTTTTCTTTTCCATAACAAGACTTACAAATAAAATCTTTTTCTTTCTCTCTCACCCCCCTCAAAGAAATAAAACAAGAAAACATGTTGGAAAAATTTTGCAATTAAATTTTTAAATATTGTATTGAATATTTGGATGGATACTCGTCGCTATTACGTGAGTTTAGCTTTTGGAGCAGTGGAGTGGGTGGGTTTGTCCACAAACCTGATACAAAATATTAAATGCATGAATAATTGTTGAAAAACATTTTCGACACAATTGCGAAATTTGTTCATGATTATTTTCTTTTCATTTTTTTATACATAAGTACTACATATAGGGTGTTTTTTTCAGGGGTATAGAACTTCGAATTGAAATAAAACACAAGAAAATCGTTTTAATGTCCATCAATTTGGCCTTATTGGAAGGATAATCTTATGCCATTAATGTTTAAATATGATTTCGGGCATGTGGCCGCCGCGGCTGGCTCGAATAAAGCCAATTCTACAGGTCCAATTTTCAACCACTTTTTCGAGCATATGGGGCCGTATGTTGGCAATAACGCCACGAATGTTGGCTTCCAAGTCCCCTAACGTTTCTGGTTTGTTGGCGTAGACGAGCGACTTCACATATCCCCAAAGAAAATAATCCAATGGTGTCAAATTACACGATCTTGGTGGCCAATTGACAGGTCCATTCCGCGAAATTATGCGCTCATCGAATGTTTCCTTCAATAAATCGATTGTGACGTGCGCTGTGTGGCATGTAGCGCCGTCTTGTTGGAACCACAACTCATCCACATTCATGCCATCCAATTCGGGAACAAAATAGTCGGTTAGTCGGCTCCAATTGCTGTGCACGGTGGCGAATCGATTCATTCGGGTCCTCTTCAACACTTTGCTCTACAGCGGCAATTGTTTCTTCGGTGCGCACTGTTCGACGTCTCTGCGGATGCGTATCATCACATAGAGTAAACGTAGTGCGAAAACGATCCATGGTTAACCAAATTAACTGCTCTGATGGACGATTATGTCGACCATAAAATGGACTGAGCTTGCGGTAAACTTCGCGAACTGAACCATTATTTTCGAAATAAATTTACACGATTTGCAAGCGTTGTTCTTTTGTCAACCTGTTCATGATGAAATGGCAAACCAAACTAAATATTAATCACTTGACAGCTGACAAAATGGCCGCCAGTTAAAAAAGTGATGCCAACTTAAAGTTCTATACCTTAATAAAAAACACCCTTTACATACGAGGAGTACATACATATATATGTTTGTACACATGTATGTACTTAAGTAACAAGTGTGAAATATTTATTAATCACAGCAACAAAATTTTTAGAATTTTATACATACACACATAATTTGAATTAGAAAAGTAGTTTATTGGGGAGCAGTGTGACCAAGTTTTTAAAATAATCACCCATATCGTGAATCTCAAGGGAATTAATTCTTGGGAATAGTTTTTTTTTATTCCCATGAACAACAAATTGGCATCGCAAATTGTTAGGGAATAAAATATAGTACATCTGTTGCGAGTCGAACATGCTATTGTGAATTGATGTTATTGTATTTTTTTAGTTTTAATAATAAATTTTAATAATTTTTTTATTATTCAGCAAAATTAATAGCATTTTGCTCCGATTTATGTTATTTTTATTGGAAATTATAAAAAGACGAAATTTGAGAGATGCATCAAATCCACTGTGTTTGTGGGAAGTAAGGTACATATGTAAGTGAAAAACATGAAGAATTGTAATATAAATATATAGTGTATATTAAAGTCCTACACAAGACCATTTATAAGACCTTTCAAGACATCAGAGATTTTTCAAATGCTTTACTACAGTGAAATATTCTAAAACAAACGCTAAACAACACTGTTGGCAAGACATTTGTTTCAGTTATTTGTCTTGCCAACAGTGTAGTTTATTTGTTTTAGAATATTTCGCTGTAGTAAAGCATTTGAAAAATCTATAATGTCTTGAAAGATCTTATAAATGGTCTTGAGCAGGACACTAGTGTATATTTATATAATATAATAGCCCAATTCACAATCTTGTGCAAATGGTCTTGCATCGTTGCATTTGCAAAATGGTATAGTATATTAATACTCACCACTTAACAATTCTTAGTGGTGAGTATCAATATACTATAAATAAATTAATTTATGCATTTTCACTCCTTTGAAAAAAAATCAACAAGAAAACTACTTACATTATGGTTCTTTTTTCTTCTTCCCAAACAAAACATTTGTGAAAAAATACACACATTTTTTTAGGGAAAAACTCACGGGAATGAAATCAGCGATGCCATATTTTTTTCAAACATGCGAGTTTTTTCACCTGGGAATAATTCACGACTGCAATTTGAGGGAAATATTTGGAGGGAATAAATATTCACGATAGGAGTGAATATGAAACTAACTGCCTGTCCCACGATGTCACTCGCAAACGTTCGAATGACAAATTGTATTGCAAACAACAATAACACTAGAAAATTTCTTGTTGTTTTCAATATAAGATGTCATTCGAACGTTTGCGAGTGACATCGTGGGACAGGCAGTAAATAATAAAACTGAACTGCGTCGTAAATACATTTTCCTTATAAAATTAACTCAAAAAACAGACGCATAAATCAGACGCAGAAAGCAAACATTAAATATAACATATACTACACTCAGGGAAAAACTGCAAATTAAAATTAAGAACGCATCATATTAATTTAGTAATTTTTTATGTAATAGAAAATGTATCTCAGCATACATTTTTAAAAATATATAAAATTTAAAGATTTAGTTGAACTGTAGTGAATTTTAATCAGAAATAATTTCTTATTCGGGCTTAAGTTCAGTAATTTCAATTCTCATTGAATGAAATATTTTTATTAATTAATGTGAGTTTCTAAAGATTTATTATATAAAATTAATAAATTGATACTGTAAATTAATATTTTTCTATATTGAACTAAGAAATTTCAACATGACTAGACTTTCATTAATGTTTCTTATTAATTCAATATGGTTTTATTGATTTTAAGCTGTTTCTTCTCTGGGTGTACGTTTATACACCCAAATAAAAATATTTGCAAATAAATTAACTCACTGTTTATACGGCATAGCAAAAGTATACAAACTTTGGTAGCAGTTCTATAGAAAACGTATTTATGTTGGCAAAAAAAATAATGTAAATGTACAAAATATCATATAATTATTTGTTTTAATTGCCATTATTTGCTTCTATCGATGTTTTTTGTGCAACCTTAAGCATTTTATTTGCAAACAGTGCATTAATCGTGAATAGTTTTCTGAATTAGTGAGTCACAATAACAACAATAATATGGCAACAATTTACAGTTTTATTTGAAAATAAGCCTTGCTTATAAACCTAATAATAATCACCTCTATCGTTGAACATTTTGTTCCTCTTTTCCCTTAATCGTGTATAATTTTTCCCTTGTAATATTTTCCGTTTTTTTTTATTCCCCTTAACATGAATAGTATTTTTCACAGGGATTTTTTTAATTTTCCCTTTTGGGTTTTGGGCAGGTTATTTTTTCATGCTAACTGAACTATTGGACCGCTTAAATTCAATATTTTTTTTTTTTTCAAATAAATTTTATGAGGGCAATTATGTATGAAATCAGCGAGAAATGTTTGCCGGGGAACAGTTCCAACTAATATCAAGTAATAGGGAAAACAAAAAACTGGAGAAGTTTCTCGCAGAATTTTATTGATAATTGTCCTGCATAAGTTATATATATGTACATATGTATTTATTTTCAGAACAAGATCAGTGAATAATCTTCACGATTGTTAACAATAATTCCCTGCAATAAATTGTTGAATGGATTATGAACCTTTATTGTTCAAATACAGTTAAGTTTTAGCTTTACAAAACTACTTCCCTTTTTTTTACATTCACTACACATTGATAGCGGGAACAAACGTTGCCATGATATTCGGGTTGGGCAAGTTTCCCTTCAAGGGGAATGAAAATTTCATGGGAATAAAAATTTTATATTCTATTCACAATAGGGGTGAATATGTTTATTTAGTTTAAATTTTTTAGATAATATTTTTTAATGAATATTTTTTTTATCCCCATAACCACCATAAGCAGCCGATTAGATATTTTTGTTTTTTTTTGTGCTTTTACTATTTTCCATTTGCTGAATTTTTTGACAAGTTTTTATTATTATTTTTCTTTTTTAATTGTTTTAGTTACTTTTTAACCGACTTCAAAAAAAAAGAAGGAGGTTATAAATTCGTCTGTATTTGTTTTTTTTACATTTTTACTTCATAACTCGATATATTTTAGATCGATTGTAAAAATTATTTTTTGGTCTAAGAGGGTATAGCTTCCAATTAGTCACATTGTAAAAATTTTTGTATAAGAAACCGATTAATTTTCGGCACTATGGTGCCACTTTGGCCGGCTACGGTTTAATGCTTAAGGAATAACTAACGGTAAATATATTTTCTCTATTTTTGACTAAAGAACTATTTTTTTTTTGCTGATTGCATGTGAGTTTATGAGTAAAAAAAACAGGCATGCAAATGTACATACTCGTATCTAAGTATGATGTGTATCCAATTCGCTTGAGACTTTGCATATGCTTTAGATTAATAAAGCGTAAAGGTCATATAAACATCAGGTTTGCTTCTTGTTCTGTGGGTGTTAACGGTTAAATAGCCACACTAAAATATTTGTTTTGCTTGTTGTTTGAACATAAAAATTTTGAATACCTAGATACAAATGTGCATATAAATAAAAGAAAATGCATAGATACACTGGCGAGTAAAACTGGTCAATTAATATTAAAAAATATATACATATATACGTATATTAACATTTTTTAAATAATTTATTTAATAAAATACAAAAATAATTCATACGTTAAATATTAAAGACTATCCTCTAAGATAATATGGTACTTTTAAGTAAAACGATTACGTTGATTATATAAAAGAAATCTTTAATCTTATTTTGCAGCATTAGTATTAATAGTATTTTGCTCCATCCTTTTACAGTTAATTAGTTAATATTTGTGAAGAGTTATTTTATTTACAACTTGTTAATTAATAAGATAAATCAAATACATTTTAAAGTATTTTTTTAATATTCAGCCCAATCACAAACAAAAATTCCGCGCGAGTTTTTTCACTTTTCCCTTTTCTCCTATTATGAATTTGTTTTTTCCCTGTTTTTAGCAAATGCGGGAATAAAAAAAACTACCGGGAGGAAAAGTAGGTATCATGAACACAGTTGAACTTAATTTTTTCACTAAAAAAACTTTCCCTTGCAAAATAGAAGTGAGTTTACATAAAAATACACTTAATACTCCATTAAATCAAAATTTATATAAATAAAATAATATTTTATAGTTCTTATATTTGGAAAAACACGAATAATGCCCAAACAAATCATTTATAAACTTTTTTTTACATATTTTTTCATGTTGGTGAATTTTAATAATTTTGTTTACTGTCTCACTCCAAAAAAAAAGTGAGAAACAAAATGTCAACAAACAAGCAAAACAACGAGCTTTGTATTGCGGTGATGCCACGTGTTAATGATTTTTGTTCCCAAGGAATTTATGATTGCGAGGAATTTTTTCTTGACAAAATTATTTTCCGTGAGAAATAAATTCCGAGGGAATATTCATGATTGAGCTGATTATGTAGCCAGTTTTGCTCGCCAGTGTACATGCATACATACTTACATATATAAGTATGTACATAAGTGTTCAGGGAAAATTATTTTTAATAAACGGAAGCTTTGTTGGAATAAATCAAAATAGTATATTCCACTGTATACTGTAAAGTCTTGTTTAAATTAAATTTTCTTTTAGGATACGTATTAATAATTATCTGTGCTTTGAATTTGGTGTTTGTTATCAGGGTTGTCAAATTTTGTCCAACCAATTTCGTCAAATTGATTTTAAAAATCCCCAAAACTCACCAAAAACAATTTTATGTAGTTTTTCTTATTGTATAATAAATTTAATAATGAATTTTTTATTTAACACTTTTTTAATATAAATTTTTATAAAATAATGGTATAAGAATTTAGCAGAAAATCGCCAAAAATTCTTTCTTGCAAATTTTTCTCATTCAAATTCAAAACGCATTAAGTACTTTAATTAATATAAGAAAAATCCTCAAAATCACGTTGTGTAAATTTTTTGCAGACGAGTTTCGGTAGAATTTATTTGGAAAACTACTTCTTCAAAAAAAAACAATTTTCTTGAATTACAACAATTTTGAAGTTTAATTTTGTTTAAAAAAAAATAGCTATAAATATCGAAAAAAAATCGCCATGTCGCCAAATCAAAATTTTACACCCCAAACAAGTTAAAAAGTCGCTTTTTTCGCGAGAAATCGCCATATTTGACAACCCTGGCTGTTATCTGTTTTTTATAAAGCTGCGTTATTATTAACTTGACTGCAAACGGTTAAAAATACTTGTGTGACAACACTTCATTCTTTAATAGCTGTTGTTGTTATTTACATTTATTTTCTTTACATAATTTTTACAACTACAATTCCAGTTGAAAAAAAGTCAGCCAATGTAGGTAGCAATTGTAAAGTAAGAAAAGAAAAACCATGTTGATTATTGAACTTCTCACTTGTTTAAATGAAAGTTTAACATAATAACTCTAGTTGTTCTAAGAAAAATTTTGGGTAAAGGTTCCCTGATGATAATAAAAAAAAATATTTTACTGAATAAATAATATAATAATTTGTGATTATTATTAGTACGTTAAAAATATTAAAATTAAATTGTAACAATTCCCAAAAGAATAACACTAAAGAGTTACTTTAATTTTTTATGTAAAATAATTAAGATTCATGTTCAGGCATATATATCTTTCTGGTATATTCACATTTTTATAGACACTAAATTGAATTTGTTAAGGGTACGCACTTTTATTTGTGAGGCTGTATATTTAAAAAAAAAAAAAAAGTTTTAAAATCTTATAAGAAAAGAGTACATACATGTTTATTTTGTACGTAATAAAATATTAGAAAACAAAATATAATTTTATTAATTTGAAATTAATCGCTTTTCTTGTTTTCCTATGCTTCCTCCCCCATTGAGTTGGGCGCAATGTTTATTTTAATATCAGCAGGAAAACTCGTTTTCCAACATGCAGACGTACGCACGAGTATGTATGTTTATGTATGTACAATGTACATATACATATATTAAAGCATGTGCACATAAACATATGTACATACATACATATACATAATTTGAATGGTGACGGGCTTTCTAATCAGTCTAACACTATTTTTACATAAATATGAGTATGTGCATATATGTATGTATTTATGTACTTATGTACTATATAGAGTAAATGACAACAAAGCAAGTTCTTAATACAGCAATTCGCGGAAACATGAATGAGCTTAAAAACGTGCCAAATATTATTTATAAATATGTATGAATGTACAATATACACACATACATATTTTGTTGATATTATTTACATTCTTTTGGTGTGGGCTGATGTACTTTCTGTCAATCCATGACCATTAAACAAAAAGATAATTATCTGAGGCGTAAAAGCGTAGTAGTAGTAGAGATATTGTTTATAAAAAATAGCGTCTAAAAAGCCAAATGCTTCGAGAATAACGACAATTATGTTTACAGAACTAAAGAAAGGCATTTTGTGTTTCAACAACTCCTCTCAGTTAAATATAAACACAAGTTGTTTTCAGTGGTAAACAAGAAATGCTCGGTTTTATATATACACATATAAATATACATACATACATACATAAGTATATAAGCATGTACATATTTATATGAATACATAAATTTGTAAGAACTGTATTAACACTAGTTGCTAGTTACCCTTAACTAACTGTTTATTTGACATACATACAAATTACTGTTATTTCCTCTTGCTAATTGTGGACTTCATTCAAAATTATGCAGGGAATTTCGTATGCAAATTGGCAACTCAACTGAATTTTGGTTACAATCCATAACCGTTGTCGTCAATTAATGTCAACACAAACAGATTTTATAGTAATTTTTAACCGACTTTAAAACAAGGAGAAGGTTATCAATTCGTCTACATTTTTTTTTTTACATTGATGACACAACTTGGTACATTTTAGACCGATTATAAAAATTCTTTTTTGTAGCTTCCAATTGGTCCCACTCCTTTTTTTATTTAAATTTTTTTTTTTTTTTTTTTTTTGAAAGAGTTTACTTCGAATTTTTTTAAATGTTCTATTAAATCTTTGCATTGTAGTCGGTTTTTTTTTTTGCAGAATTATGCATGATATTTACAGCAGTATTAAAAATAGGATAGTCTTTATATCGTGCCATAACTGCAAAAAAAAAGGTTAAGCGACATAATTTTCGAACTTATTTTTTTTTTAATAAACTCGATTATTTGCGTTCGTAAATAGTCGAAAAAAATATTATACTGAATAAGTAAAATGATAATTTAATTAACAAATAAAATTCAACTTAATAATTAGTGTGTTTATGGGAATTGTTACAATTTAAGTTTAAAATTTTTAAACGCACTAATAATATCAAATTATTATTTTACTTGTTAAGTAAAATACTTTTTATTAAAAATACATTGAGATTGATTATTATTACTTAATTGTAACAATTCCCAAAGAAAAAACACCAATTATTAACTTGAATACACCCGGTTAAAAATACTTGCGCGGCAACACTCTAATCTTGCAAAAGCAATGAATAGCTGTTGTTTTTTTTACATTTATTTTCTTTACATACTACTTACAACTACATATTCAAACCTATCGTGAATAGCAAATGGAATTTTTTCCCCTTAAAGGGAAAAAATGCTATTGTGAATCGTCCGTTAAATTTTTTTCTCTCTATCAGTTTTCAGTGATTGTAAAAAATTGGAAGAAGATTTGTTAAGCTTAAATATTAATAAAAAAAAATCAAACAGAATTAAGTTTAAAAATAAGCAGCCTTATTTATAAAAATTATAAAGGCTTTATAAAGAATTAATAAGAAATATTTTGTATGAAGCTTTGTTTTTAAAACCCTTTATAAAGCCTTAATAACTTTTAGAAATAAGACTGAAGATATATGTACATAGATACATATACAAATTTTGAGTTTGAAATGGAATGTTTTTAAGTGTTAAGTTAGATTTTTAAATATTCTAGCTAAAGTAGAAAAAATTATTCATTTATTATTATTATGAACCAAAGTGGTTCATACTCTATTCAAAACGATGTTGCAGGGAATTATGGTTAACAATCTTACACAGTGTGTATACTGATATTGTCCTGAAAAAAATACTTATAAGTTATAACTTTTAATAATTAAATTTAAGAATTCAGTTCGCCACCAAAAGTAAAGCACAGCTGGACACAGAGAGAAATTTATCGGAGTATGTGTGTGTATTCATTTGTATAAGAAGCTTATTGTAGTTCGATACTGTGGTGCCGACTACGAAGTAAAGTTAACAAAACCCAGCGGAAAGTAATAAAAATTCACATGAAAAATATTACTCATGATGAGGGAAATCATAAACTGTAAAAAATTGCTGGAGAAACATTATTCACGATTGTAATTTGGGGAAAAGGGGAAATGTTTTAAAAATAGTGGTAAATAGGAGAAAAGGGAAAAGTGAAAAAACTCGCGTGGAATTTTTGTTTATGTTTGGGCTGATAATATAGTAATGATGTAAGATTTAAGGCAAAAGCTTTTAAATCGTTTGTCCACATCAGTGATTGGCAATGAATCATGTTTTCGCTATTCATACCGACTCATAAAATTGTAAATATAAGTGAGTAGACATCATTTAAAATCAACTACTCTGATTTTCGTACACTCACAATAATATTGATTTATAATTATAGGTTGCAATAAATATGAATGCGACGTCGACATCATACTCATACCACACACACACACTCATAAATCGCCTCAGTTTGATTTATAATTTCAGAAAAACAGTATAAAGTGTATAAAAAACAGATTTGTAATGAGTATTTTAATGTTCGTATACGAAGTTGACTTTGTCGTACAATACTTATTTTGCATCGTCTATAAACACTGAGTTCAGGAGAGTCGAAATCAACAACGTCATAAATCTTGCTAAGTATGAGTGCGATGATAACTTCAAACTTTCGAGTGAATATGATTCATAGACAACATTGCAATATGTGTGAGTGCGCATAAGTACAAGAAATTATAAATCATGATTCAACTCTATTTACTCACTTTTTCACTACTCATTGCGCTTCTCTGGTCCACATCACAGTTTTACTTTGTATTAGTAGACGTATGAGTATTATATTATTTGAATAATTCATTACTCATACGCCTTACGCCTACACAAACAAGCGAGAGAAGTTGGACTACAAGACTAAAAAATCACATTTCATGCTGTACCAATAAAATTCAGTTCCATTAATACAACATCAGCCTTGAAAATGATTTGTTAGATAAGTTATTTCATATAAGAGCCTATATATTGATTTACGGCAAGAACATCCTAACTCAAATTTATTTTAAGTTAATATTACGGAATGAATTCTCATATCGCATAAAAATTTCATAGAAATATGCTGTACTCTCACTACTTGAAAACAAAATTATATATTACTTTAAATTAAATTTTTTTAATAAATTTCAAACTTTAACGGCCTGTCAACAGAAAACATTCGATCGGTTATTTACGTTGAAAACAAAAATATTTTTGATGTGTAAACATCTATACGCTAGGGGGTAAAAATCTTTTGACTTTGATTTCTTTGCTGAGATTTCTTTGCTTTTTGCTTTTGCTTTGCATTGTCAAATCGGTGTGAGCTATGTATGAGTGTATTAGTGTTTGAAAGAAGCAATACCAAGCAGAGAAACAAGTCGACCGGCTCGAAGCCGACGGTGCGCCGCCGCCGGTTATTTTTCTGTATATTTCCGTACACCAAAGGTGAAAATGAACCGTAAGAGCTACGGACTTGAAATTTGGACACAATATGTAGACATTTGGCCACTACAACAACAAATACATGAGAGTTAAAAACTAAAGGGTGTTCCAAAACGAACAACGAAAAATGTTAAAATCCCATGTAATATACATACAATTGTATGTACATATATACACTTGAAATTTTAAAAGTTAGTGTATTTTTATCCGACTACAACAATTAACACTAAATTTAAAAAATTTAAATCAATGGGTGTTCCATCAGTTAATGCAATTTTGACTTTGTAATTTTGACAACTTGCTGTATCTTGGCAACCGTAAGAGTAAAACTCTTGAAATTTTCAAAAACGGTAAAACTAAAAAATCAGAAATATATAAAATCGACAAATATAAAAAAAATCGCCAAAACGAAACAAAGCAACAAATTAAAAAAATATCTAGGACTAAAATAAATCGCGAAAAACCGCAAAAATCGCCAAAATTAAAAAATCCTTACACAAAAAAATCGCCAATATGAAAAAATCGCCAAAATGAAAAAATCGCCTAAATAAAAAGAAACCCCAAAAACAGAAAAAAATCGCCAAAATGAAGAAAACCCCAAAAAACAGAAAAAAATTGCCAAAATGAAAAAATCGCCAAAATCGTGAAAATTAAAAAAACGCCAAAACGAGAAAAAGCGATAAAACTGAAAAAAAAATCGTCTAAACTGAAAAAACTTAAAAAATTAAAAAAGCTAAATCGGAAAAAAAATTATCAAAACCTAATGTGCGCGAGTCAAAATCGCACTTTACTGAATTTATTTTAATTGCAATGCGTACACAACAACAAGAACAGCAACAACTAAACGATGAACAACAGGAATTAAAAATTAAAAAGTAAAAGTAAAGGCATTTACCATAGATGAGCACTGCAGTACCACTAAAGTTTCAGTAAAAACAAAAAAAATTTTACTGATTACTAAAATTTTTTTCTACAATTTTTATAAATTGCCTAAATGATTTGTTATATGATGAGGTGCATTGAATTTTCAGTAATCAGTAATGTCCGTATTCATAATGAAATTCTACCAAGTGGCTAAATGTTTTTCATACAAAAGTTTCAAAATTTGAATGAAAAAACCTTGCCACTTGCTACGGCCCTACGATTTTACTAGTAATGCAAATTAAATTTCATTAGCAGTAAAAATTTACTGAATTTTTTTAGTAATCAGTAAATTTACTGCAATTTTGAGTGCCCATTTACCAACCAAATAAGTTTAATAAAACAAACAAAAACCAACAAATTCATATGTATTTACAATATTGAAAGTTTTGATACTTTTAATTAATTAATTTAAAAAAAGATACTAAAAGCATAAGTACTTCCAACTTAAAAAAAAATTTCATTAATAGATGTTTACACATCCCCTCTGTGATCGGACTCACATTGCTTTTTTTATTATATTGTTGTTTTGAATACAAGTTGTCGATGGAACGTTTTCTGTCCACATCGTGGGACAGGCCGTAATTTTGTTTATTAAAAAAAAAATTTCCCGCGTTAAGACGCTCTTCCAGCAAAATATCGATTTGTAGGTATGTACATATATGTATATATTATATTTCAGTAATATATGTAAGTAATTTAATTTAAATACCTATACCTAAATACATAGATATTTAAAATATACTTTTCATTCAATTTAAATGATGTGTGAACTTTCTTCATAAAGATATCTATGTATGTATGTACATATGTACTAACCCACTTGACCTGAGATTCGATAAAAAAGAATGTTCACTAAAGCGAAGAATTTTCGAAACAAAATTCTTCGATCTAAAAAAAATTCGAATGTTCGCTAAAGCTCCGAACTTCGCACTTCTCTCGATAGTTTTTCGAATGTGTGACGGTAGCTGCATGGAAGTGTGTCAGCCTGTTAGTCTAGAGATACCAAGTTCAATGCATGACAGCACTGTAAGTTAAAAAAAAGATAAGAACACACACTTACATATGTGCAATAACTGAATGAAAAAAAAAAAATTGCCACGATAGCCCAGTGGATGTGTGTTAGTCTGTTAAAATCGAGGTACCATGTTCAACGGCTGCAGCCGTAAGTTACGGAATTAAACAAATAAATAAAATTAATAAAATAAGTAAGTTAAAATAAATAAATAAAAAAATGACTTTTTACTTTTCCTGCTGCATTTTTGCGGTATCGAAATTAATTTGATAATCTCTCACTTTTGATATTGCTAACGAAATCCGAGATCGCAGGTTTTTTGGGACAAAACTGAGCGACGGGTGAACATTTTTCGATTCATTTTTGAATGTCACTCTCGATAGTTTTACACGATAAATGTTCGAGGTATATCCGAAATCGATATCATTAACGAAAGCCGTGGTCAACTGGGTACTTGTACAGAAGTATTTGTGTATGTATGCATGAGGATGTATGTACTTAAAAATTTCTTTTCACAAAAAATGTTGTAATTTTCTACATTTAATTAAGCATTATAAATTATAAAGTCATAAGAGGTACTTAAATAAATTGTATATTAACTTTTTTATTTTATAAAGCTATTTGCTGTTGTTGTTGTTGTTTTATGTGTGTCATCTAATAAATGTATTAAGTGCGTTAGTATGTGTGTGTGTGACACATTTCTTTTTAGACTTGAGACTCCTGTATTTGCGTCTCATTTTGTTTCCATTATTATTTTATTTATGTATGTATGTATGTTATGTCTTAAGTAATGAATGGTCTCAAGTCGAGCAAATCTAATGATATTTATGTTTATTCTGTTATCATACATTATAATACATGCTTTTTTTACTTGAAAAAAAATTTAAGGTAAATGTAATAAATTGCTTTGCAAAGTAAAGAGGGTAAGAAGTTGTTTGTTTTTTTTTTTTCTTCTTTCTTATGTTTTATTTCATTTTGCTGTTGTAATTAAACCTCAGTGATGCCACCCACTGTAGAATTAATGCCATCAAATTGGGAGTACATATATTGTTTTTAATAATTTAATAAAATTTAAAGACTTTAATAAAAATGTTTATTTGAAGGTTTTTATTGTTTTGTTACATTATAAAAAAAACGCAAGTGAATTAGAATAACATTAACGAAATAACAACAACAAAAAATATATATAAAAGAGTTTGTAAAAATAATACAATTAACTATATGTTGTTTGCTTAAATCCTCTATAAAACATGTTGTTAGACAAACATACAGCCCAATAATGAACAAAAATTACCAAATTGTTTTTGCACTTTTCCCTTCTCTTCTATTATGAATTTATTTTTCCCTGTTTTTACCAAATGCGGGAATAAAAAAACTCCCCGGGAAAAAAGTAGGTATCACGAACACACTTGAACTTAATTTTTTCACTAAAAAAAACTTTCCCTTGCAAAACAGAACTGAGTTTACATAAAAATACACTTAATACTCCATTAAATCAAAATTTATGTAAATAAAATAATATTTTATAGTTCTTGTATTTGTAAAAACACGAATAATGCCCAAATAAATCATTTATTAACTTTTTTTACATATTTTTTCATGTTGGTGAATTTTAATAATTTTGTTTACTGTCTCACTCCAAAAAAAAAGTTAGAAACAAAATGTCAACAAACAAGCAGAACAACGAGCTTCGTATTGTGGTGATGCCACGTGTTAATGTTTTTTTTTTTTTTTTTTTTTTGTTCCCAAGGAATTTATGATTGCGAGGAATTTTTTCTTGAGAAAATTATTTTTCGTAAGAAATAACTTCCGACGGAATATTCATGATTGGGCTGATAGTATAGACTTGTCAATACTATGTACTTCAATTGTATAATGATACTTGGATTTCAGATTTTAATTCAAATTAATATTTAATATAGACTTAACATATGTACTAGACATTTGTTTCGGTTGTTTGTCTTGCCAACAGTGTTGTTTAGCGTTTGTTTTAGAATATTTCGCTGTAGTAAAGCATTTGAAAAATCTCTCATGTGTTGAAAGGTCTTATAAATGGTCTTTTGCAGGACAATAGTACACTTAACACTTAACACTTTTTTCTTATTGCCACATAATTAATTACAAAATTAATCAGAGAAGTTTTTACATTCAAAAAACACATACTGTGTGTGACTTTAAAACCAACTAAGCAACCTATTTGCTCACGTTAGGAAATTCAATTATTCATTTTGCATAATAACAAGTGTTGTTGTGAATAACTTTTAATATTCGAGGAACTTACATCAAGTGTTATTTTTCAAAGCAATTTGTAACACAAAAATATAATGAATAACATTTATTTTATAATTTCTTTTAATCCCTGATATTTCCTTTAAAACACACAAAATATCTTATTTGCAAATATTGAGGTAATGCAGTTTCCTCTTCTTCTTCACAAAAAAATCTAGTTGTATTAATAGCTTGAAGACATTAGCAAAGAAAATGTTGCCATTGTTTTTGTTCTTCAGTATGGTAATACTGAGAAGTTTAAAATATCACTAAAAAACATCAAAATCAATTAATTTTAGATTAAATTCATTTTCGAATTAGCTAATTTGAGAAAGAAACTAATTTTAATATCGAAAACAA
This sequence comes from Tachina grossa, assembly GCA_949987645.1. Classification (NCBI taxonomy): domain Eukaryota; kingdom Metazoa; phylum Arthropoda; class Insecta; order Diptera; family Tachinidae; genus Tachina; species Tachina grossa. Next base: position 15,456,866 of record OX465276.1, on the reverse strand, counting down.
AACTTGGCCTATATTTTATTATCAATTAAAAGCAAATGCAAAGTTCTAAGCGCGGCACATTTCGACTTGGACTGCAACATTTTAGTCCTAGATTGAGGAACAAATATTGACGTGTTCTTTAATATAACGTACCGTAATCGCCCAAAAAGTTTAAGCAACATAATATTCCAACTTCATTTTTTACCAATATCAATTACGAATATTTGCGATCGTAAATAATCAATTTTCGCCAGAAAAAAATAAAAAATGAAGTCCAAAAAAAGTGTCGCTTAAGCTTTTTTAGCGTTTATGGCTTGATATTATAAAAATGTCGTAGTAAGGTGTAGTAATACACACATATAATAATTTCAAGAAAACTTCCTTTTTCAATATTTCACAAATTAATTAATTAAGTAATTACGAGTTTGTGTGCAAATCATACGCAGCTTGAATATGTTCGTTGGGTGAGTGCATGTACCCTATGTTTGTATCTAGATATATTTTTTTATGTTGGTCATGTTGATGGTTGCAATTGCAAATGTTGGCATTGATTGGTTGCCAATTAAATAACCTTTTTAACGCGTGCATGCTGGGTTTTGTACAGATTTTATGTTTTCTTCTTTTGAATTTTCGCATTTAATTGAAAAAAAATAAATATATAGATTGTATACTTTGTGCTATTTTTTCATTTAATTATATTTTATTGAAGTGTGACAATATTTAATGAATTTTTAGTTGGCTTGTTGTCATTTCACATAAAAAAAGAAGAAATGCAATTATTTATAATAGCACAAAAATTAATATGAATTTCCGGTATAACAACAAGAATATGAAATATTTATTTAATATAAATTATTTTTATTTGATATGCAAAAACAAAGGCACTTAAAAATAATGTGTTAAAAAAACCCAGTATTTAATAGAAAAAAATTTTGTATATACATACAGCTGCACATAAATGTAAATCTTTTCGTCGTTGTTTTCGTTTAAGTCCTTTACATACATACAAATGATTTATTATACCACAAATACAGCAAAAAAAAATAAAAACAATTATATATTTAATTTAAAATGTATACTTAAGTATTCTTGTCAACACCCGTTTAGTTAAAAACAAATAGAGACCACAGTATTGCCACTGTAACAAAAGAAAAACTTATCATTGTGTCTGGCAACTTTTACCTTCGGAGATAATAGTGTTCCAGAATGATAAAATAAAGATTACGCCTTGCGCATGATTTACCGTTTTTTTATTCGTTTATTACAACTAAGAATTTCAAGAGGAAAGATAAACAAAATGGCGGCACAACAGCTGCTTTAAATATTAATATATTAAATTAAAAAATCGCTAACTATGTATTTCTCTGTACTCCATTTTAATTCAGCTAAATATTTAATGTAAACGATGATTTTTATAGTAAATAAAATCAAAGTATTTATGCATATATTTTAGTGGTGATCTTAAGCTTATTAAGTACTGCTTGACTATATCTATAAACATTGGATTCCATTAAAATTTAGTAAAATAATCTTTAGGTAATAGTTTCTTAAAATAAATCAATACTTTCATCATATGCAGAAATATTTAAAGGAACCTAATCACTACCTGAACTTCTGAATTAAGCACAATAGTTGGACTATTTCCAACTTTAAAGTATGTAAAAAATGTGACAACTTACATTATTCAAATACGAATATATGTATGTATGTACGGTATATGTACAAATGACGAAACAAGCAATTCTGTTATTAGAAGTTATTTATAACTTTTCATTGTTTATTTTTTCTCAAGAGAAAATTTTATTTAAATATTTAAATAAATTCAAAAAAAAAGTTTTTTTTAATTAGAAGAAAAGCAAAATTTAAGAAGAAAATGATATACATACATACAAATGTATTTATATAGATAATAATAACAAAATGCAGTAAGACTAACTATGTCAATACGAAAAGGTTTGCTTGTGAAACTTTAAAAGAAAATGGTGGTCGCGTAGCAGATACATATTTAGGTATGTAGACACTAAAGGTTGCATGCTACATGCACCAAGGATACAATCTTAAAGAAAATATTTCATGCCTATCCTTTTTAATGACATAGAAATTTTCTAAAAAGAAATTACAGCGATTTCAAAATAATTTAGTTTTAATTACTAGTAAATAAAGCATTGTTATGCGTGTTAATTACAAAGATGTTCGAAGTCGCTGGCAAGAAGGTTGGTAGTAAGTAGCAATGTTAGCATTATTATTAGTATATATAATACATACTTTAAAAAACAATTTTCTCATATCACAAAATTTTACAAATTATATTTTAAAAATTATACAGCATATTTTCGAAATATATTATTGTGTCCTTAGACTTTGTTATTATTAGTGAATAGTGATCTTACACATGAGTATAATATAGTCGTACTAAACTTAGAAATATGTAATATGTACTTTCAAGCTGCTTGTCACTGATTTCAATTTACATCCTAGATAATTAATGTAATTATATTTTATCGTACTTATTTATAAAAATTGTTAAGTCTTTATAAAGGCTTAATAAGAAAAATTTTTTATGAAAATTTGTTTTAAAAACCTATTATGTATAAAAAATCAAAGAAAACAACAAACGCACTGTCTACAAATTAAAATCAAAAACATTCCAAAAGGAAATTAAATGTAATAGGTAGACAAATGAAAACTGTGCTGAGCATGAGAGAGATATCAAAAAGAGCCGACAGTCTACTGTGTTATCACAATACTGCATTGCCAATTTTCATGCAAGTGGTTTACAAAAGTTTAAAATACATACTCCACAAAGACGGAAGGCACAATAAACGCGTTATACCTTGGTAAGCTTAAGTATACAATAAGAAAAACTATGGACAAAAACGTAAATAAATTAAATTTTAATCAAAAAAAATTTTATTCAAAAATATCTATGCAGGTGTCAAATCACACGACCTTGGAGCAGAGAAACAAACCGATTGGCTAACAGTCGGCTCAAGAACCGCCGCCGCCGCCTCTCAATGTAACTTCAAGCCGCCGTCGATCCATGCAGCTAGCTTCAGTTCAAAATTGCAGCCAGCTGGAGTAATGGCTAAATATTTCGCGATAAAATGTAGTCAATTAATTGCACTTTTTAATGTTGAACTTTGTTATTACAAAATTATATTATATTTTCTTTTTATATGCTTTTTAAAAACATTTTTATATCACATTTTTCAAACATAAAATTTTTCTCTGTACAAAATATAATACAAATAAAATACACAAAAATAAAAAAAAAATTACAGTACTTCGTTTTCTTTAAATGAGACTTTCATATACTGTACAAATACACTTTGGACCTTATAAATACACCTTGTTATGTACAAAACAAAAGTAACGGCAGTCAGCCGGCTGAAGCCGGTTATGAGCCACCGGCGTGTATTTTTTACCCCAAACCACCGCCGCCGACTTTTTTAAACGGCTTGTTTCTCTACCTTGGAGGCCAATTGACAGATCTTTTTCTCAAAATCAACTTATCGTCAAATTTTAGTTTCGATAAGCCGCTGATTGCGGTCGCCGTATGACACATAGCGCCATTCTGTTGAAAGCACATCTCGGCCGGATGAATGCCATACATATTTTCAAATAAAAATCAAGTAACTCCATTGACCGTAACGTGTATATCTTCAGTTCCAGTGATGCCAACAGCGTGTAAACCTTACCAAACGATGTATTTTTCAGCATATGGCGGGGTCTGTAGTGACTGTTGTGGATTCGTTTCAAAAATGATTCTTCTCGCTGCCCAAAATTTTGCGATAAAAAAAACATCGTCAATGAGTTACACGAATTGATGGCTTACTTTCAAAGCTAATCTAGATCAATTGCGTTATTCAAACGTGTCAATGTATACATGATGATCATAAATGTCAAAAAAAAAACACCCTCTACATTATACAAAAAAAAAAATTTATATGCAACATATTTCCAACTCTGGTTTATTTCTGGATGAGAAACTATTCTTCTTTACAACTGTGTTAACTATTTTGTTTTGTTTATAGAACCAAAAGCTTTATCCTGGAATGTTAAAATTTTTGCTCATTTTAATTTATGTTTCGAGCAGTGTTGCCATATACGTTTGAAGGGGAAAACTACCCATATCGAACAAAAAACCTGTTTTGAGAAGAAAAAACAGCCCAGAATATAAATTTTGATGAGAAACGAGTTCATTTAAGGAGTTCACAATAGCGTTTTACAATATGTCTTAATATTGCAAAGTTTCAATTTTAATATTTTACTATGTGTTGGCAAGATTGTTGTTTTTTTTTGTGTACATCAAATTTATTACCAGATTACAAATTTAAAAGTGTAAAAAGTATGTAATTTTCAATGTGGCAATATGGTAATGTATGGCATTTTTTGCTTTGTATGGTATTTGTCTAACAATAATTTCTAAACCGTTATTTTAATATTTCAATGCAATGTGTTTTATATCATTGCCCGCTCACAATGAAAATTTTAAGATGACACAATGTTGCCACATTAAAATTTTAAGATACTCATTGTGAATTAATTATTGCTGGATTCTCCCAAGATTTGTTGTAAAATGTTTCAGATTTTTGCTTGGATGTGGGGAGTCTGCAATACGTATCAAATTCTTTTTTTTTTCATAAAAATGTTATAAATTAAATAATTATATAATTTAAATACGCTTTAGGGAAAAAGGTAATGTGATCAATAAGACCATAATCGTAGAAAACTCCGCACCAAGTGAAAACTATATATATGTATATGTACATGGAAAATAAGTTTGTTTTTCATTCTCGATTATTACAGGTTTATAAAACGATTTTCCATACAAATTTTGTTTAATAAATTGTTTGTTATCCAAAAATATTTTTAGGAAACAAGTAGCTACATAATTGTTTGACCATTTTTTTATCTTCCACATAAATTGCACTGCGATGAGGTCTTTTATACCATTATGATATCAATAAGCGTATGTGTGACCCTATCACTGACATGCACGTCTACCAGCGAAGAAAAATCAATTACTGATGGTATTATTGGAATAAATAAATTTACTAAAAAATAAAAAGTACAAAGGCAAAAACTGTAAAAACTAATCACAAAAAACTAATTTTTTAAACAAAAAACTGCACTAAGGTTCACAGTTGGAATCTGCGCATTTGGCAACGCTGGTTTCAAGGGTGTTGCCCTATCGTAACCACAATTGTCAAGTTCATGTAACCGATAAAAAATAAATTTTGCAGCAGAAAGAATCTATTAATTAATTACAGAGTGTTTAAATTTACTTATTGTCCTTTAGTGGACAGAGTGTATGTAAAGAATTATTAAAAAAAAAGTTTACCATTTCAAAAAATTCTGAATCAAGATCTTCTGATCCATCAGCCTCAGAAATTTTGTTGTAGATAGTACTTGTATTAAAAAGCTTTAGCATTTCAGCAGAAGGATTAAATTTCTCACAAAAAAAAATTTAATTGTCTTTAAAGTGTGTGTTTAGTCTAAGAAGTGCTTCCAACAAGTCATATTGCATTTTGTTACGTATATTTGTTTTGGTAGTGTTCATTATTCGTTAATTTATCTGCCTTGATACTTCTTCTTTATTAGAAACCAATCACTATGAATAGTAACACACATTTTTAGACTTGGCTCAAAATTCATTCTTGTTGCCATTCTGGTTAGTTATGTTTTAGACTTGGCAGTTTTTCTTGAAGCAGTTATCTTCAAATCTCTTTTAAAACCGCTCGTTTGTTTACACTCAGACGGTTTCATGTTAAATTTTCCTATTGTTTTAATGCTGCGAATGAAATAACAAAAGAGAATTGAAGTAACTTTTCTGTGCAAGCAAGTCAGTATCCCTCTTCTTTCTTCTTTCCTCTCTCTCCCATAAACTCAGACTTGCTTCAAGAAAAACTGCCGAGTCTAAAACATTAGTTATCATGCCCAACAAATACCCAGATCCCCAACACGAAGTTTTTACACCCAATCGAGAAAAAAATCGCTAATTTGTGGAAATTTCAAAAACTGGCAACACTGTGTTCAGCCACCTTGTACAAAATGTTGAGTAAAATATTTTTGTGGAACATATGTATTATATTATCTTACTTCCCCACATAGCGGTAATTTTTGGGTTGATTCTAAGAAATTGTAAAAAACACACACAAAAAAAACCAGCCAAACTCAAGATTGTCCCTTTGTTTCTTAGAATTTCCCTTGTGGGAATTTAATCCTTTTCTTTTTTTTTGAATTGTATCCCTAGGGAATTTGAAAGAATACAAAAGGGCAATAATTACGGTTGCAGTTAAGATAACACAAATTAGCAAACGGCTTGAAAAATATATAAAAATCGCAAAAATCTGGTGTGATATGTGTGTTTTCGATAATAAAAAAAAACAAAACTTGTGCAGTTATATACATATAGATATTATTAATGAGTTAATTAATTATTTAAGCCTACCCTCACAATATTTGCAACATTTTGCTGGTGGTTCATCTGAATCATCAATCACCGGCATGGTCCCCCGCGAAGGCCCACACAGCAAATGTTGAAAATTTTTATTAAAATTTTAAAAACATCAGCACAACACCTCAAATATCTTTAAGAAGTTTTACAGGCTTTTTTTAACAACTTTTATTCCAAACTTTCTTTTACTATTTCTCTCTCTCTCTTCTCTTTTTGCTTTAAATTTTTAAACTGGAATGTTGTTTATTTAAAAACGAATTTTATTTCACTTGTTAGTTTTCATTTTTAAATCTACTTATGAACTTATTTTGCTTTTCAAAACTTTTTTTTTTAATTCAACACATTTTCTTCAATATACTTTTTCTTTTTTTGATATTTTTAAACAACATTTAATTTGATTTAAATAAACACTTCTTTTTTTTCTTTTGCTGGTTTGCAAAATATTTAACAAAAAATTTTTCTAATTAAATAAATTTTCTTAATTTATGGAAATTTTCAAAATGGTATGTTTAATTGAATTTTATGTGTTTTTTTTTCGTGTTCAGAGAAAATTGATTGCATTTAAATTTTATTTATTTTGCAGCAATTTTTAATTTAAATTGAATTTTTATTTATTCATTTTTACAAATGAATGAATTCTGTTTTCGTCAATTAAAACCAGTTAAATTTTCATTTTCGTTTTCTATTCAATGTTTTAAATTTCGTTTAAAATTATTGGTTTTTCTGTTTCTTTATTTTTGCTTAAGAAAAAACTTGAAATGTGTATACGCGCTTTTAAAATTCAATACGTTTTAATGTGAAACCTCCGCAGAGACCACTGACATGATTTTCTCGATTCGAAACTAATGTTTCATTCAAAACACACAAAACACAATCAGAACATACATATTTAAGAAAAATAGAAAATTAGCTCTTTGGTTTTTTGAGGAAAATTTTACTCACACAAGTGCTTTAAGAAAATTGTTTTTCAAAAACAGAAAAATTAAGCATAAGAGTACGTTTGTTCTTCTGTTGTTATTTGGACTAAAGAAAAATTCGAAATCATTTGAAAATTTTTGAAAAAGACCAGACAAAGTGCGCTGCAGTGCGGCAGTGCGTTGGCATCGCACGAAAGTTTTTCATTTTTCTTTTTGTGAATGAATTTTTGAAAATTAAATTTTCGTGCTCTTTGCATTTGCAGGAAAACTCTTCGCTTTACCTCGACACAGTCTCTCTCTCTCTCTGCAAAAATTTTTAGTGTGTAAATTTCGAAATTCTTCGAACATCTTCTATTATATAAAATTCAATTTAGTGTTTTAAGAAAAAATTTTCAGATAAAAAAAAAATACAAGCACCATAATAATAAACAAGTAGTTGTTTTACTTTTAACAATGTGAAAATGATGATCATGATGATGAACGATAAAGAAACGCGTGAAATCGAAAAGAAAAGTGGCAAAAGTCAAGTTGAGCAACAAAAAAATTAAATAAAAAAAGGTGTAAGTGTTTTATGTTTTATTGTTTTAAGGGAGATCGACAAATTTTTTGACTTAATTTTGTGTCTTGTAACATATTTTAAAGGCTAAAAGATCGCGTCTTCGTTTAGTAAAATAAATTAAATTAATCATTTCAAACACTCGAAAACTCCTTAAGGATGCTTTTGTTAGTGATACAATAAATTGTGAAAATATTTAGGGAATTCACAACGAGTATCTTGAAATTTTAATGTGGCAACATTGTTGGTTGGGGATTCGCAGAAATTAGTAATTATGCTTAAAAATGCATTAACCAACAACAAACCAACATTCTGTAATGAAATAAAGAACCGATTCTCGTATTCCATTTCATGGTAAATATGTTCGTGCTCCCACAGAAAATGCAGCTTTTCTCCAACCATTTTAAAATACCATATCTCGCCTTCTTAACAAAATCACATTAGTCAACAAAACATTTTCAGAATTTATTAGAATCTAAACTACTGAACAGGAAACCTGAATAAAAAAAATTATTGCTTGAAATTAAAACTAAATAAATATATGTACATTCAAACCTTGACAAAAATTCAAGCACCAGCGCATTACCCACAACTCACCTATAAAAACAAAGAAAAATATTATCATTAAGGCAAATTATATAAAAGTTTCATAGGAATTAGTTGGCTAAAATTACACTGAAAACTAAATTTCAATAAGCATGGCCCCAACTATCGTTCTAAACGTAAGGCTCTGTTGTTACAAGGACCCAGGGTTAGTGTCGTAGGAATCCTTTGGGTTTTATTATCAAATATGTATGTACGCAACATCAAAATTTTGAGTGTGATAACGATTTCTTTTTTAAGAATTTAATGTTTAACTTAAATGGACGATTGCCAGCCAAATGCTAGATTGCGTCGTTACGTGATCCTAACGTGTGTTAAATGGGTATGGTCTCACGAAATTTTCTAAATGCAAGATTGTGTTATTAAAAAAGCTCAAAGTTCACTTGAAAAGGTCTGGCTCGATCAAATATGGTGCGTTAATATGAATATCATTTCATCTGTCTCTCTCTTTATCTCCTTCTATGTTTCACTCTCGCTTTCTTCATTCCCCGTTCTCATCCTATCAATTACTTTACTATATCTCTCTCTCTCTCGCTATTTGTATTTCTCTGTTTTTCTCTCCACTATTCTTTTTATTTTTCGCTCTATTTATCCCTCTATCAGCGTTGCCATATTTTTTCTATAAAACCTTCAAGTCGAACAAAAAAAATTTTTTTCATTTAAAATCTTTTTTTTTAGTGATTTAACTCAAAATATATTAATATGCATTAATTTTACTGAATTCAAATTCAGGAAAAATTTATATTGTTTCAAGTGAACTAACAAACGTAAAGGTAAATAACACAAAATATTTACTGAATAGAACATGTATACAACAAATATATATATGCACCATAATTCATAATTTTGATGAAGGAAAGAAGAAAATATGTCAGTACTTTAGTCAAAAGTATCTGAAATAATATACTAAAAGTACCAAATATCATATTCTTAAAAATCTTATTTTTAACAAAGAAATCTTGTCTTGTCTTGTTAACATCCCGAAAAACTTCGAAAATAAGATAAATCTTCACATATGGTAACGCTGCCCTCTATTTATCTACCCTTTAATCTCTCTCTTTTCCTCTTCTTTTAGCTCTCTCTCTCTCTCTCTCTATATATATATATATATATCCCTTTTATCTCTCAATTTATCTTTCTTTTTAGCTCTCCTGTTATCTCTCTCTCTCTCTTTATTTTTATTTATTTGATGCTTATCTCCCTCTCTTTATCTCCGTTTTTATCTCTCGCTCTATCTCTCTTTTTATCTGCCTCTTTATATCTACCTTTTTTCTCTTTTTATCTCTCTCTCTCTCTCGCTCTGTATCTTTATCTCTCTTTTTAGCTTTTCTTTTATCTTTCAATTTATCTCTTTCTTTACCTCTATCTTCTTCTCTCCCTTTATCGCTATTCATCTCACTCTTAATCACCCTCTTTATCACCCTCTTTATCACCCTCTTTATCCCACTATTTATCTCTATTTATTTCTATCTTTATGTCTGTCTTTATCACTCTCTTTATATCTCGCTTTATCTCTGTTTATCCCTCTTCTTCTGTCTCTTTTTCTCTCTCTACCTTTGCGTACTTTTTTGGTCCATCTCTCCTTTTAAGCTTTTCATTTGTCTCTAATTTTCTTTCTTTCCTATTTTTTGCTCTCACTATTTCTCTCCCTTTTTTTCTTTCTCCTTTTTTCTCTTTTTCTCTTTCTGTCTCTTTCCCTCTTTCTCTCTATCTCTCTTTCCTTCCCCTATCTCACTTTCTTTCTCTTTATCTGTCTTTCTTACTTTTTTTTCTCCATTGCTCTATTTTCTGTTGCCTACTTTATCTCTGCATCTTTATATCACTCTATATCTCCCTATTTTTATCTCTATCTCATCTTTTTCTCTCCATTTTCTGTTCCTCTCTACCTCTTCTTTCTACAGTTCTTTCTGTATCGGTCTCTCTCTCTCTCTCTCTCTCTGTTCTTTCCCATTTTCTACACTGTCACTCACTTCTTATATCCCTCTCTATTTCTTTTTCTCTCTCCCTTTTTCAATATCTCTCATTCTATCACTATCTTTGTCTTCCTTTAACTCTGTTTCTTAATCTTACTAATGAAAAAAATATATTTTTCGGGGTTTGGGGAGTGGAGTAAAATAAGCAATAAGCAAAAGTCCTGTGGATGTACTCTGTAATTCGAAACGAAAGCAAATGATATCGAATCGCAAGGTTAACAACTTATAACTTCGAAAGTATATTCTTGAAGCTTGAAGCTTACAATTGTGCCTCACTATTCTGCATATTCATGCTGATGAAGAAAAAAACCAAAAAACAATAACATGTCATGATATCAGAGTTGCATTCTCAGTCAACAGTCGGACGACTTCTAAAATAGCAAGTAAAAGTCCTTACACAGCACTGTTTTTTCTATTGTAGATAATTTAAATGCGACAATCTTCCACTGGGAAACATCAATAAGATATTTAGAATCTGTTCCTTAAATGCTAGAAAAAAATGGCGGAAACAAAGTTTCACCAGCGATACATTTGTATGTATAAATGAAACAATCTTCTCGTACCTTGTTTATCACACATTCAATATTTTTGTTATTAGTATCAATTTAAAAGAGAGATAATCAAAAATGATGTGTAAGTAATCGATTTAGATTAGATATTTAAATGTAAAGAATATAAAAAGTTTGTCTACTGTTTGCACGAACACACAGTGACATCATTCCCTGACACACTTTCTGACGTTTTATCAAACGTTCTGTGAAGACTCTCTACAAACTCACGGACTGATGACATTTTTATTTTCTAGTTTTTCTTTTTATCTTGAACAAAAAAAAAATTCTTTCGCTATGAATCTTGCATGCAAAAATAATAAAAAAGAATCTAAAAATACTTCTTGTTTTGCTATTTTCTTCTAATGTCATGCTTTCGAGAAAGAATATTTTTCCGATTGACGTATTTTGCACTTAATAATAGCGGCCTGGCTGACTGCAGCATATTGTATTCATGTACATAGATATAATTTTTATCACTAATAATTTGAATTTTTTTTTTTATTATTTTTATTTTTTTTTTTTCTCACTTTTGATGATGAATGCAAACATTTTGGTTTCAACTTAATTCGACTATAAAAATAAAACTGTTTTAAGCTTGTAACTGAAAAGCGAATATTTTTTAAATGTCGCCTGCCAAGAAGATAAAAAAAAAGTGATGGCGATAGTGGTGGGTTGCACTAAAGTGGGATGAAGTACATACATACATACATGTATACATAAGTATGTACATACTCGTATGTACATATGTACTAGTGTTCTACACAAGATATCTTATAAGAACTTTCAAGACATGAGAGATTTTTCAAATGCTTTACTACAGCGAAATCTTATAAAACAAACGTTAACAACACTGTTTGCAAGAAATTTGTTTCAGTATCGTAGGTATAAGAGTAACACTTCGTGACGGAAGAATTTGTGATACTTGCTTCTTTCTACGCATGAGCGCGTGTACAAACGTCATGCATGTATGTATGTGTGTATGATCTCTCAGCGGTAAAACTCAGAAGACCTTCTTGGTGCAGGCCTTATTAAAGGACTCTTTCGCATAAAATATACGATACACATTCCACACTCGCTTCTATGAGAAGGGAGAAGAGAAGGAGTAACATGTTTTGTTTGGTTTTTTTACCAAAGCAAAATCAAAATCTATTAGTTTGAAGGCCTTCCAGAATCTCTGGCGAAAGAAGCAAGAACAGAAGGCCTGCTCCGCAATGACAACGCGTGTAAAAAAGATATGAGTATGGAATGGAGCAAGCAGGCCTTCTACATCCAAAAGAAGGCGTACAGAGGCCTTCTAGAAGGCATCCCTACTCCTTCTAGTTCCCGCTGGGCTTTTATTTTTCTGCGCACATGCAAAAGCACACACATGCATTAACATTAGTTGTATGCGGTTAGTCACATAATCCCTGCCGGGATTTGAGCTAACTTAAAAGTAACTAATGGTTAATCAGAGACGAGTGACAACTGACTCAAGAGCTAACTCATTTTACATGTTAAACGCTATTCAGTTTTTCAACGTAATATCCTCAGAACGAGTCAGTACTCACTCACGCTGCATAAGTTTCAAATAACCACAAGTTATTCATTTCGAGTTAGTTTTTGGCTGATAAAATGCAAGTGCACTATTAGTTAGCTGCGAACTGACTAACTAATAGTTGGCCCATAATGAGTTAGTTTGCGGCGCATCAAAAAATGATTTTTTTGAACTAGCTATGATTTGATTTAACTTAGTAATGATTAACATTTTTAGTAAATTTAATTTTGAAACAATTTTAAATTGATTTTTTTAGAGACGAGAATGTGTATCGAACCGTAATAACCTTTTTTGTCAGCCATCATACTTAACACTTTGCCATCGCGCCATATAAAATATAGCCGGCACAGAGTTAACATAAACATAAATTTTACGCAGACATTTTATCGATAAATCTTCACTCATGACTGCATCAGCTTCGAGTTAGCTAAAAGTTAGTTCAAAACTTATCGAGGAGAAGTTAGCTGTAAAAAACAACTCACTAATCTCTGCATCAGTTTTGAGTTAGCTTCAAGCTAGTTCAATACTTATCGGGAAGAAGACAGTTGTGCAAAAAACAACTGACTCACATCTGTATCATTTATGATTTAGTTGAGAAGCTAGTTGAAAATGAGGTAGCCAAAAGTCACTCTTATTTTGAGCTAGATAATAAAAATCCGACAGGGATAGCTTACCATCTACATATTACACATACACTCAAACGTACAATATGAAAAATAACAAGCATACACTAATCAACAGTACTTCTTTTGAGTGTTTGTTACAAACAAGCTGGCTTGGCGACATCGCTTCTTAACACTGATATACACGTACACCAATACATCCATCGTGCTTCGCTTATAGTACGACAGCATTTTTTTATTGGTTTAATATAATACATGCGACGTGAATATATTTAAAAATCATAACGTATTTACATTTAAAGACTGTTTACGCAGGTCTCTAGTATGTATATACAAGTACATACATATGCATATGTTTATATATAAATATATAAATATGTTTGTTGAATTTATCATGTTTTGAGCAACAATTTTTTTAAATTTTAAGTTTTATTAAATTTTACTTAAGTGATTAATCGTAAAATTTTGCAAGATTTATTTTTAATAATACTTTTTGGGACGTTTTTTATAGGTTAGAATATTGAACTATCTTATACCTAATTTACATTAAGCATTTTTCCATGAAATTAGTTGCATGAAAAATTTTTATTTGTCAATAGGAGGCCTGGAGAAGCAGCTCATATCAAAAAAGTTGCCAAAAATGTACCAGAGATTCATTATACGCCCTTTTCTATATAACATTCTCTTCTATAGCGCTGCAATTAGCAAATAGAAAAAGATGCGTGCAACAAAATTAGTGAAATTTCATGAAAAAATGCTTAATGTAAATCAGGTATTAATTGTGTATCGTGGGGTCCAAGTTCAGCTTACAGCATCCATATCGATTTCAATATCCACAACAGCAAGTATAAATGCTCAGTTAGCCGACTGTAATGGAATGTAACTGCAACAGTAGGAAACAGCTGATCGATATTATTATATGAAAGGCAATGTACAGATTTTGACATTCCGGTTACATCTCTATAACCATTCCCATTACTTTTCACATAACAACATCGATCAGCTGTTGTCTACCGTTACAGTTGCATTTCATTACAGTCGGCTAATTGAATATTCAGTGGGTAACTGCGTTTCGTAGGTGCTGCCATACCCACATACTTGAAAGAATAGTTGCCATACTTCAGGCAATAAGGCAACCGACCGTACTGTGTTCTTTATTTAATTTTAGCGAATTGAATAAAATTGTCATCTGCCAATAGGGGATTTCGCTCAATGTGGTTAAGCAATAAATGCAACATTACAATTCCCACTAAATTAATATGAAATTTAGAGCAGCAGTAAAAAGTAAATAAAAAAATATAAAAATATATTTTTAATTTTATAATCAAGTAAAAGAAATTTACATAATTCTAAAAAGTGTCGGAAACGTTTTTTTTAATACATGCATACATTTTTTATATTTAATGAAGCAGTCAACTGAATATGGAAGCTTTGGCCTCTAAAGGCTGGTATTCACTATCCTACATAATCATTAAATTTTTGAGAACATGCAACGATGATCTAAAGAGTTGTTAGTCTTTTGCATTTTCTCTAAAGGCGAAAGATTATGTGGGATAGTAAAAACCTTGTTAGTTTGCAACATTTCCCAAAATACATATCTTATTTAAACTAAAACCCCTGCTTTTTAGAAGCTTCTTTTTTTCACTGAGTCAATAAAATTATTTTTAGTTAGAATTTTTAAAAATAAATATCAATGTGATAATAGTTATATTTATTTATTTGCTGCTGCTGTTTTGTTACCTGTTTCGATTTTTAAGCAAAAATGTTTTTTCTTTAATTTTAAATTTAGAAAAAATTTATTTTTATCCATTTAATTTTAGTGTGAAATTATTTTAATAGCTACTATAAGGAATTTAAGTTTAAAAAAGTTTTACATTTTAATGGTCAAGCATTGAATCGGAGCCATCATTTGTTAGATGTGTTTGTGGGTGTGTGTGAATAAATCATTTGAATTTTCGACCACCTGCACTTAATTTTATCAAATAAATTTATTTATAAATAAACTTGGGATAAAAATGTGTTTTTTTTTTTGTCTAACGAACGAATGAAACAAAAACAAGTAAAAGATAAAGTCACCATTAATTTTTCCCCGATTAAATTAATTTTCTTTTTTTTAACAAATATTTTTTATATGTGTGACAGCGCATAGAGAAAGGGACCTAAGGGTGAGAAAATCAATTTTCACTTTTTTTTGATGTGGACAACATCTGAGCATCGAATGAGACCGATCCCATGCCCCAAAAGTATTCCCTCCCAGAGATATGCGCGTTTTATGATGTGATGGTACACCAAAGATACACGTATTTAAATCTTTAAAATGGCTCTCTTGAACAAAACCGGTTTTTACCTTAGGTCCCTTTCTATTTTGCGCATCACATGTATATATATATACTGCTAAGCCGATTAGTTCGAGGGAAAATAAACTTTTTTTTTCCTCTCTTCTCTCTCTCTCTCTCTCTCCAACTAATAAGCTGATTAGTTCGAGGCAGTGTTACCATATGTGAAGATTTATCTTATTTTTGAAGTTTTTAGACATGTGAAAACGACAAAAAAAGATTTCTTATCTAAAAATAAGATTTTTTTAAATTTTACTTTTGGTACTTTTAATATATTATTGGGGGATTTTTTGACTAAACTACCTACAAATTTTCTGATTTGCTTCATAATGATCCTACACATATTCTACACAGTAAATATTTTGTGTTATTTGGCTTTACTTTTAATAGTTCACAGGAAACAAAATAAATTTTAATACATTTTCATTCAATAAAATAACAAAAAAGATTTTTAGTAACAAAAAAAAATTATTATTTGCTCGACTTGAAGATTTTTGAAAAATAAATATGGCAACACTGGTTCGAGGGAAAATAAACAGCGTTGTCAACTCGGTGCTTTTCGCACCGTTTTTGGTTGATGAAATACGTGCATTTTATTCTCAAACTTTCACATTTTAAGCATAATTAATGGAAACAGTGTTTTGCCACACGACAAAGAAGACATAATGCAAGTATAGCCTATAGCGAAATATTTTCTAGTATATACTGTAAATAGAGAATAATTCACTTAATGCAATGGAGAAACTTTGATTTCGCTATCGAGTTTTAGGCAGAAATAAAGTCTTATAACGATTCATTTGATATAAACTCGTTTGGGGCATTATCGAAATTGCATTCCCATCAAACTTCAATATTTAAACACAGAAGTTGAGCACGTTTTTACCTTTATTACTTTATTTAAGTCTCAAATACATAAAAAATTGTCTATACACTTGGCTTTATATAAAAGCGGTCTGAAACGAGAAAATTGTGTTGCTAATAGAGCTGCCGTTTTAGGTTACATATTTATAACCTACTTCGTTCCTTTTTTCTAAAATAATAGTACATATAATTTAAGTTTATATAACTTAGTTAACTTGCAAATTACTTTTTTTTTTTAATTTTGTATATTATATTATTGTTATGTATTAATAACAATATTGCGTTTGCTGTGAAAGAATGTTTCCACAGCATTGTTTAATAATAATTAAATTTTTAAAGTCTTGACTTTAAAAAATTAACTACTACTCTCATCGAGTTCAAAATCTAATCAGCAAGTCAAAATGACTTGCCAATTGCTGCTAATTTGACTAATTTCATGTGATTTGTTTCTTTGTTGACGAAAAAAATTAAATTTTTTATAATAACTTAAAAAGGTTTCATCAAATTGATTTTAGAATTCACTGATTCTCATAGAATCAAAATGTGTATCGGATGCATTAAATTTGAAGTTTTAGGGATAAAATGCAAGGTCAACCGATTTCTATATTTTTTATATACAAAATTTTTTTTATAAAACAATAAAATTTTAATTTAGTGTTTTTTTATTTAAATCACGGGTTTTTTTCTGGTTTCAGTGCTTTTTGAAATTTAAAAGTTGACAACGCTGAAAATAAACGTTTTTTTCCTCTCTTCTCTCTCTCCCTCCAACTAGTCAGCTTAGCAATAACACTTGCACAGTGTAAACTAGGACTTAAGTCGAATTAGCAAATAAGTGTTTTTAGGACGTTTTTAGGCTAATTCTCAGAAATTAAAGGGTTTTAACGCATATGTAACCTTGCCACAACTACAACTTTCAGCTGGGGCTGCATAAGAAAGCTTTATTACCTTCAGTCGACTTAAGCAATTATTTCATATTGCCAGAGATATATACTGTAATCTGTAGCCCACTACGAAGTGACTTGCCTCATCCATAAATGAAGATGATAAATCGTGTTAATTGGTTGGGGTTCAAAAAATACCTTAGTAGTCATTGTACGGAAAATATTAAGCTAAGAACACCAAATGATATTGAATCTAACATTGCCAATCTCAACGAGAATATTAAACAGGCTGCTGAACATGCCACTACCTCTCATCCGCAGACTGGGTTTAATAAAATTTATTCTTCAGACATTGAACGTCTCGTACGTGAAAAAAAGAAGAGCTAGAAGGGAATGGCAACAGCACAGATCATCCCAAAATAAAATTAGATTTAAAGAGTGCACGAAACGACTCCAAGAGTTGCTTGCATCTGAGAAAACTGCATCTTTTAAAAATTATCTGGAAGGTCTTGATGTCACACCAGCATCTAATTTCTCTTTGTGGCGCGCTGCTAAAAAGCTTAAAAGACCCGTTGAGTTTAAACCACCTCTACGGACTTCGACCGGTGATTGGGCAAGAAGCGATACTGAAAAAGGTAAAATATTTGCCGAGCATTTAAAATCCGTATTTACCCCAAATACATGTACTGGTGTTGCTGATTTGCTGAGTGTAGTTGCTCTTCCACCTCGACCCTTAAAGTTTAAGATGCGTGATGTACAAAAAGTAATTGCTGAACTTAAACCAAAGAAAGCTCCAGGTATTGATGGAATTAGTAACAAGATGCTGATGAACTTGCCGCATATTGCAATAAGAATCATGCTGTTTATTTTTAATGCCATATTACGACTGGAGTATTATCCACAACACTGGAAGCTTGCCAAGGTCAAAATGATTCGAAAGCCGGGCAAAGATCTTACTAAAGCTGAGTCTTAAAGGCTAGTGTCCTGCACAAGACTATTTATAAGACCTTTCAAGACATGAGAGATTTTTTAAAATGCTTTACTACAGCGAAATATTCTAAAAGAATCGCTAAGCAACACTGTTGGCAAGTAATTTTTTTCGGTGGTTTGTCTTGCCAACAGTGTTGTTTAGCGATTCTTTTAGAATATTTCGCTGTAGTAAGGCATTGGAAAAAATCTCTCATGTCTTGAAAAGTCTTATAAATACTCTTGTGCAGCCCACTATTGCAGGCCAATAAGTTTACTATCAACAATATCAAAGCTTTTCGAAAAGCTGCTCATGACAAAATTATCCCCAATTCTAAGTGATAGTGGGTGCATACCGTACCATCAATTTGGTTTTAGAAGTCAGCATAGTACCATTGAACAAACGCATAGATTGGTTCAAGTTATAAGAAGAACATTTGAAGAAAAGAAGTATTGTTCTACTCTCTTTATTGATGTTTCTCAGGCATTTGATAAAGTATGGCATGAAGGCCTAATTTTAAAATTGAAGACATATCTACCAATAAATTTTCTAAAGCTATTGGAAAGTTATATTCTATCCCGGAAATTCATTGTTGTGGAATGAGACTTCATGAGTGTTCCCGAATCTATATCTGCCGGTGTGCCAAAGGGGAGTATACTGGGACCAGTTTTGTATTTGATTTATACTTGTGATATGCCTGTTAGCACTAAAATCCATACATCTACTTTTGCCGATGATACAGCCTTCTTTAGCATGCACGAAAACCCTCACGAGGCATCCCGATATCTTCAGGAACATATTACCCAACTGGAACTATGGCTAAAGTTGGAGAATTAAAGTAAATGAGCAGAAGTGTGCGCAGGTAACATT
The DNA here is from genome assembly GCA_949987645.1 of Tachina grossa. Lineage (NCBI taxonomy): Eukaryota > Metazoa > Arthropoda > Insecta > Diptera > Tachinidae > Tachina > Tachina grossa. Next base: position 15,437,755 of record OX465276.1, on the reverse strand, counting down.
TACTCTACGAAAAGATTTCCCCCATTAGAATCAATAATCAAATTGTTCCTCAACATTTACATGTAAAATACCTTGGTATACGCCTTGATCGACGGCTTACATGGAAACAACACATTGATTCTAAACTAACACAAATGAGACTAAAATTAGCTCAGGTACATTGGCTGATTGGTAGAAATTCAACTCTCAGTCTAGATTGCAAACTTTTGATATACAAGTCACTTTTGAAACCTATATGGTGCTACGGAATTCAACTATGGGGCACTGCTTCAGCTTCCAATGTCGAGAGAATCCAACGAAGGCAAAACAAAATTTTACGTATGATAACTTCGGCTCCATGGTACATCAAAAATTCAAATATACATCGTGATTTGAATATGCCACTAGTGATTGAAGAAATTGCAAAATACGCAGGCAAATATTTAACAAAACTCGAATCACATCCTAATCCGCTTGCTCGTAATATTTTGAACTTTACTGGACACATCCGCCTAAAAAAGAGGGACACAAGGGCTCTTATATTCAACACTCCAGATGGGACTACTTGAAAATAATTTTTTTTCCCTTTTTTGATTATCACTACTTATGTATTATTTATAACTATCACTAAGTTTATGTCCGACAGTGGTCGGGCCTAATAATTATATTCTAGATTTAAGATTTGAATACTTATTGTTAGTTCATATTTGAAGATACAATAAATAAATACATGAATTAAAAAAAAAAAAAAAAAAAAAAAAGAGATATATACGCACGTACATATATACATACATACATACATAAATACATGTATGTGTATGTATGCATGTCTGTACATTTAATTTATTTTTTTATCATTTCATAAATAATTATTTAATTACAATTAATTAAATTTAATATTCCTGTTTTTTCAAAAGCTTTTTATTTTTAATCGCCACAATTTATGCACATGCACACATATATAAATACAAAAATAAATTATTTTTTAAAAAACTAATCCTATTACTTTCGCCAGAGTATATTTTGCGTGCGAAAAACTAAGAAAATTTGCGGACAACGACACTAACACTTTATTTCAAGGTCACATAATTCAAATTTAATTTATTTTAGTTCTAACCAAAATATCTTTTTAAAATGTTAACAATTTTAAATAAACCACTAGGGTTATGCAATATTTTAAAGAACATTTATGTTAAAAATAAAGAATAACATTAATATGTCTTCTTTTTTTATAATTTAGGAGGAAACTTGTGACACAATATGAATTTGAATGAAATTGGACATTAATTTAGTGCGTTTCGGCAAATGAAGTGAATAAAAAAAATGTTTTTGACAAAAATTAAACAAAAACAACATTTATAAATATGAATATGTTTTTTTAATCTGAAGAAACAAATAATAATAATTTTTATTTAATAATAAATTGTTGTTCCAAAAGTAACAACAACAGCAATAACAACATTCACATAATTAAACATCGGCTGTATGACAATTTTTTTTTCAATTTTGACTTTCATAAATAGAATAAAATATGTTTGTATGTATGTATGGAAGTATGTACAATATACATTGTACATAGTTTTGTCAGTTTATTTTTTCACTTGCAGTTCAAAAAAAAAAACAAATTTCGGTTGCCACTCGGCAATCCAAAAATTCACGGGTTGCCAGTGAAAAATTACGTAACTGCTGGCAACCATGATTACGAGACGATTCTAAATATGTATATATGTATGTATTGAAAATAACAGCTGTTTTATTCACAGTTTTTAGCGACATTGCCAGTCGCGTTTTTTTTTTTTTTTTTTTTTGCTATCCATAAATGAGCAAGAAATCAGATTTTTTCAAAATGAAGAAGTTCATAATGACTTATTCTAGCGATTGCAAGTGTACGTCTGAGCTTTATTTTGAAGTGGGTATAAGTTCCCCTCCTTCAAGAAGAAGTAGGCAATACTGTTATGATAATACGGGAGAGGAAAATTTGAATCTTACAATAAATAAATAAATAAAAAAAAACACGTCCAGAAGCGATATAATATATTTTGGGATAAAATTTTACAAAAATTGATATGATATATGATCTAAATCCATTTTAAGCTTGAATTAGACGTGACATAGCCATAATGCCATAGCCATAACCAAACCAAAATTTAATTGGTTTCTATGGTGAGAGTTATGACGTTATGGCGAGTCACCTATAATCAAATACAGTGTTGCCCATTAGTTTGGTTCGAACGGCTGTTTTCTATGGCTATGGTTATGTCACGTCTGATTGAGGCTTTAAACAACAGAAATAACTTAAAACTTGAAGTGTATTTAAGGGCATAAATAAAATATATCAGTGCAAGTTAATCTCTATTTTTGGTTAAAAGTGGATTTTGTATGCAACGAATTCATTCTTTTAATGCTCATAATCTCATGTTCTATTTTTAGCTTTTATCTCAACTTTAATTTTAAGTGTCTGTCTTATTACCAATATTTTATTTTTAGATTGAATTGAATTGTTTTTATCATATGGATTTTATAATATATTGTATTTTTATGATGATATTAGATAAAACAACAAATAAAAAAATGTTATGCCCATGGGATATATTTGGGTAATAAAAATCTGTTAAACTTGTAGTCCGTCCGTGTCTGTGTGGGCTGAGAAAACAATGGGAATGTGTAAGTTTCCTGTTTTTGTTTTTGCACACACACACACACACTTAAGGGTTCTGTTTGTACAAAACTTCCGCTTAAATGAAAATAAATTTCGGTAATAGATACATACGTCATGTGCATAAACAAAAGGAGCTTATTTACAAAAGGTACTTTTTTACAAAGATACTTATTTACATAAATCCTTTTTTGCAAAAGGTAATTTTTACACATGGTACTTTTTAAAAATGTGCTCTTTAAATGTACTTTTTTTAAAAGGTACTTTTTAAAAAAAGGCACTTTCTTGAGCGTACTTTTTTTAAATGTAATTTTTTTTAATTTGCTTTTCTTAAAAAGGTACCTTTTTAAGAGATACTTTTTTTAAAAAGGTTCTATTAAAAGATACTTGTTTTTAGTTCTTTTTGTAAAAAGGTGCTTTTTTTAAATATACTTTTTTATAAGGTACTCTTTTTTACAAAGATACTCATTTACACGAGATCCTTTTTTACAAAAGCTACTGTCTTACAAAAGTTTTTTACCAAAGGTACTTATTTACATAAGGTACCTTTTTACAGAAGGTACTTTTTTAAGAATGTTCTTGTTTTAAAAAAAATAATTTTTTCCAAAAGGTAATTTTTAAATAAACTTTTTATAAAAGGTACTTTTTTGAAATGTACTTTTTATATACATATGTATGTAGATATGTACTTTTGTTATAAAAAGGTTCCTTTTTATATATGCTTTTTTATTGCATAAAAAGGTACTTATTTTAAAAAGGTACTTTTTTTAATTTTGCTTCTTTTAAATGGGTTTTCTTTCAAAAAATATTTTTTTAAAAGTACTTATTTCAAAAAGGATCCTTTTCTAAAAAAGTTATTTTTCTAAAATACTTTTCTTAAAAGCAACTTTTAAGGTACCAAACTTTATAAGGTACCAAAAGGTAATTTTTTAAAAGATCCTTTTTTTAAGAGGTACTTTTTTTAAAAGGTACTTTTTTAAACCGTACTTTTTTTAACAAAGGTACTTCTGTAAGGTTCCTTTTGTTTAAAAAGATTACTTTTTTACGAAAGGTACTTTTTTAAAAAGATACTTTTCTCAGATATTTTTTTTAAAGCTACTTTTTCTATGGTCTTAAGATAATCAGGTACTTTTTCGAAGAAGGTACTTTTCTAAAAAATTAATTTTTGTAAAAAGGTACTTTTTCTAAAAATTTACTTTTTTAAAAGGTATTTTTTTAAAAAAGTGACTCTTTGAAATGAACTTTTTCCAGAAGGGTTACTTTTCTACAAAAGGTTCTTTATACTTTAACAAAAGCTTTTAGATGTGAATAAAATTACAGATATATAACCATTCCAAAAAGCTCGTTTACGCAATCAACGTCATAAGTCAAAAAGATAACTATTTTGCCAGAAAACGAGAAAAAGAAAATTTTATTTTTTCTCTCAAGAGTTGAGTAAACAAGATATTTGTATGAAATTTTTACACAGTAATGCATTAAACACATTTACTACAGCAGGCTACACGAACACACGACTTCAAATGTCGTAAGCTGCATTTTTCACCTCGTAGCCAGTTACTTAATTCTTTTGGAGACGGCAGCAACACCAAGTATTCAAGTACAAATACTCAGTTCAGTATTGCCACTTTCATATATTTTGCATTCATAAAAGTTAATTACTCTTTTAAAATGTACTTATTTCACGTAAAACTACAAGAGTGAATCAATTTAATCTTAACATCAATTTTTGGATATTGTTCTGGTAAATATTATGAAATAATTGTACGATATCATTCATTCAACATTTTGTATTATACTGGCAACACTGCATTTGCTCATTGTAGCCAAAGAAATAGAAATTAGTTTAATTGCAGTACAACGACAAAAGAATGATTCTCATATAAACATGTGTATTCTATCCTTGACATTTTGTAGTCGGTAGCTCGCTGTGGTGAATGTGTTTAATGCATAAGAAGAACGACATAAAGATGTGCATCATTTTGAGTTTTGACGTTGTTTGAGTAAATAAGCCAAATGGTAGATGTCACTAAATGTATTTTCTTAAAAGAGTGCATTTGCACAAAACAATGGAATCTCTAGGTCTATAAATAATGCTCTTGAGCGAACTGGCAACTCTGGTGTGTCTGCACTACAACGAATGCTCTAGAAAACTCATGATTTTTAGGACGCGGCTCCTTTTCAATATAACACACATGCAATTTTTATGTACAACATTCCTCTGTCAACAATAGACTTGTGTAGGTATATTTGTATATTGTAATTATTATGTATATTATTGCATTTATGTATGTGTGTTTGTTAAGTTATTAAAATCAAATTTTTGCTTAAATAAACCCGCAATAAAATAATTTTAATTTAGAAAACATTCTCGCAGTGCAAGACCGAGCGCATAGGCACACAATTTTTATTTTGATGAAAACATTAGCAACAACAAGAAGTCCAAAAGCAGATCAACAAATATGAACCGACACAACACCCACTTATGACATTATTTTGTATTGTAAGAATTTACTAAATTGAGACAATTGCGGTGGTAATTAATTTTTAGTTGCTGAAAGGCAAAAAAAAATAAACTGTTTCAAGATGATGAAGATGCTGTATAACCAAACCATTGAGCTAAATTATACAACCGCCACGCCACCTCCAATGACATTAAGACGACACCACAACAAAAAACATTTCAAAAAAAATTGCACAAACTGACAAACGGGTTGTTCTTACCATCTTAAAAAAAATTGCGAGTAGTAATTAGAAAAAAACAAGAAGAAGGTAAAAACGCCAACAACTTATTTGCAAGAAATTTGCCAAAACATTTTCAAATTTGCCATTTTTATAGTCATGTGTATACACAAGATTTTATGATGTTTTTAAGAGTATCTAATATGACTTGGAACATTAGAAAAAAAACAGCAGACAAAAAAATTGTGACAGATCATAAATAGTGATTATTTAAATATTAAACAAATTAAACAGTATACATACATATGTACATCACCACATAGTTTTGAAATGTTGAGAGAAACATTTTAAAATTCAGGAACTTTTCATGATCATGCTGCATCAAAAAAAAGTATTTATTTATACTTTAAAATACACTGGGTTTCAAAAGAAAGTTTATACAGTAAAATATTTTTATTTGCTAATGCAGGTCATCAGGAAACCTTTACTCAAAAAATTTTTTACAACAACTAGAGTTATTATGTCAAGCTTTCATTTAAACAAATGAGAAGTTCAACAAATATCAAAGTTGAAACAAGAACTTAATAATCAACATGCTTCTAAATTCTTAGAGCCCTTAATTTCTTGAGAAATTATAAGCCAAGGTTTATCATTCCGATATTCTTTATATATATTTATTTATGGTCCTACGAGCCGGTAGAAATTACATACAAATATATACCAATTAACAGTGAAATTTAAAAAATCAAAATAAGAGGGTATTCTATCAGTTAATATAATTAATTTTTACAACTTGTTTGCTTAGAAACCGTAAGAGGCAAACTTTGGAAATTTTCAAAAACGCTTAAGCTTAAAAATTCCAAAATTTAAAAAATTCCTATACAAAAAATCGCCAAAAAGAGAAAAATCGCTTAATTAAAAAATATCACCAAAAATAAAATAAATCGCTAAAAGAAAAGCGTCAAAACTACAAAAAAATAATAGCCAAAAAGCGAAAAACATTAACAAAACGAAAAAATAGCTAAAATTAAAAAAAAAATACAAAGCAAAAAAAAAAATTTTTTAAAGGCCATATCAAATAAGATATTAGATTATATAGGCTAAAGTTCGTATAGAACCCTCAGTCCGATATATTTAAATGAAATGTTCACGGAGAACATAGGTGACACAATTAATTTTTAATAGATTATTAGTATTTTTTTTTTAATTAAAGTAAGAGCAAAGTTTTTTGTGTTTGTTTATGTGTGCTTTTTGTATCTATTATATATCTCTTTGTACCTATTATATAGGATTGTTACCCGTCCACTTTTTTCGGACAATGTCCTTTTTTGGGATCACTGTGCCAAATCAAATTTGCGTCCGGAAAAGTTCTACTTTTTAAGGACATTTTTTCGCTTTTACATTGCTTGAAAAATGGTATTCATTAAAAACCAAGCTAAAGATGAAAATAATTGGTATTGGATGTTCAACGAGGTCTGTGGTATGTTATTTTAAGACGTAGAATTATTAAGATGTATTTAAAACATTATAAATGATATTTGAAGTGCTTTTTCTCTGCGTTATTTATGCAAATATTCTCAAATATGTATATAATTATGTATGTGTTCTATGTAATAGGAGTGATGTTGCCCAATATTTTTTTTTATGTAAAAGTCGTTAGTCTGGCAACTTTAATTTACGATAAATTATAACGGAACTTTTAATGGAATGTAGAAGCAAAAGGCATAAAAGAATTGTAAGAAAAGTCCTTTGTGTATAATATAATTCATTAATTTTTAAAATTTCCACTTACTTGATTTGATTAAAAAACTAGGAGTGCGTGTTTGAAAATGCTACGCAATATCGTTTTTTTAATTTTCAAATATAATTATACACCTAGTGGGACGAGGAAAACATTGTTCTGAAGAAAAAAGAGCGTTGATTAATGATCTTCGAAAAAAAGGAAATACATACAGACAAATTAGACAAATCCTTGGTTGATCTGATAAAATGATAGCAAATTCGTTATCTTATAAAAATAAAGCAGAAACTAGCGGCCGCAAACGCAAAACTTCTTGTATTGACGACCGACTTATAGTAATGTACAGTAAAAACAATCCTTCAGCGTCGTCAAAAAAGATACAACGGGAGCTTAACATTGCTGTTAGTAGCGTAACTATCCGTAGACGCTTACTAGAGAACCAACTATTTGCAAGAAGTCTAAGGAAGGTTCCTCTATTAACAAAAAAGCAAGCAGACGCACGTTTAAAATTTGCCAAAGAGCATGTCAACTGGCGAAAAGAACAATGGAGAAACATATTATGGACAGACGAAAGCAACATTGTTCTTTTTGGTGGGACTGGCTCTAGACAGTATGTCCGACGACCTCCTAACACAGTATACAAAAAAAAAACAGTTAAGCATGGTGGTGCAAAAGTAATGATATGGGGATGTTTTTCATATAGTGGAGTTGGTCCGATACATCAGATAAAAGGAATAATGGACAAGAATGTTTACGTGAAGACAATGAGCGAAGTTATGCTTCCATATTCAGAATGGAATATGCCACTAAAATGGGTATTCCAACAAGATAATGACCCAAAACACTCATGTAAATTAGCAAAGGAATGGTTTTCGGACAATAGGGTTGACGTTATGCCGTGGCCTGCTCAGTCTCCTGACCTCAACCCTATTGAACATCTGTGGGGAGATGTTAAAAAATATGTCGCGGAAAAAACGCCATCAAATGCGAACGATTTATGGAGCACAATTCAAGATTCGTGGAAGCTAATCCCGTTAAAGCGATGTCAGGACCTTATTGACTCCTTGCCTCGAAGATGTGCGGCAGTTATTAAAAATGGAGGTTATGCAACAAAATATTGAAAATAAGAAGCTTGATTTTATATGCACTGCAAACTTTCCCCAATTTATTATACTAAATATTTCACAGTGCTCTAATACTCCTATTATTTTGAACAATGAATTTTTGACTAATTTTTTTTTAATTAATTTTTTTTCTCTTTCTTTACCATTAATGACCTCTTGAATTTTCCTGACATAATCTTGTAAATAAGTTAATAAATCTGATGTAAATAAAACTGCGCAAAAATAAGACTTTTTGTTACAAAATTAAACTTTTTTTATAGATTGGCACTCCTATTTTTTTGAACACAACTGTAGGTACATTTCAATGTAAGCATATCCATGGTGTTGGGTAAAAAGATTTGATATTCTATGTAAAATGGTGCGAGATTGGCCCTTTTCACGCAACACCATCGATATGTATTTCAGATGTTATTGGTATTAATATTATTGGAATAACAATTTCGTTTTATTTTTAAGTCCTACTTTTTTTAAGCAAATGTCCGGGTTTTTTCCCTATGCTGTCCTCTTTTTATAAATCACGCGATAACAACCCTATATTATATACCTACGGCGCTATGATCCTTGTAGGAGTTAAAAAGAACATATATAGAAATTTTTCATCCCACCCTCGTAGGTCAATGTTAATTTAAAATTATGCAAAATATTTAGGAACAATAACATTTTTTCGGTTTATTTATCGTCACAATAAATTTAATTTATTTTTTTTATTATTATTTAATATTTTATCTTTTTTTTTTTTCTTTTAATTATTCAGTACGTTATTTGTTTGTGCTTAGAGAAAGAAGCCTGTTGCTGCGTTGTTATTGTTTTGCTGGTTGCAGGGAGGGCTTTGCAATGAACAGCACCAACAGTGTTGCCATATTTATTTTTCAAAAATCTTCAAGTCGAGCAAAAAATAACTTTTTTTTTGTTACTAAAAATCTTTTTTGTTATTTTATTGAATGAAAATGTATTAAAATTTATTTTGTTTCCTGTGAACTATTAAAAGTAAAGCCAAATAAAATGAAATATTTAATGTGTAGAATATGTGTGCGATCATTATGAAGCAAATCAGAATATTTGTAAGTAGTTTAGTCAAAAATTCCCTCAATAATATATTAAAAGAACCAAAAGTAAAATTTTTAAAAATCTTATTTTTAGATAAGAAATCTTTTTTTTTTTGTCATTTTAACATGTCTAAAAACTTCAAAAATAAGATAAATCTTCACATATGGTAACACTGAGCACCAATCACATCAGTTTTATTATTGTTGTAGGATTAAATAAAGAATAATAACAACAATAACAACAACAATAAATCAACCACAAAAACAAATAGTTGAACCAAGAAATTAAAATTTGCCACATTAAATTGGGTGAAAAAATGGCGGCGGGCGATGGGAAACTTAAGAAAACGAAAGCTAAATACATACATACAAACATACATAAGTATGTAAGTGTTTTAGCCAATATTTGTAGCAAAAGTATGTGGGAATAAAATCAAAACTAATGAATTATAGCAAGTGAAAACTATGAAATAATTTGCCACCTCATGCCAACAACACACAATAGATACATACGAGTGCCAGCCATACCACTGTTTGCCACATCACGAACACAAATCATTCACCCACGCTACGAAGATTCTACAACATACATACATATGTACGTACTATAGCATTGCACAGATGCATCTGTTTGCACCAGTTTTGCGTGTTTTTTGGTTCTTGTATGAAAAAATATGTTATTTAGCCTTTCTTTTACTAGTTGTAAATGTTAGTTTTTAAAGCAGTTATTGTATGGTTGTGCAATGACCAAATGCGAAAAACACGTTTGTATGTATTTGTTTTTCTATAACAAATAACCCAGCGGTAAGACTCAGAAGACCTTCTTAGTGAAGGCCTTATTAAAGAACTCTTTCGCATAAAATATACGATACACATTCCACACTCGCTTCTATGAGAAGGGAGAAGAGAAGGAGTAACATGTTTTGTTTGGTTTTTTTATCAAAGCAAAATCAAAATCTATTAGTTTGAAGGCCTTCCAGAATCTCTGGCGAAAGAAGCAAGAACAGAAGGCCTGCTCCGCAATGACAACGCGTGTAAAAAAGATATGAGTATGGAATGGAGCAAGCAGGCCTTCTACATCCAGAAGAAGGCGTACAGAGGCCTTCTAGAAGGCATCCCTACTACTTCTAGTTCCCGCTGGGAATGAATGAAAGTAAAATTCCACATACACATGTAAGTAAATGATACATGTACATGAAACACATGCATGTGTAATTACTCTCAAAGCAAAATTCTCTCTCTCTCTCTCTCTCTCTCTCTGTATACTTGGCTGCGCCACAAAATAACATAACGAACGTCCGCACATACATCTGCCCATCATGTATTTGTTTCAACAATGGTTTTTTTCATATGTTTGTATTACAATATGTATTTTTGGGCAAAAACAGATCAAACAGTTGCTCAGCAGCAATACAATAAGCAATTGTTATTTGTTTTAATTGTATTTTAATTTGGAAAAGCACGCACACACAATAACTCGTATACTAGTTCTGTCGCACACACTACAATTATATGGTACATACCATGGTATATTTGTTTTGGCTATACAAACGAGTATACAAATGCAACCCTATAAGTACGTACCACCGCCATCATCACAACCACCTCGACAATAATAGCAGCTCTACTAATTTTTCTGTTTATTTTTACTTTATTTTTTTTAGCTCTTGCCCTAGTAGCTAGGTCAAACACGGGGCAGTAATATAAAATGATGCTTTCTATAAAATACTAAAGAAAACAATTAATTTGTGAAAAGCAAAAAAAAAAGATACAAATATTTCTCGTAGGACTTTACACAAAACTACAAAGTACATTCTATACCTAAAATATAAAATTAACCCTTAAACAAACTTAAATTTTTTATTCATTTCTGTTACCTAAGTTAAATTTCGTAGGCTTATAGTATAATTTGGTGTCTTACCAATGTACCAAATGCCTTGAGAAAAATATTATAATAAGCTAACTAACATAAGCATTAAGCTTGCAAAATTTTTGAAAATATATTGAAAAGGGTTTATTGTAACAATTGTATAAAAATCAAAACGGAACGCTCTTTAAGGCCGTGATACACTATCCTATACAATCGTGCGATTTTTGAAAAAATACAACCCTAGTATGATGGAGTCTGTAAAAATTGTCAAAAGACAATAACAATTCATCAGATCAAGGTTGTATTTATTCGTAGGTCGTGCGATTGTGTGGGATAGTGATTCATCACCTTTACTGTTAAAATCAATTCCGCGAAGACTATTGGAGGTGAAATAGAATAAAGGTATACATATGTATATATACAAAGTATTGAGAGTAAAAATTAACATAAAAGTGTTTTATATTAAAGTGAATCTTTGTTTTAATTTGTGGGGTACCATTTTCATTTTAAACTTTTTAATCATACCTTAAGTACTAAAAAGGTGAATGATTTTTTTACAATTTTGTTATAATTAGTTTAATGAATAATAATCTTTGTTATCTTTTTGAAGCTACATACACCTAAATATATTGTCGCAAGTTCATTTGCACCCACTGTATACATTTTTCTTAATAAAGCAAAGCAAAAATAATAACAGCAACAAAGTAGTAAATAATCCCCTATTGTGAATCCCTCGAAATATTTAACTTTTCCCTAAGTTGCAATCGTGAATTATTTCCACATGAAAAAACTCGCATGTTCGGAAAAATTATGTTTATTCGAGCGCTTTTTTCTCCAAACGTTTTGTTTAGGAATAAAAAGAATAAGCGCAATGTAAGTACTTAAGCTATGTACAGACGGTTGTCAGATCTTACAATATTGCCAGTAAAATGTGCTAAAAATTTCTTACAACCGTGTGAACTGGCAATTTTTGTCAGACGACGTTGCCAGAAAAAGCATTGTCAGTCCATTGCAAGACTAGCAACTGACAACACATTGTCAGACATCTTACAATCGTGTGAACACATTGTAAAATTATTGCCAGATATTTGTCAGACATTTTAATATTGTCAGATGTGCGAAGTTCATGCATCTGACAATGGCGTCATTGTAAGATAATTCTTTCTATGGGCAACACTGTACACGCTTGATTTTAAAGAAAAAGTTTATAATAAAATATATGCAGACAAAATCATTGCAATTGCTTCTTTATGGTCCATAATTATTTATACTTTCACTTTTTACATTTAACACAAACACAAACGATAAATATTTAACAATGGCCAACAAATGGTTTAAGTCTGGCAACGCATAACAACAGATCGAACAATTTGTTCATATGACAACCGTGTGAACTGACAATTTTTCTACTGACGATTTTGTCAGATGAATTTATTGTCATACAACCGTCTAGCAATAAATTGTAAGATTTTCTGACATCCGTGTGAACTGACAAGAAATATTGTGCTGGCAATTTTCGATTGCCAGTACATTGTCAGCACATTGCCAGATCTGACAATATTGTAAGATCTGACAATCGTCTGTACATAGCTTTAGATTTCTCCTTGTTTTTTATAGTTTTTAATTGTATGATTTTATTTTTAAAAGGAGTGGAAGTGTTATTTATATGCATATGTATGTATGTATGTACATACTACCAACACTTCTTCATGTTTTCACTTACATTACTTCCAATAAACACAGTGGAAACACAGACATGATGCATCTATCAAATTTCATCTCATTATTTTTTCAAATGAGTTTTTCCTACTTATAATAACATAAATCGGAACGAAATACTATTCATTTTGCTGAATAATAACAATTTAGTAAGAAAATTATAAAAAATACGCGCAAAATATTACATCAATTCACAATAGATGTTGGACTTGCAACAGATGTTTATTTTTAATAATTGTTAACGCGCTACTAATCCCAAATTATTAATTTACTTATTCAGTAAAATATTTTTTATTAAAAATACATTGAAAATTGTTATTGAGGGGTTAGCTGAATGCTATGCGCATTTCACTCTTGCTAATACCCTTTTTACACACGGAAAGTTTATTTTGCAAAGTCTTAATTCAGCTGTGCGAAAGACAGAGGGAGGAATACTGTCTCTTTCTGTCTTTCTCCCAGCTGAATTAGAACTTGGCAAAATAAACTTTCCTTGTGTAAAAGGGGTGTAATGCATATTATCAGGGAACCAAAGAATTTCTTAGAACAGTTAGAGATATTATGTGAGGAGCTGGCGAACAAAACTAGACATGTCCTCAGTTAATGATTTTTTTTTTAATTTTTTTTTTTAATGAAATCACGAAATATTTTCATAAAAAACCAGTTCGATCCTACCTTAAAAAAATAATGAAAACTGACTTTTCCTTGCTTGTCCCTATCTAAAAAGTTCAGTAATTTGCCTGTCCTGTAAAAAACAGTTAACGGGACTTACGGGAACCTTCCATTTAAACAATGTTTTTTATTTTCTTACTTTACCATTGCTACATTGGCTGACTTTTTTCACCTCGAATTGTAGTTATAAGAAGTATGGTAAGAAAATAAATGTAAAAAAAAACAAGAGTATTTTTAACCGTGTGTTGCAGTCAAGTTAATAATTGATGTTTTTAAAAATTAAAATTACGTTTATTATTTGTTTTATATTTATTTTGTTCCCCAACAATTGGCGATACCAATTTTTTGTTCATGGGAATAAAAAAAGTATTTCCTATAATTTATTCCCTTGAGATTCGCGACAAGAATGAATATTGTGTAGTCTATGGGTAGATAAAGTCCATTCATACAATACCGCCCTATCAATGTCAATCCAAACAAACCTCATGCGAATTTAATACACCAAATGTGAAAAGGAACCCTATTGTTTTCGCTACGATGTCCGTCTCTTCGTCACAGGCTGTTTTTTCAAGAACCTGAAATTTTCATAAATTATGTAAAACTTTGGCCGCTAACAAAAGTAAGAAATTAAAGGGTGATCTAAAACGAGCAAGGAAACATATTGAAATATGTAGTGTATTTTTATGCAGACTGCATTGGAATTTAAAAAAATCAAAATTAAAGGATATTCTATCAGTTAATGTAATTTTGACATTGGTACTTTTAAAAACTGTCTGTGTCTTGGAAACCGTAAGAACGCTAAAAATAAAAAATTTCAAAATAAAAAATCGTCAAAACGAAAATATCGCCAAAAACCGAAAAAAATCGCCGAAACGAAAAAAGTGCCAACACTGAAGAAAAAATTGCTAAAACTAAAATATATCGCCAAAAACCGCCAGAATTAAAAGAAACGAATTTTAAAAAATTCCAAAAACGAAAAAATGGAAAAAAGAGTACACCGGGCTACTTAAACTTTTTTAGAAAATATCTTCATCAGGTAAAATATTCGATTATAAAGGCTAAAGTTCTTATAGTATTACATACGTAGTGTCCGTGGGGAACTCAACTCGTGTGCAAGTCAAAGTCGCACTTCACTGAATTCATTTTAAATATCAAAATGAAATGAAAAGCCCTTTACTATATTTTCAACCTATTCATTATAAACGTCATTCAAAGACACATTATGCCTTCAATATATGGAATAGAACGAAGGTAAGGATATATTTGCCATATATATAAATTCAAGTATGAAAAAATTCATTTAAGCTTCTGCTTTTTTTATATGATTTGTTAATAGGACTTGTTTGATCATTTCGCCTCCCTACTAGGCTTTTAGCCAAAAATTCTTTATTCTTTATTCAATGCTGCCGCAGCAAAATGCTGTAAAATGAAAAACGGAAAAATCAAAAGAATTAACAAGTTTTTCAAATAGATTCTACAATTATTTGTGCTCTCTAACAAATTTTTATTATACCCTTTACCAAAAAATGGTAAAAGGGTATATATAGGTTTGTCATTCCGTTTGTAATTTCTAGAATATTAATAAGCGAGTCATAAAGTATATATATTCTGGATCCTTATGCATAGGGAAGACGAATAAGCGATGTCCGTCTGTCCGTCTGTCTGTACGTGAAATCGGTTTTCCGAAGCTCCCAGAAAAGCTAGAGACTTCGTTCTTGGACTGGTGGGTCAGAAATGGTCGAAATAAGATTGGTATTGAAAATCAGCAAAATCGAGCAGTTGGT
This sequence comes from Tachina grossa, assembly GCA_949987645.1. Taxonomy (NCBI): domain Eukaryota; kingdom Metazoa; phylum Arthropoda; class Insecta; order Diptera; family Tachinidae; genus Tachina; species Tachina grossa. The sequence goes on along the minus strand of OX465276.1, from coordinate 15,422,488 downwards.
TTCAGAGCTGGGAGACTTAAACTTCATTTTGCCATACAAAATAACTACCGAAAACTAGTTTTTAATAATTTTTTATTAAATAAACTTATTTTATACTTCAGTATGAATAAAATTGGTATTTCTAACTAAAAAAAAATTAAAAAAAAATAAAAAATTAAAAAGACGTTTCCAGGGTTGGAAACCCTTAACTTTTTTTGTTATGCAAAAGTAACTTACTAAAACAAATCTTTCCTTTTTTTTCTATAAACTTAACATATGTAATGTTCTTAAAAGAAGGAGATTGATGTAAGAAATCAGAAAAACAAAAAAGATGATTCCAGGGTTAGAAAACCTACGATTTTTGTGATATATACAATTAACTACCGTAAACTAATTTTTTAACTATTTTTATTAAATAAACTTATTTTATACTTCACCACGAATAAAATTGGCATTTCAAAAAAAAAAATTGAACTTCAAAAAATTAATAAGATGTTTCCAGGGTTGGAAAACTTTAACTTTTTTTCTTATACAAAAGTAACTTACTAAAACAAATTTTTCCCTTTTTTTCTATAAATTAAACATATCTAATGTTCTTAAAAGAAAGAAATTGATGTTAGAAATCAGAAAAACAAAAAGGATGATTCCAGGGTTGCAAAACCTAAAATTTTTGTGATATATAAAATTAACTACCGTAAACTAATTTTTTATTTATTTTTATTAAATAAACTTATTTCATACTTCACCACGAAAAAAACTGGTATTTTAAATAATAAAAATTAAAAAATTGAAAAAAAACGTTTGCAGGGTTGGAAAACTTTACTTTTTTTTTCTTATACAAAAGTAACTTATTAAAACAAATTTTTCCTTTTCTTTATAAATTAAACATGTCTTACATTCTTAAAAGAAAAAGATTGGTGTAAGAAATCAGAAAAATCAAAAAGGATGATTCCAGGGTTGGGAAACTGGAACTTTTTGTGATATAACAAATTAACTACCGAAAATTAATTTTTATTTTTTTTATTAAATAAGCTTATTTTATACTTCAGTACGAATAAAATTGGTATTTCAAATTAAAAATTAAACTTCAAAAAATTAAAAAGATGTTTCCAGGGTTGGAAAACTTTAACTTTTTTATACAAAAGTAACTTAATAAAGCAAATTTTTCCTATTTCTCTATAAATTAGAGATATCTTATATACTTAAAAGAAAGAGATTGGTGTAAGAAATCAGAAAAATTAAAAAGGATAATTCCAGGGTTGGGAAACTTACTCTTTTTGTGATATAAAAAATTAACTACAGAAAATTAATTTTAATTTTTTTAAAATAAATAAACTTATTTTATACTATAGTACGAATAAAATTGGTATTTCAATTTAAAAAAGTTTAAAACACGTTTCCAGGGTTGGAAAACTTTACCTTTTTTTTACAAAAGTAAGTTACTAAAGCAAATTTTTCGTTTTCTCTATAAATTAAAAATATCTTATATTCTTAAAAGAAAGAGATTGGAATAAGAAATCAGAAAAATCAAAAAGTATGATTTCAGGGTTGGTAAACCCACACTTTTAGTGATATAAAAAATTAGCTACCGAAAACTAATTTTTATTTTTTTTATAAAATAAATTTATTTTATACTTCAGTACGAATGAATTTGATATTTCAAAATAAAAAAGGTGAAAAAATTAAAACGACGTTTCCAAGGTTGGAAACCCTTATTTTTTATACAAAAGTAACATACTTAAACAAATTTTTCCATTTTTACTATAAATTTAACAAATCTTATATTCTTAAAAGAAAAGATTGGTATTAGAAATCAAAAAAATCAAAAAGGAGGATTCCAGGGTTGGGAAACCTACACTCTTTGTGATATAAAAAATTAACTACCGAAAATTAATTTTTGTTTATTTTTATTAAATAAACTTATTTTATGCTTGAGTATGAATAAAATTAATATTTCAGACAAAAAAAAAAAGTTTGAAAAAATTAAATTACATTAATTGGAAAGCCTTAACTTTTTTTCTTATACAAAAGTAACTTACTAAACAAATTTTTCCTTTTATTTACAAATTAAACATATCTTATGTTCTTAAAAGAAAGAGGTTGGTGTAAGAAATCAGAAAAATCAAAAAGGATGATTTCAGGGTTGGGAAACTTACACTTTTTGTGATATAAAAAATTAGCTACCGAAAACTAATTTTTATTTTTTCCTTTATTAATTATACAAATTTAACGTTTTGGAATGAAAAGTTTGGTTTGGAAAATTATAAAAATAAAAATCACATCTCCAGAGCTGGAAACTTTTAACTTTTTTTCCAGATATTAAAGTAACTAAATAAAACTTTTTTTTTTTGGAATTCCCGTTTTTCTTTTTTCGCTTAACACACTTTTTTTAAGAACTAGTTACTATATTGATATAAGGAATGAGAAAAATCTAATTTGATGATTCTAGGGTTTGAAAATTAATTTTTTTGTACATAAAAGTAACTAGGTCAAATTACTTTATGTATGTGCTTATGTATGTATCTCTATACTACATAAACGCACTTTGGTAAAGGGTATATAAAATTCAGCACAGCCGAATATAGTACTCTTACTTGTTTTATTTTTATTTAATTTAAAAACAATTTGGTACTTCATTAATCCAAAGCAATAGAAATAGAAATAAACTGCTGCGTACGTCCCTTATACACAAATTATTGCCCCAGTTGGGTATTACCGACAGACAGACAGACAGACAGACAGACAGACATGTACTATTGATGTTTGTTTTGTCAAAATGACTGACTTAATTAATGAATGATGAATAAATATGTATGTTTACGTATACATACATATATTTAAAGAAAGAAAGAATGAAAAAAAACCATGTCAGTATGGTAAATATTTGGTACTAAATATGTTTGTATGTACATATTTATAGAATTTTTGAACGATTGTTGTCAGTTGACGGCAAGATCGGCGGGCCTTTTGTTTCTTTTAGTCAAGTCAGTCAGTCGATTGTTGGGTATCCCAATAAAATTTAGAAATTGAAAATCTCATATGTATGAGTCATTCATTGTTTACGTATGATAAAAAATTTTGATTGTAATTTTGAAATATATATAAGACATACATAAATTATTTACGAGGTCAGTATCCGCAATACCCAAACCGATGAAGAATGGGTTTGTAAGAGATACGACAGAATTTGGCTGCACGATCAATTTAAAAATTTGCAATACACTTACACTTTTTTAGGGTTCCGTACAACAATGGTGAAAAGGAACTCTCTTGTTTTCGCTACGCTGTCCGTCTGTGTGTGTGTCTGCTCCGAAAGGAGCAACGAAAAATTTTAAAATCCCATATACTCTTAATATACATACATACTATCATAGAGTTAGTGTATTTTTATACAGACTACAACAATTAACACTAAAATTTAAAAAAAAATCTAAATTAAAGGGTGTTCTATCAGTTAATGTAATTTTGAATGTAATTTTGACAACTTGCTGTATCTTTGAAACGATAAGAGGCAAACTCAAAAATTCCAAAGCGAAAAGAGCGCCAAATTAAAAAAAAAATCTAAAACTAAAATAAATCACCGAAATACTAAAAAATCTTCAAAATTAAAAAAAACGCCGAAATGAAAAAAGCACCAAAATAAAAAATCACGAAAATGAAATACGCCAAAAAACGAAAAAAAAACGGCAAAACGAGAAAAAAAACGCCTAAACTAAAAAATCGCCAAAAGCGAGAAAACACCAAAATAGAATTTTTTTAATATTGGCGATTTTTTTGGATAGGCGATTTTATAATTTTGGGATTTCTTAGTTTTACCGTTTTTGAAAATTTCAAGAGTTTGCCTCTTACGGTTTCCAAGATACAGCAAGTTGTCAAAATTACATAGTCAAAATTGCATTAACTGATAGAACGCCCTTTAATTTGAATTTTTTAAATTTTGGTGTTAATTGTTGTAGAATGCACTAATTTTACAAATTTCAAGTGTCAATATACATACAATTGTATGTATATTACATTGGATTTGAATATTTGTCGTTGCTCGTTTTGGAACACCCTTTAATTTTTAACTCTCATGTATTTGTTGTTATAGCGGCCAAGGTTCTACATATTCTGTCCAAATTTTAGGTCCGTAGCTCTTACGGTTCCTGAGAAAATAGCCTGTGTCGGACAGACGGCCAGACGGACAGCGTAGCGAAAACAATAGGGTTCCTTTTCACCTTTGGTGTACGGAACCCTAAAAAACCAAAAATAACATATACATACATATCTTGAAGAAGTTAACCGAATATATATTAAAATTAAATTACACCTAAATTACACCTTTTTAAATTATATTACACCTTCAATTAACTTCGCGATCTACAGAGTAGCAAGCTGTAACGGCGCGGCTGTCAGCTAGCTGCTCAGCCGATTTTTTTCAACAAGCCGAGCAGCCGCCGAACCACTCGGCTTATTGGCGGCTTAGTACTCAGCCGATATTTTGTCTTTTATTTTTTATACTTTTTGAATTATGTTTAATATTGTGTCTACTCAACTTGCTTATAGTTTTTATTTATATTTCATGTTGAATATGATAGCGAGCGTCCCTGAAAAATTGTCGATTTTGCTTCCACATAGAGAGAGAATGTGTGTATGAACGGTAAGTCCCGGTTCACACTTTTGTTGATCAACTCGTAATTCAGTTGTAACAGAGACGGAGGAAGAAGTACAAATATCTCTTTTTACTTTCATCTGAATTACGAGTTGATCAACAAAAGTAGAAGTGTGTGAAAAGTGACTAAAGTAGTTGCGACAACACTTACGTTCTCTATTTGAGTCCCTTCTTAAATCCATGCACGTTTAGATAGTCCAGGTTCACACACTTCAACTTTTGTTGCTCAACTCGTAATTCAGCTGTAAGAAAGACGGAGACGGAAGTGCGAATATCTCATTTTTTCTTACAGCTGAATTATGAGTTGAGCAACAAAAGTTGAAACGTGTGAACCGGGACATAGACTTTTTTTGTTGCAGCAGTCAGGCGACTTTGTAATTATTTGATCAAAGCTTTTTATTCGTTCATCCGTAGCAGTATTGCAATAAAGTAACTAATTTTTAATTCAATCGGAAAGCTTAAATGAAATTTATGTATAGTCTAGTTTCTATGGTTTAACAAATTATTTACGAAGTTATTTTTATGGGCATTTAGGACATTAATTACTGCAGTATTCAAACTATTGCAAAATAAATAATGTTACAACGTGGTGATTCAATAGTTCACGTACTTTTCTAGAAACAGACTGGGCTCAAAATTCTTTTATATGCTTAAACAAATCGGCGTTAAGCCATTCAGCCGCCGCCGAAAATATTTGTCTTTCAGCCACCGCCGAAATTTTTTTGGTCGGCTTGCTACTCTGGCGATCTGTCGAGCAATTTTCAAAATGCTTTTTTCATATGGAAGAGGTCCACTGATTTTTATTTTTTAAATGTGAGGGGGCCGAACTTTGCTCAAAATTTATTATCAAACAACTTTGTGATCTGTGGACCAATTTTTAAAATTCTTTTTATTCAAATTTATTCAAAAATTTATTCAAATGTATTCAAAAATTCAAAATTATTTTTTCATATTGAAGAGGTCCACTATTTTTTTTTTTTTTTTTTTTTTTTTTGTTATCGCAAATGGCCCGGCGCACTAATAGAGTAACTAATAAACTTGTCAACCAATATATAAATTAATTTTGCATATGGAAGAGGTCCACTATTTTTTATAGGATTAGTATAGGTTAAGCTAGTTATTTATAAAATATTTTATATTCTTAAATACAATTTCGGGAAAATGAAATGAATACAATTATAAAAAAATAATGAAAAAAGGATTTTCTTACAATTTTAGAAGCTCATTGTTTTCAATTTAATTTCCTCATTTAGCATCCCTGGTAGATACTAACGCATTTCAGACAAAATTTTTGATGTTAATATAACTGGGTCTGGCACGTAAAGACCACCATTTACTTTGGAGTTGTAAACTAACTCCGACAAAAGAAAAATTTTTTTAAATCTTTTTAAATTTTTTTGTTATATAGATTCCCAAATGTCATATCTGAAAGAAAATTATTGTGTATGATTTTAAACACGTCTGTAGGACCATTCTTAATTTTTTGAAAACGAGAAATTTACTCGGATTCGATTTAAAACTTACTTTGAAGTTACGCACTAACTACTTCATCCCAGCAAATTCTGGGAATAGCTAAAAAAAAGATTGTGCACCAGAGTTAGTTCTCTTAGGCACAATAGTTTGGTACTACATTAGACTACCTCCCATATTACAGTACCTACATATATAGAATTATCTTTTTTCATTTTAATTACCTGCTAGCGTTCTAGTTCCCGTGCACAATTTTTAGACACAGTCCTGAGGTATAAAAAATTATGTTTTACCAAAATTTACCCATGGTCTCTGCTCTTGCAAATAAAAAAATTTGGCAACACTAACAGACTAGAATTTGCAACAAACAGGACAAAGTGAAAATGTTGATAAAAAAATATACATACATACATATATACATATGTATGTATATAGTCATATGCACAATTGCATAAAAGACAATTGGAAATTGGAATTTAGGGCGTTTCGCCGGCAAACAAAGAAACAGCAACATAATGCAAAAAAAAACATGCCTGTTCTGGTGCAATGAAGAAAAGCCGATAGGTGTTATAACTTACAAGCAAATATGTAGGTAGATAGTGAAATAAAAGTTGTTTTCAAAACCCTTAAAAACATTAGATTTAGCACAATATAAAAACTTATTTATAAACAAAATGATATAAGCAACAAAAAATTGAGGAGTGTGGGCGTTGTACAATACATAAATACATGCATATATTTACATACCTACATACGTAAACAAGTATTTTCATACATATGTAATTAGCCAGTTGGGCAGACGGACAAAATCTATGTAAACCAAAATAACAAAATTGTATACAATGCAAAGCGGCACAAAAATAAATTTGTTGTAAATGCGAAAAACAAAAACTTGGATATGTATTCAAACATTTATTATTTAAATAGAGAATGACTGACATGGCAGCAGACGATAACAACTGCAGCCACAGCTGGCAAAGTATAGAAATGGCAGCAGCAGCTTATGTGAACATAAATATATTCTTGGGGCAAAAAATCTTGAAAGGAAACAAGCACTACGAAATGTATGTGTGTGCCTGGGTGATCCACTAACATGAATACAAAATCATAAAAGCAACATAAAACATAATCAGGGAGCAGGGAAAAATATACATTAGTTTCCATAAAAATTATAAATCTTACCTTAAATATTCTAAATCGTTTATTGATGTCTATTTTAAGTAAATCAAGATGCATTCACTCATATTTATGTACATATATATTTTTAAACTGTTTGGGTTTATATAAATATTATAACACTTGAATAGTTTGATAACTTTTTCTTTAGCTTTTACATTGGCCAGTGAATTTGAGAAAGAAAAATTACCAAGCACGGCACATACTAACATCTAGCTAATCTTACTTTTAGCTGTCTTTATTTTTTACGTTTTTCTATATTTCTTGCTATTTCTATTTATGTTCTACTCGATTGCAAGAAATTATGGAAACTTTTTCTTCCACTCGCGACGCTTTATTTTATCTAAATTTTACAAAAATCACATATTAATAGTTAACATTTTATATTGTTTATTGAATTTCATTAATAATATTATTAATATTTAATAAATTTCACACTTTTCTGCACAGACGTCCCGGAATTTTTTTATTTTTATCTACATTACACTATATATTTGGGATTGTTTTTCTTCTTTTGTTGACAGTTTCATTTTGATTGTCAAAACTGAAACTTGGCAGAAAAGAGCTGCCATACTGGTCAGCAGCATTTTACTGAGTGGTTAGGGTGAAATTTCAAATGGCATTGAAATCATACGCTATACTTTAGAAATTTTTGGAAGTGACTTCAATAAATTGTTTAGCTGGTAACCATAAAATGTGTACAAATTTTAGTATGAATGTGTATAACATGAAAAGTTAATACCGTAATGATTCCCAATAATATTGTACTATTATGCCCCCGTTCAAATGGGGTAGTCTGGATACACTGTAACAAGTGAATATCAATTGCTCTCAAACTGTAATTATGATAAATTCTATAGGTTCTTGTCCAACCTAGGCAGTATTTTATGGGCATTAAATTCAGTTGTTTTATGCAATAGCAAAAAAATTATTAATTTGAATACTTTGATCAGAGATATATACCTCGTTTATACGCAAATCTTATTTGCAAATGCAACATTTTACACTTTATTTGCAAATAGTGCGCTATTTGCAAATAGTTTTCGTGAGTTACTAACTTACAATAAAAAAATTATACGGCAACGCGTTCCAGTTTTATTAGCAAATAAGAAGTGCGTATAAACGGGATAATAGCAAAAAACTTCAAAACGTTTGCTCATCTGTTTTACGTCACATTTACATACCATCCACACTTTAATACATATAAAAGCAGCCCTGTTAGGAGCGCACCAGTGTTGTCAAAACGGCGGTTTTCCCGCTTTATAAGACTGTATTTTGTTGTCATTACTCAATAAATGGCTTTCAATTTCATTGCACATATTTTGTGTCAAAATTCCTTGAAATTAAAAGCTGTGACACAAATTGATAACCAATTTCATTTTTTAAATGCCACCGACAAAGAAACAGCTCAAATTTGTGGCTTCAATCAATGTCTGCTGTGACCAGCCATTCAAATAGAAAATTAAATTGCCATTTAAATGGATAGATGAATTTGAAATCAATCTAGTTTTCAATTTAAAAAGTTTGATTGTGTTAGGGAAAAAGTATGAGTGTATTGCAAATTTAATGAAATTGAAATTGACGCGGTTTCAGCGCTTTTCTGAAACTTATAAAGAAAGATATTAAATCAAAATAAGCTATTTTTAACGTAGCTATGCACCTACCCTGGTATTTGTGTACAGTTTTTTCGATATAAACACGTACCTCAAAGAAACTCACGTAACTTTTTTTAAAGTGAAACTTTAATAAGCTAAACATAAAAACAAGTATAAAATTATACAAATCTCGTTTTTCATGAATAAAACTTAATTCAAGACTAAAATGATATTGAAAACCAATTTAATCCTTCTTTTCACATTAAAGCAAATTAGTAAACAAATCTTTAGACAAGAGGAAAACAAACTCAAAAATGGGTGATTGGATCAGTGGGATTGAGGAAAAGAAAATTTAAAAAAACTATCAAAACAATAACTTTTTCTGAATAATTTTTGATTCAATTTTCCTTTGAAATACAACTTCGAGCAAATATGAATTGAGCAATAGAGTTTATTTTATCCACAATATTTTTTTAATTTCAGGTAGTCAGAAAATCAGGAAATTTTAACAAAAATAAATAGCTTCATATTTCAAGAAAAGCGGCAAGATATTCCATACGTTTAGAATAACTAAGGTCCACAGAAAATATTAAAAGGATATTGAATCAGCATAAACATATAAATTTTATAAGATGGAATAGTCCCTTGGATTCTAATTTTTTCTGGTTTGATATTCGAGTATGGGGACAATGCAGAAAATAAAATATTCAAAGAGTACGCTGAGTTTTGCTTACAAATATTGGCAAACTATGAGATTCAGACATTTACGTATATGTGTATGTATATTTTATAAAATTTATCTCATTCTATTTTGTTTTACCAATAAATACCCCTTTTTTGTGTGTAGACACGCAAAGTTTACTTTGCAAAGTCTTAATTCAGCTGTGTGAAAGACAGAGGCATGAATACCTTCTCTTTCTTACAGCTGAATTAAGACTTTGCAAAGTAAACTTCCCGTGTGTAAAATGGGTAAAACCATGAAAAAAGAAATAAGTTGCTTATAAAAAACTCAACGGTTTTATTAGCGTTTATTTTTACTCAGGTAGAGGCTTTTAGCGGGTTTTCAGGCGGGAATTGCGTACAACATTTTGGCAACACTGGACCGCACTACTACCAAGTTGAGCAATGCTGTGTTAATTCGGCGTGAATCCAGAAGATAGACGCCGAAATTTTTTTCTTCCATCACATTTCTCTTTTCAAAATTAAAAGTTCAGTGCTAATAATAAAGTAGAAAATAAACAGTGAAATATAAAACGAATTTACACAGGTAATTTATTAACAAATGCAATCTGCTTAATACACATAAATTAAAATCTTTTCATTCATATTTTTATTAGAAAAAGTTATAGATAAACAAAATGGCTGACATTTCTACCGAAGAATTGAAAAATGAAATCCATGCCGTCTTAAAGACAGCAGATTTATCCGTAGTCTCGGCCAAAAAGGTGCGTGAACAAGTGGAGAAAAAGCTGGAATGTTCATTGGTTAGCCGCAAAAAGGAGTTTGACAAAATCGTTATGGATTTTATTAATGCACAGCAGGAAGAAGAATCCGAAGGAGAGGAAGATGAAAAAGAAGATGGTAGTGGTTCTGATGAAGAGGCTAGCAGTGAGGAAGAAAAAAAGCCGGCAAAAAAGCGTCCACAGCCAACACAACGCAAAGCAACGCCGGCTAAAAAGAAACGCAAGTCTTTGACAGCTTCTGACTCCGGTTCGGAATCGGATGCCGGCTCTGATTCAGATTTTGAAATGCCGAAGAAAAAGGCAAATGCAAAAAAGAAGAAGGTTCCAGGGGAAAAAACCGCAACCGGTCGGAAATCGACCGGATTTACCAGATCATATAATTTGTCACCCGAGTTGTCAGCATTAATGGGTGCAGAAGCTCTGCCCCGTCATGAAGTGGTCAAGAAAGTCTGGGCCATTATCAAAGAGCGCAACTTGTACGATCCGAAAAATAAACAATTTGCCATTTGTGATGATGAGTTAATGAAGGTAATGAAGGTCAAACGCTTTCGTACCTTCGGTATGTTAAAACATTTAAAACCCCATTTCTTGGAATAATTAAACAAAGTATGTACGTTTAATGGGCGAACATTATAAGGCCATTTAAGATATACTAAACGCAGTTTTAGTAATTTAAACAAAACATGTTTTCTAATTTAATTTTTTTTAATTTGCCGTTATTTTGACAAAAAGAAAAACAAAAAAAGAGTTTATATAATTAAAGAAAAATTTAAGTAATCCTAAATTAAATGCTAAAATATGGACTCTTAAAATTTGTAAATGAAGAAAAGCTCTTCTAAAATAGATTGTATTTTAAGTTCTTTCTAAATGTGTTATTAAGAATATATACATAAATAAAGTTTCGACTGCACTTGCGCGTACGTGCGTAGATATGTTAAAAAATATGAAGAACTTACTAATACCTGATTTACATTAAGCATTTTTCATAAAATTTCATGAATTCTGTTGCACGAAACTTTCTATTTGCTAATTGCAGGACTATATATTATATAAAAAGGAGGCAGAATGAATCTCTGATGCATTTTTGGTAACTTTGTTTTGATATAAGTTGCTCCTCCAGGCTTTTTATTGACAAAAAATGTTCATGCCAACTAATTTCATGAAAAAAAATGCTTAATGTAAAATAGGTATATCTCTGTAAGCGCAATAAACTAAATAATTTCCAACTACATATAATAATTTTTTCTAAGTTCTTTTGATATTTACTTTTAAGAAAAAATAAACGATTTAAATTAAATTGCTTCAATTTGAAAACTTAACAAATATAATTATTCTTTTCTTTATGTTTATGGCCAAGGCATCGACTTCGGGCAGCAGCGTGAGTAATTCGGAACTGGGGGTTTATTATGTAATCTGAATCGAACGGAAATGTTTTCGAATTGTAATGCTAATAACATATCATTTGCTATTAGTTGGAATTGTTCCCTGGGAGAAATTTCCTGCGGAATTTTTTACATAACTGCCCTGAATAACAACCCCCGTGTTCTGAAAGCATTGGACTTCTTGGGTTGGTTAGTGGGTTTATAGATATGATGTACTTCCCAATTCTAGAAATAATTCAAACGTAGTTACAATTTTTCCTAAAAACAAAATCTACCTGTCCTAACAAATTGGGCTAAAATGTAGAGAGAACTTCGAATTTTTGAAGTCAGCTATTTGTTCCAGTTGGTTTATTTTACTTGAAAGCTTTAAAATGGAGAAACAATGAATAGGGTATAAACTACCGGCGATATGTTATCCAGAATAAGGCTGATTGTTTTATTTAGTTGAATTTAAATTAGTTTTAACTACTATTTGGGAAGTCGGTAAGTTTTTTATTAGGAAGTTTTATTCTGTTGGGTGGAAATACGTAAAATGTAGTATACTTTAAGGTGCACGTTTTTAGACATAACTAGTGTCCAGTTTCGTTGGATTTGAGTAGTACATAAAACAAGAAATTATTACCATTAATCAGCTCGTACTTAACCACTTTTTTTTTGTTTTAAAAATTAGTTAATTCATTAAATATTTTATTTTTATTTAACGTGTCAAAATTAATACGATTTTAAAAATTTCATTTATTGTTGGCTTAGCGCGTCTAGATGCATTTCCTTGCTGCTCAAGCAACTCGTCCCGACAGGGCGATTATTTTAATTTTTGCGTGTACAAATTGTTAACCTTTATCACCCATTGCTACCGATATCTTCCAAACTATTAACGGACCTATGTATAATCAAAAGCTGGCATGAAGTTAGCATAAGGAGCAAAATTTAACATGGTCTTAATGTCTTTTGTCATACAATTTTACATTAAAAATCACGCTAGGATGTAATCGTGTTTTAAAACTACATTATGCGGTGATTTTTAATGTCAAATTGTATAGAGGAACTCGTCTACAGGTAGTTCAATTTTGTCACTTATGCTAACTTCATGCCAATTTTTAATTATACATAAGGCGGTAAATCTCTATAAAAACTATTAATTAAATGTAATTATTAATTTAATTTCAACTCAAAAACTTCAATACAATATCTTGTTTCAAACTTTAAAAATCATTCTTGATAAAAATTTTTGTCAGCTACAGCATCCCGTCACTTCTATTAAATCAATGTTGCCGTAGTGCAATTTCTAAATAAATTAAAAAACCCGCGTTTTAACGTTAAAAAGGTATTTTGTGTGGATATGCACATATAGTTGTTTTAGATTTTCTTGAAAAGAAACATATTTCTATTTCGTTTTTGTTTTGTACTCGCAAACACACATGTTAAGTGGAAGAATTTGGACCACCCGGTGATTCTAGTATTTATAAACAAGCGTAAGTTTTAGAAAAATTAAACAGGTAAGTGATGAAAAACGATCGTTTTGAACAGGTATGATAAATTTCTATTGATTGTGAGTGAGAATTGTTTTTAGGTCAATCTCAAACTCTTCGAAGCACACTAGAAAATAAAATATATTGTTTATATACATATATAAAAGAGGATGTGTGTATGTATGTATGTAACGTATGGACTCCAAAACGGCTGATCCGATTTTGATGAAATTTTCAGGGAATCTTCAGAATATTTAGGCGGGTGACACTGTGAAGTCTGATTTTTGATTTTCAGTCTGCGGGGCGGAGGGGCGTGGCAAAATCCATTTTTCATATTGCACCACCAATACCATGTGTATGTATATATTAATTTTATTTTGCTTTTTTTTATTTTATTTTTTTTTTGAAAGCTGTTGTCATGTTTTTCAAAACGAGATAACATACTCTTAAATCGGTTATGTAGTTTCGAAGTTATTTACAAAAAACCTATGTTAATAATGATCCAATATCAAAATTTTAAAACTTTCGAAATGTTGCATTAAAAAATCCGAGTTTTCGGTTTATTTAAAAAATATTTACAGCATTCAATAACACGATGGGGGTAGCGAAGCACACCGGGTTTAGCTAGTATTATAATAAAGTTGCGTAAAGAAAATCATCAAAAATTATTTTAAAAAAATTTAAAAATTTACCAATTTTTTTTTTACCTGAATATCTTCTTATTCTGGAAACATTTAACTTTAACAGTTTTTTCAATCAAACACAAATCAAATCTCTGTTTTTAAAATTTTATAAACAATTTTTTATTGATAAATTTTATTTTTTTTTATTATTATTATTTTCTTATACATATTTTAGGTATACATATACTGTTTGTTGTAGTTATTTGTGGTTGTTTCATTTTATTTTGTCCTAATCTTTCAAATTAATTGAACGTATTTCTTTTTATTGTTTCAACTTAATACACAAGAATAAATTTATTATTTTTTCTTTGTTTTATAAATAAACATTTAAAGAAGTACATACAAGAAAAAAAGAAAAGATTACAAAACACAAAATACAAAATATGATTTTAAGCATTGAATAATTTTAAGTACATAATTAATTTCTGTGTCCATTATTGGCATATAAATTTAAACTATATACATATGTATGTATTTATTTAAAAAATTAGTTATTTGATAAATTGTGGAAACTTTTTCAATTTTATTAAATAAAATGGAATAATTGTTATTGCTTGTTAGTTAGTTTGTTGAGTTTTCAAAACGGATGATTTATTCAGTAAAATCATATTTTACGGGGATCTAAATATTATATTGATAAATGCGCAGTGTGTATATTTATTTAGGGGAAAAATTGGTAATTTATAAAAAATACAAGTTCAAAATATGTATAAATATATAAAAAATATATATGCATGTACGTGTTTTTAATGAATTTATCATATTTTATTTTAAAACTAAATACATAGTGCAAAAAATACCCTGTCGTAAATTCTTAAGTAAAATAATTTCTATAAGTAGCAAAATGTTTGTTATTCTTGATAATATTAAGTACAACAATAAAATAAATATTTTCTCTCGTGTTTCAGCGTTTTTCCAATTTTTAGGAGAGAAGTGTTTATATTTTTTTTTCAAAATAGTTTAAACTGCAATATTTTTATAGATTTGGAAGTGTATAAGAATTTCAAAACTTTTACGTACCGAGAGATTACACACGCGAAGTTAGATTTTGAATTTATCAGGTATGTTTTGACACTGGCATAATAATTGCGATTGTGACTGGAAGAGCGCAAGCATATTCTGTAAAACTAAATCGCAGGAGTGTGTTAAAGTGACCTAATGTATAACTTCTCGTATGCTTTTATGTTTTATCACTTTTTCTTTACCGACTTTTCGTATACAGCTGATGTAAGTGATCTTATTAAGACGCGCGAGTTTCAGAACATGTTGAAAGGTCCAATCAGACGTGCCATAACCATAACAATAGAAAACAGCTGCTCGAACCAAGATTATGGGCAACACTGTATTTGATTATATTTGACTCGCCGTATCGCCATAGCCATGACCATAGAAGCCAATAGAATTTTGGTTTGGTAATGGCTATGACACGTCTCTAATTTAACCTATGTATAATCAAATACAGTGTTGCCCATAGGTTTGGTTCGAACAGCTGTTTTGTATGGTAATGGTACGTTTAACTGAACCGTTAATAGATCTGAACTCAATTTAAAAAATAATTATAATATACATACATACGTGTTCGACCGATTCTAACTTATTGCTGTTCGGTCTTTCTCCAAGATACCACAACTACTTACTTCAGAATTTAATTATAAAAGAATACGCTGTCATTTAATGAAATATGCAGATTGAATAATTTTGCAACAATAATAAATTTAAGTTAATTTTAAACAATATTGTTCGAATTATAAATATAGAAATAATAAATTTTGTTAACAATCACTAAAAAAAACTCTTGTTTAAAAAAAGATATTCACGTTAACTCTTGCAATTGTGTAAAATGCATAATTGCACTCTCAGACGTGTGCAACCCATTTTGTTAAGTTGTTTGTAAAGCTAAAGCTGAAATGCTGAAACAAAGTTTTTTTTTGGCTTGGCAATGCCATTAAAAGTAGCACAACTTTTCAAAATTCGCGCTGATATTCTTGCGCTTACCCAGACCCTGATAATTTTGCACCATTTTTGCAAAATAATTTTCTATATGGTTGTTGTTATATTTTTGAAAATATTGCAATTTTGCTTTGCAACAACAGTGAAACTTTTGACATGAATACCTTTAGAACCTTGCTAGTAGTTGTTTTATTAAATTTTATTATAAAATTTTCAAAGTTTGTAAGAGGTTTTTGTTACAATTTTTCCTCAAGTCAGCATTATTAATAGTTTAAACACATCATTAGCCTATAACGATAAATATCTGCATAGCCATTTATCGGGAAGACAAAATCCTGCCATTAGCTAAAGGCAAGTTGTGAAAATGGCCCTAATAAGACTTGTAAAGAAAGGAAAATTTTAATTAAAAAAAAAAAAGAAAATTCAATCACTTAAATCGCTCAAACCTTATTACGTAAATATGTACATGCAACTGTGTGTATTATTATACTCGAACAAGTGTAATTGTGATTTTTTTAGTCTGGTATCCTCAATCCTAGCAACATTTTAACGGTTAATACATACAACGGCATACAATACAAAAATTAAGAAAAAATGATATTAGTTCTTATTTTTTGGTTATGTATTTAATTAAGTAATTTTTGTATTGGCCGTTCGAAAAAATAGAAATGTTACAGTTTTGCAATATTAAACAAACAAACATCACTGTTGTCTTAAAATTAACTACGAATTTAAAAAGGAAGTATGGTTAAATGATTTATTTTAAATAAATATTTGTGTTACAGTGGGACAAAGCAGTCAATGTACAGGAGAAAACTTATAATTTTCGTAATGAAAGGAAAACCTATGTAAGAATATGTAAGGACATCAAAAAAATACTATCGTGCTCGGATCAAATAATCACGAATGTCATAAAATATAAAATAAAGTCCGAGACTCATGGATACAAAAATATTTTAAAGGAACTTAAATCACTGTTAGAAGTCCAAAAAATTTGTTGACATTGTTGGGCTATAGAGTCCAACCTAAATTAGAGCGTCAAGCGTTGCGTTAGCAGCAGGTTACGTATTTTGAGTACATTCATATAATATTTTATACGTTTAAATGTATTGAAAATACGTACAATGCTGCTGACGCAACTCTTGACACTCTAATTTAGGTTGGATTCATATGGTTGCCCAATTACATATCGTTAGCTGATATATAAAATCACGTAACTACATTTTTGTAAAGTTTATAGGAAAGAGAAAAAACCATGATATAAATAAATAAATAAATATATATATATATATATATATATATATATATATATATATATATATATATATATATATATATATCATGGAAAAAACTATTGAAAATTATTCAAGTGACTGAAGTAAATTTCAATTTTATTTCGGCTAATTTTTAGATTTTTTATAATTTTAGACATGTGCTTCTATTTAATACTCAATAATAAATTTAAAATGCAATTTTGAATTTTTTGTTAGTTACGTGAGTTTGCATTTCAGCTGACGACATTAACGGTCGGTAGAAAAGTGTAAGACTGATGAGAGCAAAATCACCTTGTCTGGTCGTAGTAACTACACTATGAATAAGAGCAACAATATATAAATAAGCTTTTTTCCTTTTTTAGAAAGAGAATAATAATTAATTGCATTGACGGGCAACTGTATTAGTTCAATTGAATTAGTTTCAAAATCGTATTTTAATTTCATATTATTGTTTTTATTTTAAAAAAGAATTTGAAATGTATAAGTTGCCGTCGTTCCCACGAGAGAAATAGGCTTTCAAAAAAATTCTTTGAAATACTTTTCCAAATCTATAAAAGGGAAGGAATCAAATATGAAACATTTAATTAATCCTACTTTTAATCTTAGTAAAAAAAATCTCTCCTTTTTTATATATTTTAATTTTAAGCAATTTGTTCTCAATGAATAAGTTTCATTTAATTTTTTTATCAAATTCTTAAGACCTAAAAGTTTAATAACATTTTTGCATTGTCGGTTTGTTGGTTTTTTCAAATGAATGAACTGAACTAATACAAAACTCAATATTAAATTCTTACTTGTTCTTGATTTGATCAGTAGTAGAAGTTTATAAATATTATTTAATCAGTTTTTAATATTTTCATTGTCTAGTGTCATCTGCAGTGGTAAATAGTTTTTGTTTTAATGATTTTCATTTGTTGTTGTTTTTGTTGTTTTTTTTTCTTTTCTTTTTTTTCTTAAGTGCCCATTTAAGCCTGTGCGCAGGTGTCTTGCCTTTTAAAAGCCTTCTACATACACTTCCTCTTATATTATAGTGGTTCCGCAAGCAAGCGAATTAATAACGATAATAATTAGGTTTGAAGGGACCCGCTTTATTGAGGCCCATATATTTTGCCTGCTCGTCAGTTAACTCCGTTAGATGAGCATCGAATGTGGGCAAATGCAAGCTGGCCACATATTCATCCATTTTCTTAGGCAGCAAATAAACGTCGGACTTGTATCTACCGGGTGGGGCGTTAAAAAGCTCAATTAAGGCTAATGCTTGGGTGGCAGATGTAATTGACACAGCAAATGATGGTATACTGGAACATGATAAATTGACTAAACGTCCCTCGGCTAATAAGATAATATATTTGCCTTCGGGCCATATTATGTGATCGACTTGGGAACGTACCTTCTCCCAAGTCAAATCGGGTGTACGTAAACTATTCACATCGATTTCCGTATTAGAATGGCCCATATTACAAATGATACAACCATTCTTCATTTTGTCCATGTGCTCGCGCACCACCACATTCTTATTGCCGGTAGCGGTGACCACAATATCAACATTGCGTATTACTTCGTTTAATTTCACTACACGAAAGCCATCCATGCTGGCTTGTAAAGCGCATATGGGATCGATTTCAGTTATGTATACAATACAACCTTGGCCTTTTAAAGCTTGAGCACAGCCTTTGCCGACATCGCCGTAACCACAGACGACCACCTGTTTGCCGCCAAACATAACATCTGTCGAACGTTTTAAACTGTCCAATATGGACTCTTTGCAGCTGTAAAGATTATCGAATTTAGTTTTTGTTACCGAATCGTTGACATTCATAGCCGGTACAGTTAGTTTGCCAGCCTTTGACAGCTGATAGAGACGATGTACGCCGGTGACACTCTCCTCCACAATACCCTTGACCAGCTTAAACATGGTGGGGTATTTTTTCAACATTAAGTGCGTAGCATCGCCACCATCGTCTAATATCATGTTGGGCTGCCAGTTTTCAGCATTAACACAGCGATCAATGCACCACCAGAAATCCTCCTCGGTCTCGCCGCGCCATGCGAATATTGGAATGCTTGCCTCAGCCAAGGCGGCTGCAACTTCATTCTATAAAAAAAAACATTTTATATATTTAATTAAAAAAATTATTCGTTATAGTTAAGGCGTATTCAATCTGCATTAACAGATTTTGGTCTATAAATTATTTTTGAATTTGTGCTTTAAATGGCACAAGTTGATTAGAAAAATTCATGTATTTGAAGTTCATGAATTAAGCGATAATATAGTTTATGGATCATTTTAACCCAAAGGAAATAAAAGGGTTAATCTTCCCAACAATTATTTTACTATCCTCTTCTACATATTTTGGTAAAATAATGTTAAACAAAAATCGGCTGCCCCCTAATGAATACATATATCGCTCGTATACTAAAACAACATCATAACTCAAAAATTGGTTTTTTGAGTGAAATTAAATCCGGAAATTAAATCGTTCGGATTTGCTATAACATTATTGTTATAAATACATATTTCCAACAACAATGCTATGGCAAGTTCCGCACGTTTTATGGCGAGTATACAAGATACTACAAATCGTACGATAAATCGTACAAGTATTAATTATGTGTATCATCTGTCGTACTTATGAAGTATACTTTGTAGTATGAAAATCAAGTATTTGATTTTTGTGGGCGGAGCTTCGATATGTACGATAATAAGTATTGTGTATTAGTGTCCTGCATAAGACATCTTATAAGAACTTTCAAGACATGAGGGATTTTTCAAATGCTTTACTACAGCGAAATCTTATAAAACCAACGTTAACAACACTGTTTGCAAGAAATTTGTTTGAGTATTGTAGGTGTAAGAGTAAAGAAGAAAACACTTCGTGACGGAAGAATTTGTGATACTTGCTTCTTTCTGCGCACATGCAAAGGCACACACATGCATTAACATTAGTTGTATGCGGTTAATCACATAATAGCTTACCATTTACATATGACACACACACTCAAACGTACAATATGAAAAATAACAAGCATACACTAATCAACAGTACTTCTTTTGAGTGTTTGTTACAAACAAGCTGTCTTGGCGTTTTCGCTTGTTAACACTGATATACACGTACACCAATACATCCATCGTGCTTCGCTTACAGTACGACAGTATTTATTATTGGTTTAGTATACTACATGCGACGTGAATACATTTAAAAATCATGACGTTTTTACATTTCAAGACTGTTTACGCGGGTCTCTATTGTGTATCATGCTGTTGTATAGCAAAATTTTATTTTAATTAAAAAAGAAACATAAAACATTATTTTAACCATTCTCTACAACATGCTCCTTTTGTTTTTGCTTTATTTTTTTTATTTTTTTCAACCGCAGTTCACTTATTATTAATAAATCCACCACATTATTCATTTATCGGTGTGTGTATTGTCTTAAAAATTTTCTAATCAGAAATAATTTTTATTCAGGCTTAAGTTCAGTAATTTCAATTCTTTTTTTTATTGAATGAAATATTTTATTAATTAATGTGAGTTTCTAAAGAAGAGAAGAAAAATTAAATTAGACTTTTAAGCTGGGGGAAATAAAAAAATTAAAAAAAAAAAAATTAAAAATTTTCTTTTAAATGAATTAGTATGATTTGTAGTAACGTGTATCTTAAAACCGTACTACAACTCATACTATGCTAAGTACGAAATTAAGTATCGTGTATACCCTGCATTACGTGGAATACAGAACATGTCTGATTGTGTAAAAATTTCATACAAATATCTTGTAAACTCAACTCGAGAGAAAAATTTATTTTTTTTAGGATTAAGTTGTGTGTAAATTGAGGACCGGTTTGTCAATTTCAACAACGTTCGACTTGTCGTACATTTACTGCCTGGCTCACGATGACGAAAAAAAATTTCTTTCTCTTATTTATATTGAAAACAAAAACAAATTTTCTTTCTCTTATTTATATTGAAAACAAAAACAAATTTTCTTATTTTGTTTCTGTTTTCAATATAAACTACCCTGTCGGAGAATGTGTGGTTGACTACAAAAATAGTTAACTTTTCTTAGACTGACTAAAAGCTAGCTGGAAAGTCATCCAGAACAAACCCAAGATGAATTCTTAAGTTGAGTACGTAATCGAATTTGTTGAGAGCCAACAAATTTATTCTCAGCTACTTTAAAACTCATTTCAGTTTTATATTAACATTTTGCTGTTGTTATTTTAGATGGAAGCTTAGCCGAGTGGTAGCGCGTTGAGTGCACAACGTGTGATGTTACATGTTCGAGCCACAGAAATTTTTTTTAATTTACTGACTACCAGGTGATTTAAAAAAGTCAACTTTAAGTTAGCTTAAAGTAGTGCCTAGTGAGACAATTGACTACCGCCTAGGACATCGCAATGTTAAAATAGTCAGTTGATTACATTGGAAAGTAATCCAAGTGTAGTCAGTACTAGTTGCGAAATAGTTAGCTTAAAGTTAGTTTAAAGTTAGCCAAATTTCCGATAGGGTAGATATACCAAACGGACGACACACTCGTCCGTATTCTAGAATTAAAATGTAAATAATTTAAGATTCAAAGAAAATGTATGTGCCTAAAAGTCATAAAAAATTCATTAAAACATTAAAATTCAAAAAAATAAAAATTTGTTTTTGTTTTGAATGGAATTGTACGGCAAGTGGAACGTTGTCGACATTGACAAGTTCGTTTTCTGGTAAACTAGTTTTTTCTTTAAGTTATGACGTGGTTTTGGTAAATGAGCGATATGTATTCAAAGAATCCTGAACTTATTTAGCAGTCCTCGTACATAATTCATGTGCATGTTTAAGAGCATCATCGTCACAATATACTTATGTACTTATGTATATTCAAATAAAAAATACCACATACATATTAAAGGGTTGCATTTGTATACTCGTTTGTATAGCCAAAACAAATATACCATGATATGTACCATATAATTGTAGTGTGAGCGACAGAACTAGTATACGAGTTATTGTGTGTGCGTGCTTTTCCAAATTAAAATACAATTAAAATAAATAATAATTGCTTATTGTATTGCTGCTGAGCAACTGTTTGATCTGTTTTTGCCCAAAAATACATATTGTAATACAAACATATGAAAAAAACCATTGTTGAAACAAATACATGATGGACAGATGTATGTGTGGACTTTCGTTATGTTATTTTGTGGCGCAGCCAAGCATACAGAGAGAGAGAGACAATTTTGCTCTGACAGTAATTACACATGCATGTGTTTCATGTACATGTATCATTTACTTACATGTGTATGTGAAATTTTGCTTTCATTCATTCATTCATCAACCATGGATTTTTTTTTTTCAACACACCATGTGGTACTTATGTTAAAACCAGTTTTATGTATCTTATTCGTTATAGAAAAAACAAATACTTACAAACGTGTTTTTCTCATTTGGTCATTGCCCAACCATACAATAACTGCTTAAAAAATCAACATTTACAACTAGTAAAAGAAACGCTAAATATCATACCTTTTCATACAAGAACCAAAAAACACGCAAAACTGGTGCAAACAGATGTATCTGTGCAATGCTATAATACATATTCGTTGAATTTAATTATTAATTAATACGTTTTGATTTTTTTACTTGCAAAATTTGTCTTAGCAACCGATTTTAAGGAGAGAAAAGTATCCCAATAATTGATTTCCTATACATACATACATACATGCATACATATGTATGTGTGTGTTTTTAGGTACATATCGCCCATTTAGATGCACAACGTCATAACTCAAAAAATGTAATTTTTGGGTTAATAATACAACAATAATTTTCATATCATTAGGTATTCAAACTGTGCAAAAATTTCATACAAATATCTTGTATATGTATTCAGCTCTTGAGATAAAAATATTAATTTTTCGAAAATTTATTTGACCTTTTGTTTTAAAAGTAGTAACTATTTTATTGAGCTTTAGGGTCTTTTTAATAAAAATTAACAGCTTTTATTTATCAATATTTCGACACGCCAAAAAATTTTTACCTGAAGAAGACACACAAAGGCGTGTCGAAATATTGATAAATAAAAGCTGTTAATTTTTATTAAAAAGACCTCAAGCTCAATAAAATAGTTACTACGTTTAATATTAATTTTTCCTTTAATTGGAAATTGAGTTATGTCGTTGTTCAAGTAAATGGGCAATAGATGTATGTAAATATGTATATATTTTATAGATTTAAAAGATATAGGGCCATTATTACAACTTAAAGATAGTTAAAAGTAGGATTTTGTCGGACGTATAAAAAGCTTTCCATTATTGCAAATTGGATTTAACTTACCAGGTAGGATAAACTTGCCTGTAATTTATCGCTCACTTTAGGTTAAAGTAAAATTTTGCAAATGATAAAGTTTTTATACGTCTGATAAAATCCTACTTTTAACTATCTTTAAGTTGTAATAATGGCCCATAATGGCATAAGTATGTATATACATACATACATACATACATATGTAAGTATATGTGCATTGTTATATGTTGACGATATCAATGGAAAGAAAATAATTGAAAAATAACAAATAAAATAAATAAATAAATGATAATGGATATAGGTACATAAATGTGCCTTGGATACATACATATACATGGTACATACAAATCTATGTATGCCCTGTAGGAAGCTTTGGGTTAATAGTCTCCAAGTCACAACTTTTGTAGACTATTTTGATAAGTTTTTGGCGGAATTGTCAACGGAATGTCTACATACTAATATTTGCTGTCATTTTTTATAATTTTTTATAAAATGTATAGCACCAAATCGCTCATTTAATTCAATAGTATCACAACTCAAAAAACCATTTTGCAGAAAACGGGTTTGAAGTTTTCAATTTGCATATAACTTAATGAGGACATGAAACAATATTTCTCTCTCTGGAGGAAATGATACAAGCTATTTATATGAATTTTTTACACAAGATAAAATACGAACTGCCGCATTATTCTGCATTATTAACTCAAAAAACCCATTTCTTGAGTTATGACACTATTGAAGTAAATGAGCGAAATGTAAACAAAGTATGCATACGTTATAACTCGTCATTAATACTGATGTCAAAAACATCAGTTTATCAGCATTGTTTTACTATTGACACTTCCTACAGGGTGTATGTACGATACATGGGCATATGTATGTATCAAATAAAATTAGCACAAAGGGATCATTGTATTGGACCCAAGTGAGCTGGACCCTCAACTTTCATCTTCCATCAGCAACCGGCTAACCTATACATATTTTATTTATTTTTATAGAAGCATATGTATAAGATTACCAGGGCAAATTTAAAATGACACAAGAACACAAAAACTGCAAAAAAAATAAACCAAAGAAGGATTCAATAAAACATTGATTTTTTAAAATTTTAATTGTCTCTTAAAAAAAAGACAATAAAACATAAAAAAATTAACCTAGTTATAAAAAGTTAAAAACAATTTAGCTTCAGTTAAACAAAACATTTTTATGTGTTATTCGAAATCGGTGCCAATCAGATAAGCGAATTCTGTATTTACTTATTTATGAGTTTAGGGGCTGTCCATATATTACGTAACGCTCTAGGGGGAGGGTGGGGTTCGAGTTTTGTTACGATTTGTTATGGTGGGGGGGAGGGGGTCTTTGAAAATGTCACGTAACAGAAAAAATACTAATTTTGTACAAAAATACGTATGTTTTTCTCATTTATTTATTTAATTGATCATACGTGTTGCCTGCATATATTATGTACGAGTATGTATACTACATACATCTGCCGAATGTCAACTTTTGATATTCGCGGATTCGAATTCGAATATTTAAAACTTACCTTAAAGTTTATGAAAACTATCCAAAAATTTAGTAGTTGTTAAATAACATTTGAAAATTTTACAAAGTTTGTATAATAAATTAAATAAATTGTAGTCAAACTGATTTGAACTGGTTCTGAATTCCTCATGTTTATTTATCCATTTACATTCTGAAATATTCTTAATATATGTATGTACATAAAAACTTCTTTTTATATTAAACTGCAACATATATTAACATTAAATCCATAAAATACATAGAAGGAAATGGTATTTGCAGAAGTTTAGGAAAATATTTCTTGCAATTGTCATAGACAAAAAAGTGTCCTTTCAAAAAATTTATTCTTCCATATACATTGTACATGGCAATATCAAATTATTTAGTTTTAAAATTTTTGTTGGTCAACTTGAGGCTACAATGTTTAAGTTTTGAGAGATGTGTTAATGGAAACATGCATACATAGACGTATTTTCATAAGGATATTTTTTTAAATTTTTATGCAATAGAACTCAAAAAAAAAAAAAATGAAAACAACAGTGAAATGCGTCTAGGAACTAGATTGTGTGCCCCTCTAATTTTAGGTATTTTTACGGTATATTTTTTTTAATAGGCAAATATCTATTGAAAATGTAATGTTGTAGAAGGGACAAAAATTAAGACTCATTTGATATCCCAAGAATCTGTACGTTTAAGGCGGGTTAAAAATGTTCTTTTTTAGAAAATGAAATATAATTCACCATGGAAACCTTTATTGATCCTAGATATAATTTTTTTTTTTGTTTCACGCACGTTTTAAATTGATTTGAAGATGGCCAAACAGAGTCATCTTTAAGCTCTCTGAAATACACGACGACTTCACTTATAGAAACTAGTGAAAGCGACCGCAAGGCTAATGCCAATTCTCGTCTTGATGTTTGAAATACTGCTCAGTCATCAATACGGATAAATATAGCAGATTATTTGGCAAAAAAACGCATAGCAAAAAAATATAAAAAATAAATTTTTTTTTAATTATTACAAACTAATATTTGTGCCATTCATTTAAATTTCGTTTAGGATTTGTGAATTTCTTTATATATTTTTTTAAACGAATACGAATATCTAGAAACGGCCGAATGTTTTGGAATGCCAATACACATCACTAACACTGCAATTACACATGCCACTAGTGGCATGCCAGTGTTGTGTACGTATTATCAACGAACAATTGTTCGAAAAAGTCGAATCTCTTGCCATTTGCTTTGCTGTTTACACATGCTATTGCCACTTCATTTTAAAAATGTCGTCGAAGCGAGCTGGCTCAGTCTCGCTTCCATTTTTACTTTTCCTTTTGTTTATAGAATAGTTACCTAGTACGTCAAAAAAGCACATTCTTGAGGAAACTATTAACACTATTACTATTTTAATAATATTAGTTCTTTATAATTAACAAACTCCAGTTTTTCATACACAAATCAAGTTATAAATCATAATAACACATTTAACAAGCTAAAATATTAATTTAATTTTCACAGTAATCCAATAAATTTGCATCAAATGTTTAACAGGGTAACACTTTTCTTCGTTTTGACATTCAATGGCATGCAACTGCCAAATTTTCACTCGCATGCAAATTTTGGTGCCACTGGGGCTGCCATTGCGAAAAATTTGAGTGTGTTAGTGAAAAATCGTGAGTGTATTGAGTTTTTCGAAATGGCATGCCACTATAGTGGCATGTGTAAATGGTGCGTAATGCATACATACAGTTTAGGAATAAGCTCTCTATAAAACCATAATTTTTGGAGTTTGAGGATTCTTGGGAAGAAATTTAAAAAATAGTTTCGCCAATATATGGAGAACGTTCATATGTAAGCTTATTTAATTTTTGGCTACGCACTGTGCTAGTCTAACAAATGAATTTAAAACAATGAATTAAATTTAATTTTTTTTAAATAAAAACTTTTAACTATTTAATTTATTTTTTATCTCATTGTTACGTTATTCCTGGGGGGGTTCACAGTTTTGTTACGATCTGTTACTAGGGGGAGGGGGGGGGGTAAAAAATCGGGGAAAATTGCGTTACGTAATATATGGACAGCCCCTTAGTTATCATTGTTATTGTCACCGACTTGGAATAGTAAGTATTAGGTCTATTTCAGATGCATAGCAAAACAGTCCGAACTTGTACAAAGTTATCCAAAAGCGTTCTACGGAGCAATTTTTGTGAAATTTCGAGAGCGGATGGGAGTAATTTTTTTCATTTCCTATACAAACTAGTACGAACTTTTTCTTCTGTGTAAGTTCGGACAAGAATTAAATAATCAGCTGTTTTTTTGATTACATATGAAACTGTAAAATTAATCAGAAAATTTGCAAATATATATAGGAAAAAAGTTTTTACATACAAATTTATTAAAAAGCAAAATGGAATGTTTTTTGAACAAAATTGAAGTTGTAAGTACATTTGTGCATATTTCTCCATTTCTTTAATATAAAAAATGCTTTTTTTAAATAATTTACTTTTTTGGAACTTAGGCCCTTATTATGAGTTGCATTCGATTTTCGATCTTCGTCGAAAATCGAATGTTTAATTCATATTATGAGCATCAAACATTTCGTTGACCAACGAATTTTCTATCGAACAGAATTTAGCTTTCGATGAAAAAAATTTCTATAAACGACTGTTCTTTATTTTTTAGGTATAGTTGTTGAAAATTTTAAAAATCATTTTGACTGATATTCATAATAAGAACATTCTATGTCGAATGCTTGTCATAATACCAAATGAAAATTCGTTCGATCAGTACTTTCGACTACAGTCGAAGATCGAAAATTGCTCATAATAAGGGTCTTATTTTCATTTACTGTTTACAGCTGTTGCCAATGATGCAAATTTTTTGTTTTTATAATGTTATGCGTTATAAGCGACTAAAATCACTTAAATTTAATTTAATGTAAAAAGTAAGCAACATTAGTATTTCAAGATGTGCAATTATGGTTTTTTGCGTTCCAGCAATTTTGGATAACTTTTGCATATTCAGAGAGTAATTTTCTTTTTTCTTTCATTAGTCCGAACTTGTACGAAACCTTGTGGAACACACCTATTATGGTTAGGGTTCCGCGAATTCCACTTTTTTGTCCGATTTCCCGGGATTTTTTTATGAGGGATGCCGAGAAATTATAAAAAAATAACAACTTTACATATAGAAAACAGCTGCTTCCACTTTGTGAAAATTCATTGCCAGCAACGGCTTTTCTAACAAATTTTACATTTAAAGATATACAGGGCAATTATGAATAAAATTCCGCGGGAAATTTTTCCCTGGGAACAATTCCAATTAATAGCAAGTAATAGGGAAAACAAAAAATTGTAATTGGAAAAGGGAGATATTTCTCGCGGAATTTTATTCATAATTGCCCTGATATTGTGAAATAGATTGATGTTTTAAGGTCATTTATTGAAATCATTTTTCTCGTTTCTTTGTTTTTAATAAAAACAAATCTAATTCTTTTAGATAAAAAACTCAATTGAATGGAAGTTTTTTAAGAAAAAATCTACTGACCTGTTTTCGAACTTAAACCTCCAGTACCCTTGTATTATTTATTTTATGTTTGTTTTTATTAACTATTATTGTTCACTTATGTTTGTAAGTTTGCTTTTTTTCACATAACAAAGTTTTTCATGTTGGAAAGAACCGTTTGAGAATTTAAAAACTAAAGCTACATACGGTCACACTTGTCAAACATTTGCCCCAAAAAGCGTAGCCACTAAATGCTAATGAAAAATATTTCAATTCAAAAAAAAATTTGTCAAGTTAAAGAGTAGCCAATATTGTTGGATTCTATGACATTGTGCATTAGTTGTGTTCGGAACTGTTTAATATGATAAACAAGTGCCTGGATCAAAACTTTTTTCATGAGTATTTGTTGGTTACGCTTTTTTGGGCAAATGTTTGACAAGTGTGACCGTACCTTAAAAGTTAAAAAAATTCAGTTTCTATATTTATGATTTGATCAGCCTAAAGTTCATATCGCTTCATTAGCTTTCAGCAAATTGTAATACGACGAATGAAAACAAAACACATATTCTATTTGCAATAACGGCTGAGCATATAAAGTAGAAATTTACATCAACTGACACTACACCATAGCCACGCAAAATTTCATTTGCAAGCCCATGGGCTTGCGCAGTCGACGTTATGGTGACACACGTATACGTCAGTTACTTCGTACATAGTATGTGTGATTTTGTGTGTTTGGCTGTTTCGTTGTTGTTGCTATGGCCAAACAAAGCGAGTCATTTGATGTTCAGCATTGATCGAAGCAAGCAGAAAGAACATACACATGCAAAAAAGCGCTCAGTCACGTTTGGGGGGCTCTGCACTACACACAGTGGACCAAACACAAAGAACGCTGATGATGAATGTGCAGTCGCCTTGGAAAACAGCTAGCTGTTCCGTTATACTACGTTTTTGTCAGAATATTTACAATTAACTTTGGTGTTATTTTTTCATTAATAATTATCACATGTAATTGGGCTTACAAGGCGATACGAACTAACTTTAGCCTGTTCAAATCATAAAAATAAATTTTAATGTGACTCTCAAGGAAACAAGTGTGGCGACCACTGTTGTACTCATTTTATACTTTGTGTTGATATACATACGTATATTATATTACACGTACATCCGTTATTTAAATATTTACGGCCTTATTTATAAAAATTATTAAGGCTTTACAATCGGTTTTTAAAACAAAAGTTCATATAAAATTTTTCTTATTAAGCCTTTACAAAGACTTAATAATTTTTATAAATAAGGCTGTTAATTTTGAAGACGGTTAAAAACTTCATGATAAAACAATGCAAGTATACATACATATGTATGTATTTCTAAAAAAACAAACCATTATAAATATTTTTTAATAGAAAAAAACTTAATTCATAAATCAAAAACTCGTCGGCTTTATTCAACTAACTTGGCAAATAAAAAATTATATTAGCACCTATCACATTTTTATCATTTTTTATTTTCTTTTAGCACTTTTTTTTAGCATATTTGTGTTATTGAACATGCATACATAGATATATAATTTTTTACAACCGAACGTAAATTAGTGCGTTGAGCTTTGCGTTGTGAGCAGGATACTTATTTACAATACATTCACTATAAATATTTGGCATCAATAAAAATACCCACCCTAAATGCTAACGCAACGCTCCAATTTAGGGTTGGCTGTTGCAATTGGCAATGTAAAAAGTCATAAAAGGTATAGAACGAACAGGAAATTAATTTTGTTATAGGATTACTTTGTCAATGAAAGCAAAGGTGAGTACAAATTAATAAACAAGCTAATTCTCGAAATTAGCAATTGAAGAACGTTGTATTGTATTTAACAAATACCAAATAGGAAAATCATAATCCGGAGTTTTGCTTTGCTTGGATATATGAATTAAAATATTAATAAAACAATATATGTACATATAAAATAAATTTAATTAGATTTTTGTTTGTAAAATGATCTTGCATATTTCAGCTGGGGTACCATAAGTTTTGGTGCACACTGTACATATATGTATGTCTGCATAGGGTGTTCTTTTTTAGAGTGTCACAGCTTTGAGTTGGAATCACTGCTTTATTTGCGCACCCATTTAACAGACAGACAGCTGCTTCTTGTTTAGTTTGCTTTGAAATTTCATCATGAATAGACTTACACCAGAGCAGCCCGTGCAAATTGTTGAAATTTTTAATAAAAAAAATAATTGTTCTATTCGTCATACTCATGGTGCACTTATTCCATTTTATGGCGTACATAATCGTTATGGCGTATATAATCGTAAATAAGTTCTAATTCACACATGTCAGGTCTGAGTCGTGTCAAGTCTTGAGTTTTTAGGAGAGGGAGGAAAAGAGAATGGAGAGGGGTAGAGACTTGACCGTACCAGTCAAGTTTGCTTTTTCGTTTTGTTTTGTCATTCGTAATTCTCTACTACAACACAAATTGATGAGACTTGATGAAACAAACTTGACGGTGTGTATGAACGCAAATGCAGGTTCAAAAGAAAATTGAAAAAAAACTGATCAGGTAAAACCTGAGGTGTGTGAATCAGGACTAAGCAGAATTGTCGCATTTGAAGTGAGGAGAATCCACAAGCTTTTGTCGAAACACCATTACATCCACAGAAAATTACTATTTGCTGCGCTTTATGGGCTGGCGGAGTTATCAACGAAATACGGCAGCAACTGCTGCGAAAAGTTGTTTAAAATTGGTGTTCCAGATTGCGCCTTCTACGCGCCAGCCATATGGCAGAAATCATATTTAAACATTAATTTCATAAAATTTTCTTTTCAATAAAGACCGTTTCATTGATATTAAAAATATATTTCATTGTTTTATTATGATTTAAACACTCTAAAAAAAGCACCCTTTACATATGTATGTATGTACTTGATTAATCTAAAAATTATAGCAAGTGCACTCTAATTAATTTTTTAATAAAGCCGGTAGTAATAAAATTAATTTACACACAACGTTTGAATACAATTCATTTAAAAAAAATTGTGTACAAAATTATAAAAAATTAAATAGTTGACAAACTATTTATCATCATAAAAAGAATTAGGCAAGAGAAAGGCGTGTGTGCATACATACTCGTATGTACATATGTACATACATACATAAAAAATATTTAAAAAAATACAAGCAAAATAAATATGTATGTATGTAACTATGTAATGATTAGATACTGGCAGCAGATATTCTATATAAATTTTAATTTTTGGGTTACACAATCTATTAAATGGTGTCAATTGATACAAGCAAAAATAAATTTATAAAAGAATAAGAAAATTCAAATGAACATTTCTTTTTTAATTAATTTTCACACTTCATGCCATTCACAGATTATGAAAAAAGAAATCATCATAAAAAAAATAAACGTTTAGAGGCACAATTGAGGACATTAACTGAAATACGCGGATTTTTATTCATGATAGCCCTGATTATTTTAAGTGCCCAGGAGACGATCCAACAAACTCATCATTCACATTGTGTTGTGTTCGTGCAGTCGTGTTTTATCGGGCTACACCTATGTACGTGGGCAACGATTAATGCAAATCAATTTTTTTTTATTTGACGGCTAAATAGTAAGTCCCGGTTCACACATTTCAAATTTTGTTGATCAACTCGTTATTCAGTTGTATCTCAATTGAAAATTATTATTATTATTATTATTTTCTGCAAAACTACATACATACATATATATTTTGAGTTATGCCTCTTTTGCAATAAAATGGCCCTATTTAGTGATTGACGAATTTAGGTCATCGTGACACCGGGTGTGATTAGTATAATGGAATCGTCATTTCGTTCTTAGTTGTTATTAGCGAAAATAAGTATATACACACATATGTACATCGCACAGTGGGGCGGAATAAAATACTTTGGAAATAAATCAGCTTAACAAATTTTGTATGGAAATTAGTTTGAAAAATCTTTTGTGAGCCAAAATTATTTTGTATGAATATCTTAAGAAATATTTTCTTTAGTTTTCTTAAATTTTAACGACTAAAATTTGTTCCAAAATCTAAATATGACAAATTTAGCAGAATTGGACACATTTCTAGAGGCAGCGTAATTTGAATTTCTCCATTTACATGTGTTACTAGTACACAACATGTAGCCAATATTGCTTCATGGCAACGTCAAAATTACGTCAGAGCCACATGTGCACGTGGATTTTTACATCGCGTGTACTGCAGGCTTAAGATTTCCAAAGTAAATATGTATGTACATTAGTGTCCTGCACAAGGTAAGAGTAAAGAAGAAAACACTTCGTGACGGAAGAATTTGTGATACTTGCTTCTTTCTACGCATGAGCGCTTGTACAAACGTCATGCATGCATGTGTGTATGATTTTATTTTTCTGCGCACATGCAAAGGCACAAACATGCATTAACATTAGTTGTATGCTGTTAAGCACATAATAGCTTACCATCTACATATTACACACACACTCAAACGTACAATATGAAAAAAACAACCATACACTTATCAACAGTAATTCTCTTGAGTGTTTGTTACAAAAACGCTGTCTTGGCGACATCGCTTGTTAACACTGATATACACGTACATCAATACATTAACGTGCTTCGCTTATAGTACGACAGCATTTATTATTGGTTTAGTATAATACATGCGACGTGAATACATTTAAAAATCATGACGTATTTACATTTAAAGACTGTTTACGCAGGTCTCTAATGCACATTTTAGGTATTAAAAAAATTTACTGGCAACACTGCCCGTCGCCAACAAAATTTTTTAAATTGAAATGTTTGAGTTTTATACTACCAACAAAACTGAACTTCAAACTTTGAGGCCCTGATAACTCCAAAATCGATTCAATATAAATGCCTAGACATTATCGTATCGTATTTTTCATTAATATAAGCGATTTTTCATTCGACAAAATTATTTACTTTCTTACAAAGGTTTTATATAAGAGAATAAACAATAAATCGCTAAGTGTAACTGTATATCAAACTTTATAAATTAACAAAACAGAATATATGTATATTTACAATTAACTTTAGTGTTATTTTTTTACTTAAAAATTATCACATGTAATTTGACTTCCTAAAAATACGAATATAATCAAAATCAAACAAACGAGCATTTGTTTCGACAAATAAAAAGTTCAATGTTTGCAAAAACACATTGAGAAAGAACAGACAAAAGATATTGGTACCTTAAAAGTCATTAATCAGGGCTATCATGAATAAAATTCCGCGTGAAATTTCTCCCTTTTCCAATTAGAATTTTTTGTTTTCCCTATTACTTGCTATTAATTGGAATTGTTCCCCGTGAAAAATTTCACGCGGAATTTTATTCATGATTGCCCTGAATAATTAAATTACTGCATCATCAAAAGAACAAAATTTTTAATGTTTACTATACCAAAACCGAAATAAAATTAGCATAATTCAGATGTGGAAAAGAATGGAACGGCAAAGGCAAGAAAATTGGAATAAATTTTAAAACATTATTTATTATCCCTTTATGAAAAATTTCAAGTATGTATGTATGCCTGTACATACATACATATACATACATGCATACATACACATGCACATACTTACATACATACATACATTGAGGGCAATTATGAATAAAATTCCACGAGAAATTTTTCCCGGGGAACAATTCCAACTAATATCAAGTAATAAAGAAAACCAAAAATTCTAATTGGAAAAGGGAGAAATTTCTAGCGGAATTTTATTCATAATAGCCCTGATTCTCTTACTAACAAAAATCTTATGATCTATAAGATTTAATTATAATTAGCTCAGAAATATCAAAAGTATCAAAACAAATATTAATTAAATTTAAATTTTTTTCAAATACAGGCCAGATAAGCCACATCTTATTTTAATTTCAATATGTAGTGATGTATATATGTACCTCTGTATTTATGTATGTATGTATAACGGTCATTGTTAATGTGACCAGATAATTTTTGCAAAAAGTGGTACATGATCGATCAATAATCGCGATTTGGAAGAAAATATCGCCAAAAAGTGGGATTTGAAAATAAATCAGGGCTATCATGAATAAAATTCCGCGTGAAATTTCTCCCTTTTCCAATTAGAATTTTTAGTTTTCCCTATTACTTGCTATTAGTTGGAATTGTTCCCCGAGAAAAATAAATATATTTTAGAAAGCGGGGTGTGCAATATGCACATACACAGTTTAGTATGTACCTAGGAAACAAATTTTTCATCTCAAAAGAAACGATTTTAATTGTTTTTTTATGGGAATTGTTAAAATTTAAGTTTAAAATTTTGAAACGCACTAATAATCCCAAATTACTTATTAAATGAAATATTTTTTTATATTAAAAATACATTGAAATTGATTATTGAGGGGTTTAGCTCAATAATCAACGCTTTTAAATATGAAACGCTTTTAAATAAAGAAAAAATGTTTATCTATATATGTGTATGTATAATTGAATGGAGACTTTTTTTTTGATTTCTTCTACTCTCAGTTCAGTTTTATGTAAAAAAATACAAAAAAATTTCACGCCGATAAGTTGCGTTTTAAGGGGTGCGTCCGGCCCCCAAAGTTGGCCTTAAAGCCCATTTTTCAATGTAAATTTTTCCATATGAATCAGGGATGATAAAGTTGGTACAATTGTACTTTTTAAACCTTAAAAGTACATTGGTACCCCCGTGACTCATTTGGTACTATTTGAAAAATTTGCGAGAACCTAATATTTTTTTATACAAAAAATAAATTACGATAATTTAAAGTATATCGAGTTTGACAGAAAAGTGGTGAATTTGATTTGTTGTTGAGGGCGACTACCTTGTTAGATATGCATTACACTTGTTTGTTTTATTATAAAGAACTACATCTAACTTCACCGGTGTTTCGTTTTCAATATGATAGCGCGCTATAGCGACGCCTTCATTTATTTTATCTGTTGTATTACTTTTCTTATTAAAAATATTCGCAAAAGAAAATGGAAATTATGATACTATAAATAACGAGTTTCGAGCTTTGAAAAATTAATTGGATGAAGTAATGTTTCCGTAGCTTTCAAAAGTTATCAATAGAATTTGTCAATTCCAAACTCATCAGCGAATGTAGAAAGAAATTTTCATAATTAAAACGAAATGTCGAAAGTCTAATACAAACAAAATACACCTCGTCACAAAAATTTATTGCAATGGTATAAAAAATAAAACTTTTACAATCATTTTTAGAAAAATATTACAGGGGGTCTACTGTGTAATTCGAAACGAAAGAAATTGCTTTCCAGTTTGAATGCTTTTAACATGTAAATACGAAAGCATTTCCTTTCGTTTCGAATTACAGAGTAGACCCCAGAAAGAATATTACAGTTTCTACTGTGTTTTTACCTTCTGTAAAATAACAATTATTTAAGTTAGGACCTTTCTTCTTAAGACCAACGATAAGTTTTTACTGCCTCTTCCACTATGTCGAAAGAAAAATCCTGCGAAAGAAGACTAGTATCTCGGATTCTAATAATTTTAATTTTTGAGTCAGTGATACAGATTAATCCTCATATAGTTCTATATATTTTTTTTTTTAACAAAAACAAAATTTTCTTATTTCATTAAGTTGTGTGTAAATTAAAAACTCTAAACTTGTGTTCTGGCATACTAGTTTTTTTAGTTATGACGTTATTGTGTAAATTAGCGCAGGGCTGTCAGATATGACGATTTCTCGCCAAACGTTGCAATTTTTGAACCTGTTTGGCATCCAAATTTTTGGTTTGGCGACATGGCGATTTTTCTGGCGATAAATAAATTTGTTGGCGATTTTTTGGCGATAAATAAATTTGTTGGCGATTATTATGGCTATTTTAAAAAAAAATTGAATTTCCAGATTTTTCAAATTCAGGAAAATTAGTTTGTTGAAGGAGTAGTTTCGAAAATAAATCCTTCTATTTATTCCTCAGAAAATAAAAGTTATTTATGGAGTTTTATTTATTCCTCACAAAATAACAGTTACTTTTTGATTTTTATGTTATTCCTTAAAAAATGTTAATTTTTAAACTAAAAAAGCTTATTTCTTGCTTTAAAATTTAATATCGCCATAGTCTGTATAATTCTTATGTATGCACATATGTATGTATATGTAAAATTACATTAGCGGAGTTCGATGTTTGATGCAAATTGTCTTGCGTAAGTGCAAATGCAAAATATCGTAGCTTTTCTTTCAAATCCAACAACAAAATACACACACAATCCAAAGAAAAGCTACGATATTTCGCATTTGCACTTACGCAAGACAATTTGCATCAAACATCGAACTCCGCTACTATTTTATTTTTTTATTGTTTATTTAGTTTGAGCAAAAAAAATAAAAATCAAAAAGTAACTGTTATTTTGTAAGGAATAAATAAAAATCAAGAAATAACTGTTATTTTCTGAGGAACAAATAAAACTCAATAAATAACAATCATTTTCTTAGGAATAAATAAAAATAAAAATATCGGTAAAGTTGAGTTTTTAATACGAATTAAACAAATAAAAATCAATGCATCTATAGGTAGTTCATGTGACATGAAGTATCTTGATTTATTCCTTGTGCACGTATGTAGCTTTTCTCTATTAGTGTGATTTTTTCAGTTTAAATTTGGAAAATAATCGGTACTTGCGATTCCTGGCTATTTTTGTTATTCTGTAATCTTAAGTGAAATTTTAGCTTACCTGTGTTGAATAAATATTGCAAGCGGCCCAACGTACTGATGCACCCAAATCGACCAATGTCTCAATAAGAACCGCTGTCTGGGCATTAATATGAGTACAGCCAACAATTTTGGCATCTTTCAATGGCTTATCGTCGGCGGCGCGTTTTCTTAGCGCCATAATGCCGGGCATTTCCTGTTCGGCAATTTCAATTTCTCGACGCCCAAAGGAATTTTGATTAATGTTGCGTACACAAAAATCAGAACATCCTTTGGAATTCTTTTGGACTTTTTCTCGTGGTGGTATATCATCACCATCATCCGAACTGCTGCCCGTATAAGAGGCAGATGAAAACGAATCGGTGGATGAAGCAGACAATGAACGACTACGATAGCGGCTGGTTTTCTTTAATGCACTAGACTGTTTTGATTCCTTTTTATCACCGCCAAATCCGGGATCTGGTATGGGAGTGTCCGACAAGTTGTTCATGTTGATTTCTATGTTATTTGGAATAATTGACTGGACTGCTTGACCGTATGTTTAACTGTTTGGCGATCCAACGAAAAGCTGACAGCTTTTTTGTCTTATGGATTGCTTTTGTCTTTCTTTAATAAAAATTTAAAACTGCAGAGCTCTTGGTTTTTTGTTTTTATCCACAAATATTGTTTTTCTTCTTTGCTCACGTAATATTCACGTGACGTGTTGTCTATTAAATGATTTACAATATATTTTCTTCGTTGTTGTGCTGGAGTCTATTTTTCTAAATTGTTTTTGCTTTTTTCCTTCTACATTTAAGAATTTTAGTCTTGTTTGTTTTAATATTCACTGGATTTTTGTTTTCATGTGTTGTTCGTAGCACTTTAATTGTCCCAATTAACAAAATAGAATTTAATTTGATGAAGGCTAAAACAACAATCTTGTTGGTGGAGTTTAATTGAATATTTTTTTGTAGATGATCGTTGTCTAACGGCAACTTTCGACTGGGGCTTACTGCGACGATTTAATAAGATATGAAATGCTGGCCAATTTTATTGAAGAAAATATGAACGATGAGACAGTTATGTATGTGCATAATGCTATTACACAAAAATATTTTCCAGAACTTATGATTTTGCAGCACTATCTTTTATTTTCCTTTGTGGCTTTTGCGAACAAAACCACTTAAAACACACGCACGCACTCACACACAGATGGAACAATTTGCAGAAAAATTAAAAACAAGTTTCTATTGTTAGAAGTCGCAAACGTTTTAATCGAATTAAACTAAACAAGAAATGGTTTATTAAAATATACCGTAGTGTTAAAAATTAAAATTAAATAAAACTCTTACTGGAAAATACTTGTTTTTTTGGGACAAACAGTTCTGCAGGCGACGTCGGAAAAAGATAAAATGTATGTGTGTGTCATGGGCAGGACTGCCAGATACTTTTTTCGCCTCCCTCAAAATTTTAAAAAATGCCCGAAAATCCCTTGTTTTTTTAATGAAAAATTCTTTATATATGAAAAAGCGGTTTTTTAAATTAAATTTCTATAATATTCATAAACTTTTATGCTGTAGAGATTTTTATACACAATGAACCACAAATTTATTAAATACCAAAATTCTCATGTACAACAAGATATAAAAGGAAATTTCAACCAAATTTAAATTAATCCCAATACTGGTAATTAAAATATGTTATGGCAAATCACCATAATACTCAGAACGAGAGAGCTCCAAAATGCAAGAAATGCGATAGCACAATATCCATCTCTCTCTTCATCGGATTTGCCAGCAAGTTGGCATGTTATGCCAGCATAATTATGTCCTTCTAAATATGATCAATTACAAGAAAAAAAATGTTTAAATAATTTGCCCAAAAAATCGTAATATTTTTGTAATTAGCCCCAAATTAATATATTCATCCTTTTTTGCGATGAAAATTCCCTTAATTTAGGACCAGAGCTCCAAGTCTGGCAGCACTAGTTGTGAGGAAGATTTATTCAGTGATGTTAACACAGCGATTTCTGCATCGCTACAAATTTTAATTAGTTAGTCGAACGTGTCGTAAGGCGTTGTATGTAGTGTATGTCTCTATGTCAATACTCTTTCTCCAGCGACAACACTAGTTAAAATGACAACTTTCCTTTTATGCGCGAGTAGAGATACGTTAGAGACGACAGTTCTAGTGTATTTCTGGTGATATTGTCAATGAACGCGTCAATAGTTTGTTTTTCTTTTTTATTCAGGGCTATCATGAATAAAATTCCACGTGAAATTTTTCCCTTTTCCAATTAGAATTTTTTGTTTTCCCTATTACTTGCTGTTAGTTGGAAATGTTCCCCGTGAAAAATTTCACGTGGAATTTTATTCATGATAGCCCTGATTAAATAAATATTTGTAGACGAGGGTCACTAAAATTTACGAGTGAATCTTCGGTTCAAATATTTCCATATGGTCGTAAAAGAACTAGTGTATTTCTGGTGATATTGTCAATGAACGCGTCAATAGTTTTTCTTTTTTATTCAGGGCTATCATGAATAAACTTCCGCGTGAAATTTTTCCATTTTCCAATTAGAATTTTTTGTTTTCCCTATTACTTCCTATTAGTTGGAATTGTTCCCGGGAAAAATTTCACGTGAAATTTTATTCATGATAGCCCTGATTAAATAAATATTTGTAGACGAGGGTCACTAAAATTTACGAGTGAATCTTTGGTTCAAATATCTCCAAATGGTCGTAAAAGAACTACCTTCTCAATAGTGCTAAGTCTACTGATAGATTTTAAATGACAACCCTATGTTATTTGTCAATAGGCATTTGCATTGGCTGGGGTACACCTATTAAGTAGTACTATTGATAGTGTCACTAGAAAATCACTATAAGTTTACTATTGACAACGAGAGAGGATATATCGATATTGTTGACTAGAGCCCCTAAAATTTACTAGTGAATCTTTGGTGCCAATGTCTCCATGTGGTCCCGAAAGAACTACTAAGTCAGTAGTGTTATAGTCTAGTGGTGGATTTTCAATGACAAGCTAATGTTAAATGTCAATAGATGATACCATTGGCTGGGGTACACCTGGTCAGTAGTGCTACTGACAACGTCACTAGTAAATCACCACAATTTCACTATTCGCACTTTCTGCAGGGTAGGAATGGACGTATACATACATACTTTAATATTTTTATTTAAAATGTTAAAAAAAATTTTATATTTTAACAAATAACAGATACAACAGTAAAATAAATAAATTTTATTTCTATCACATTTCTTTGTAACCACAAATCTCACTGTCCTGTTCATCTGTTACCAAATGTGCTTCATTCAATAAACCAGCATCATATAATTTTGAGGATATTTTTAGTTTCTGACTCTTCTGCTTGAATCCCATTTTAGCATTGTCTTTAATAAACTTGACAGCAATGGGTTCATTCACAACAGACATTTGTAAGCTTTTCCCCCAGGCCAAAAGAGCCAAAGGATACTCTGGTGTCAATAGTTGAGATGGTGTTATAATGTGGCGGTATAGACATCCTCTTAAAATGTTTTGTAATTTTTCTCTCTCACCGGCGAAGGCACAAGGGTGATACAGTAAAACAATTGCACCATCAGCTAAACTATGTAGCCAACGTTGAGCTGGCAAGAATTGATAGGTACCAAATTTAGGAAGCAAAGGGCGATAGGGGCCACTAAAAAAATACATTCGAACATATTTCAGTTAAACCCAATATGTAAGCAATTAGAGCAATAGCTACTTACAAAGTTGGTATTGACTCGGTGTACTCTAGAACCTCATTAAGGCATTTTACAGGTGGCTCGTAGGCTGGTGGTATCAGATATAACTTCATTAAGGCACTTCTGTTTAAATTTGGATTATATTCCGTTCTGTTATCCAGACAAAGATAATTAAATGAGTGCCATATGTCGTGTGGATCGTAATCAACGCTTATATCATTCTAAAAAGTAACAAGTTGAATTACAAAGAAATAAGTATGTATGTATGAAAGTAATTTAGTTGGGAAAATCTTACCTTTCCGTTATCGCACTCATATTTTTTTGTAGTATCAGTACTGTAATTTGGTGGGTAAGGAAACCACAAACCCTGATAATCTGCCACAGTGGCAGTTTCGAGCTTTATCTCTTTTTCATAATTCGGAGGAAAGGGAAACCACAGATTCGTATCCTTAAGTTTATTGTTATTCCAGGCACCTCTTTCATGTATTTTTCCATTATTTAATTTTATAAAAATCAATGTTAAATTCAAATAAAATAGTAATTTGCACATAATTTTATATTATAAAATATAAATAAAAACAAGTAAAATAATATTAAACTAAAGAGAGATAATGGGTTTAAAACAGAACAAGAATAATGCTAATATTAGTGATGACAGTAATTCGATAACAAATGATAACGAAAAACAATGAGTACACATACATAAAATATAAATGAATAGATACACAAGTCCATATAAAAATATATTGCCTATCAAAGATGCGTTTGGGAAATAGAAAATTTTTTGCCGCCTAAAATATATCTAATTTTCCATTTGATGCTCTGGGTAGCAAATTGTTTTGTAAAACTGATATCTCCACTGGATACTCCTGTTATTAACCCTAATATCCAATTTTGTACAAGAAATGTGATTTAAAACTGCGAAAGCTTAGATTATCTGTGCTTAAATTTTTATTGCAGCAATTTATGGGAGGACTCACCCACATCACATATGTACAAATAAGCTGCTTGTTTTCAAAGTTGAGTAAGTCACGTTATTAAAAAATCAATATTAAATTTCTATGTAATTTTATTATGCATTTTAAAATTATAACGGTACATGGTGGTCTATTACTTCAGAATACAGAAATAGATAATTGCAGTAAGCTGACGAGCCCCTTTCCAAATCATCAATGAATTTCCATATCTTCAGATTAACTCTTCTGCAAAATTTTTCAATCGATGTAGTCTCTATTTCATTTCCCACAAATACAAGTCGATCTAAAACAGCTCCGATTTCTCCGTCTTTTCGAAACACTACAATTTCTTATAAAATTAAAACATACTTTTAATTGGTATTTAATTTGAAATACACGCATATGTACATGTATGTATGTTGTTTTTATTTGGTATGAAGCTTTTTTAATAACATTAAATAATGAAACCGATCAAGTTAATTTTTATGGCTTCCCATAACAAAAATTAGAAAAGGAAACAATAAAAATTTCAACAAAAGTTTAAAAATATTGAAAAAAGTGCATTATGTGTACATATGTATGTAAGTATAAAAAAATAATTTTAGTATAAAGTGTTGATAAATATGTTTGGATTAGGTGTACATAGTATATTATGTATTGAAGTTTTAGTAGTATTGACCCCTTCTACCATAAGGACAATTGAAGTTTCTAATAAAATTAATGTTGGCTTTCTCGTTCAATTAAAAAAAAAAAACAGATAGATGCATTCTCAGACTTTCATGTACAATTTTAAGAACAAACGAATACATATTGGTGGAAAATTAATCTTGTTGCCACTAAAACAAAAACAGAGCATCATTTTATTACGGAATTTTAATTATAATCAAAACTTACTTTCAATGTGGGCTGGCCAGCTGTACCCAAACGTGCTGCTTCCTCCTCACGCCTTTGAAGTTCTTCGCTGCGCTGCTGTTGTCTCTTTACACGCTCTGGATCTTTTATTCCTTTACGTTCGTTTTCCTGGCGTCTTTTTTCAGCAGCCTCTGCTATTTGTTTTCTGCGTGTTTCCTAAATACGTAAAAAATATGATTAAAAAGCACACGTATGTATGTATAACTTTAATATATTACTGGCGAGGGCATTAAATTCGTTTCTTCCGACGAATCGCCACAACATGATGAACATATTCCCATTTTGTTGTACTTTAGTTAATTCAAATCACAAAGTAAATCTTAAATTCAACGCAATAAACTAGTATTTAATTAAGCAATTTGTTGGCTCTTTCGCTTGAGTCATTGTTTTCTTCTTTGTGTGGATTTTTTAGTACACAGCTGTTTTCACTTTTCTTTTGATTGACGCTCGTAGAGGTGACCAAACTAACAATTTTTACCCATTAAGGAAAACTTACGAGTTGCAGTTTGGTTTATATGCTCATTCTTATGTGACCATGTAAAGCACACGGCGCTAACATCTAATTAAATTTTTGTATAATAAATATTCTAAAGCAGGATCAAGCTTCAAAGGCATTTTTTGTGTTATCGAATCTTTCCTCATCCGATGCCCACTTGTTTTATTTGGTCAGAGTGGTAGCTCTAATATCCAACTCACACAAGTGGCATCATCAAAAGAACAAAATCAAAACAAAAGTTATAAAAACATCAAAGATTAGCATAATAGAACGGTTTCTTCGATTTTCTTTAATCTCTATTTTCGTTTTGCTCTTTATGTGTGGTATTATCTGTTTGGCGGCTAAACTCTGTGTGATTTGCATTAAAGAAATTATTATTTACAAAATAAAAGTTGTTAACTAAAATTATCGAAAACGTTTTTGAATCTAGTTGTTGATATTCTTGCTCGATAGTAAAAATAATAGTGTAAAATGTTGAACGTCCCAGCTGAAGGCAAGGTAGGTAAAGTTATTTAAGAGCAGGTGCAAACAACAAAAAATCTTATGGGAATTTATGATCTTGAGCTCACACAGAGTGCAAAATATGTAACTATTGAATCAGCTAAAGGAAAAATGTGTGCATATTTTTAATTTGGTGATTTTGCTTACCTATTTGGCTAATAATGCATTCAACCTTCAAGTGACCTTACGTACAGCCAAAACTTTTTGGTGGGGGGTAGTTTTTTAGAATCGACTCCCTAAGTAAGAGACAATGGATTTTGATTGATTTGTTTTCCTTTTGTTTTCTTTAGTTTAAATTTACACTTGTTTATTCAAATGGTTACAATTGTGTTTCTTTGTGTTTACTTTGTATACAAAGTTCTTTAATGAAAAATTATACATAAATTGTGAGATGAGATGACAAAGATAAAGATTACAAAGTATTAAAAATCTTATAATATTTTGGAAGAAAATACCTACTTGAAGCTTTGATTATTAAAACTT
The DNA here is from genome assembly GCA_949987645.1 of Tachina grossa. NCBI lineage: Eukaryota > Metazoa > Arthropoda > Insecta > Diptera > Tachinidae > Tachina > Tachina grossa. The sequence goes on along the minus strand of OX465276.1, from coordinate 15,378,310 downwards.
TAATGAAACCTTTTGGAGTTACAGCACATAAAAAGCCAATTGAATGCTGTGGCTTGGTTGTGCATGAAGTTTGTTTTGCCCAGTGAAAATTCTATAAGAATGAGTTTCTACGAAAGTGTCTGCAAAATTATGAAAAAATTATTAATAATATATTTACATAAGCTTATTATGAGTTATTAAATTAATAATACCAATTCTGAAAATTTTTAGTCTTGCAAGGGATGATCGGCAATCGAGCCCTTGCATCAATAGTCATAACTCGAAAAAAATTGTCTTGCAGAAAGTGATTTTGAAGCTTACTAACTTTATGGACACAGGCGTAGAAAGGCCTTTCTGAGGAGTTAATTTTACCCGTAAGAATCGCTGTTACCCCCCACCTCTTTCTGGAATTACTAAAAATTGCATGTAATTATTTATTTTAATATTACTCAAAAATCACCAGTCGTAATGCCCCCCTAGAAAAATTTCTAACTACGCCAATGTTTATGGAAAAAGAAAATTTTATTCTCTCAAGAGTTAATTATACAGGATATTTGTATAAAATTATTAGCCAATATTTTAAGTAAAAAATCGAGGCTAAACATGATTATAATTTCAGTGCGAAATTTCATCCTTAATTTTCTATCTAATGGATAACAAATTTAACATTTCTTCAAACGGAGGAAAATCGTTGTGTAGAATTCTGTATAGAACTGTTGATTGCACAAAAATTTATTTATATTTCGTAGAAGTATTAAAAACTGCAACAAGACAAAAAAGTCTATTAAATTCCGTGACTAAATTGTCTGCTCCTTAACTCTTATTTGAGTTGACAGAATAAATTAAAAAATAATTATTTATTAAGTCAGTACTATTAAACGGAAATTTACCAAACCAATTTTTCGTGAAATTCAGGCGAAACTTTTAGTTTTTGAAAGACTGTATTGTATAAATTTAGTAATTCTGTAAAATTTGGCAAAATTAATGACCAACACCGAAACCGAAGCTGATTAATCGGTGATAAGTGATAAGTTATCAAATAGTTTTTATCTTTTCTATAGTTTGCCAAAAAAAAAAAAAAAATCGAACATATTCTTTTAATAGTGACTGTTTTTTACATTTAAATTCTTATCAAATGTGGTTTTCTGTTTTAGGATTGATTAAACGCCTAAATCTTGCATACATACATACATACATACAAGTTTCTGAAGTTTATTTTTTGATGAAAATCGATTATTTACGGTCTCTCCCATACAAAATCAAAATTTTAGCAAAAAATTTGATGTGTGTGAACCAGGTCTTACTCTTGTGTTAATTAAAATTACGATTGCTTAATTAAAATTATGGTTTTACACATACTTAATTGTTAATTTAGATATTTATACAATATAATTATAGGTATTTTGTTGTGTTAGTCTGTAAGGTTTTTTTGTCCATAGACTGAAATAAATAAATAAATTAAAAAATTTCATAATGAATTTCAGTTTCCTTATTTTCATAGAAATTACGTTTTCACTCCGAAATTATGTGAAATCCTGGGATTAGGGGTTTCCAAATTCAGAATTCCCATAATAAAGAAAACCTGTCCCGTATTTACCCATCAAACATATTTTACCGAATTCGGTCAGAAACTGCACACGATGCCGAATTAGCAAACTTAGTCGGTTGGAAAACATACCGAAACCTTCAACTTGTCAAAAATCGGATAGCTAAAATATGAAGAAAAATAGTGAAAAATTTGACAAAAAAAAATTTAACAGGATCCATGGACCTTGAGACGATCAAATAAACTCATCAATCACATAGTTATGTGCGTGTGCAATGCTTGATGAAAATCAAAAAGTTTTTTAAGTTTCTTTATGTGACGACTGATTACACTGTGCAACGGAGAAAAATCCGCACGGTCTTGACAGGGTTCCTTTTCACCTTTGGTGTACCGAACCCTAAAAATAGACAAGAGAACTATGAAGAAAAATTAGTGGAAAGAAGAATCATGAAAAAAATCATTAAGCTGACCACTTTCATAGGCCTTATTTAATAGGCCTTAATAAGTCTGGTATAATATACTTTTCCAGAAACGTCTGATAAATTTCGTATACAAGTCTGACAAAATATAGAGAAAATGTTTAAGCTTTATTTACTTTCACCAATAAATGTATACATACATATGTACATCAGAAGTTTTGCAGAGTCTTATGAATATTTTGTCTCCTTTTCTTACAAGTCTCGTTTCTTATTTCCAAGTATTTTTTTTTGTTTCAAACACAAGGCCATATGAGCACGAAGCAAAAAAAATGTTCATCTTTTATTCGGTATAAGAGGATTATTTTTATGAAAATCCTACGATAGAGAAGGCAAAATTTTTTTATATTAAAATTTTCCGATTGCCGTGAATGGGTTAATTTTTAATTAAACTTTAAACAAACAATAGGAGTATTTAATTAGATTACACATTTGCGCTAGCTAAATGATGATAAGAACTATTTACATAAATAATCTACATTTTGAGTGAAATCAATATATTTTGGAATTATCGTATAATTACTATTGCAAATATTTGTTTCTAACTAACTGGGTATTTAGAACACAGGAGGGCATGATGACATTGAAAAAACATAATCAAATACGAAATTATTAAATAAATACCATGAATGGCAATTAAGATCCCAAAAAAGATAATGTTATTTACTTTTATTTGAGATTTGATTAGTGGCATAAAACAAAGGCAACCTTAATCAGGACACAAAAAAGTTTGCAGGGACGCGTTGTTTCTGTATATTCATAATGAATTCCTCAAACAATTCTTTAGGTTTTGTGCTCAAATTTGTTATATGATGAATAAAGAATTTTTAAATTTAACACATGTACATATGTATGTACTTATGTACATACTTATGTATGTACGTTTTACTGATAAGATTTTGTTTATTTTCAAAATGATTGTAACTCATTTTCATACTTTCATATATTCGTTTTAAATGCTCCTCGTTTTAACTCGCTCTTTGGCTCAATCTCAATAGTTTTAAGTATTAATTAGTTAGTTTTTAAATTCAAATAGTAGATGAAAATAATGATATTGAGACATGAAATTTTTACCCAATGCCTCCCAAGATAGTCGCTTGAAAGAATTAAATGTTTGATTGATTTTCATTCGAGTCATTAATTCAAAAAGGCGAAAGAGCGGAATCAGTCTGCTTATTATTATTAACCGAATTTTTTAAAACTCAAAAACTTACTTTTATTTTAATATGAAACAAATGAGAATTCTATCATGTGGTACATGTGTAAATATTTTTTTATTTTTAAAGAAGTATCACTCAGGGAATGAATACCTACTACTATTACCTTCCTTAGGAAAGGGTCTTCTCTATCACTATGATAGAGAAGACAGGTGGTGAAGTAAGGAAAGGAGAGCTTCGTTCTTTTTACAAACCTCTTGGCGTTTTTGTAATAGGCTAAAGGAAACTTGTACAACTTTTCTTTAATCTATTACAGAAACGCCCAGATTTCTAACTCAAACGTCTTACACAAACAGGGGGTAACTTTTTTTTAAGCTGTAGCCATTATAATGGTTATTTTACCTTAAAAAATGAAAATGTCTTAATTCAAAATTTACCGCCAATTCGGTTGTTTTTAAATTTTGTGTAAAATAATTTATTTATTATAGCCCATTCAGGCTAACACGAAATTAAGTAATTTTAAACCATGATACAATAATATAAAGGTACAACCACATTTGACGTACAAAATTAATTATGACTTTTTTCCCGATTATTTGATTACTGTTTTTTTGTAAACAGAGATGAGAACGTTGCCACACACATATAATGGCAACTTTCATTTATGAATGCTTTTTGAAATGTGTAATTTGAGTTTAAAAATTATAGTTTAATCCACACTTCTTTGAAATGCTATATTCATTGGACATGAGGATAACGAAATCTGTGTGTAATATGATCTTCAAAAGTTGGCAAATGTTTGATTTATTATTTATTTCACCACATAATAAAAAAGCCTCATGGCTAGACATGCAACATCGATGTTTTTGTTAAAGCAGCATAACAGAAAAGTTTAAAATTATGTACTGAAAACTGAAACTGAAAACTCGCTTACACGGCGAACATTGCAAAAATACTCGAGAAGTTGCAAAATCGGAAAAAGCCTTAAAATTTATTAGAAATCGCTAAAACTATTAAATAGAATAGAATTAACTCGGAAATAATGCGAAAAAATTGCAAGTTCGGGAAAAATTTCTAAATGAATTGAAGAAATAACTTCCACTGCAAAGAATAACAAACTCCCAGAAATTCGGATAAATCGCAAAAAAATTCCTAACATCGCAGAAATTGCAATGTCTAGTAGAAGTTTTTGTATAATTTTCATTTCGAAATGAAACTACTATGGACATAAGCATTCAAACATTTGGTCATCGTTCAACGACGTAAGAAATAAACTACCGCCAGTTAGTTACACAGGGAAACTTTCGTCCAACGTACTGATTGTGTGTATTTTCATATACACAAAAGTGTTTTCATATTTTACGAAGAATATTCGTCGTTGGTTTCAGTTGTGTTTACAGCAGCTTCGTCCAAACACACATGCTCTGACATTTGTATTTGAGGTAAAAAGCTTTGAAAGCTTTTGAATTTTTTCTCGTTTCTTTTCAAAATAAGAGCAAGCATTGCTGTCGTCAAGATCTTATTGGCTGATGTGATCTCTTCTGCTCCTGTCGGCGTGAAAGCACAAAACTTCCTTTTTAAAAGTTTGCACATTGTGCATATGCCTTGGACGTACCTGATGTAAGGCAATAATACCATGAAGCACGAACACGAAGTCCCGCCTATGATTCGGAAGTGGAGCAGATGCTGTTCAGTTAGGAATTTCCTTGCAGCTGTACATTTCCTTGCTGTTCTATCTTTGCTGCTGCCGTTGTTGGTGCTGCTGTATTTTTTATTGCTGTTTTTTTATAATGAAAAAATTACATATTTTAAAAATTTTTTAACACGTTCGCCACTCAGCGTCACATATATGTGACATGGGGTGTTCAAAAAAAACAAACTCATGTCACATATATGGGTCGCATAATTTAATAAGGTAGCATTAATTTTTAGAGTAAAAAATAATCGGGACAAACGTCAGAAGGTTAATATGGCGACGAAAAGAGAGAACTGTTTTACCTTTATATTATTCAAGGCACATCAATCAGGTACCCGCGATTCTACAACAAATATTACAACAGCAACAACCACATGTACTTTGTTGGTATAAATTACCTTCTTACTTTTCAAAACAGGGTAGCATCATCAGATTGCATGTTTTTTATAGGAAATGTCAAACACCATACAAAACTGAATATTCGAAAGGTGTTTATGTATACCCAAATAAAAGCATGCTTTTGGGCTTATACCTACACAATTCAAATTTGACATTTAGATTGGTATAATGACATTAGTCACTTGGTGTAGTGCTGCCACCTAATAAATGCGCCTTGATATTATTGTATCATGTTTTAAACTCAAATTACGAACGAAATGAAAGGTTTTTAAGCAGGTACTGAATGACATTTGAGTTGATTTCGCAACCATCTTATTAACTGCGGCAGACATTGAAGTACTTTTTTCAGTTGAATAAATTCTTTGTTACACTTGTACACATTTTCCTTTAAAATTTTTTCATAAATTTAATAATTTTCAATCTTTTTTTTAATTTAATATATAATGTCAAAATTTTTATTTTTTTTAATTGTTGTTTCTCATAGTTGTAAATTTACTCATGTTTGAAAGCAAAAGTAGTTTTAGTACAAAAACAGAGTTGTATATTGTGATTTCTTGTTAATTTCATCGAAATTAAGTAAAATAAGTTAATTTGGAAAATGTCAAAATGTATGAGAAATTACTTAATTTGAACTTGATTTCGACCGAAATCACGAAATTGCTTAATTTGGCGTCAGCCTGATTGGGCTATTAAATATTTTATTTATTATCCTAATTAATACATTTTATTTTTACTCTACACTAACAATATGTGAGGTTAGACTTGGGTCGAACTCGTTCACTAGTTCATTTTTGCCACAAACCAATGATCAAACCCATGTAATTTAAATGGGTTTGATCAGTGGTTTGTGGCAAAAATGAACTAGTGAACGAGTTCGTCCCAAGTCTAGGTGAGGTTAGGAATAGTGTTGCTACTATACCGCACCTCTACTCTGAGACCCAACTGGGAACATTGTGATTCCCTTCTATTGCCCATTAAAAAAGTAATATTTACGTCACTTTTCACAATGTCTGATTAAGAGTTAACATGAACTTTAACTGACAGTTCTTCATACAAAAGTTGCCGTTAAAGTCCCTGTAAGTGCCTGTAAATAATATAAACTTTGCACTCATTTGCATCGTTTGCACACTTTGTATTCCATTTATGGCATAATGTTGCTTACAAAAAAAAAAAAAAAAAAAATGATTCTTTTAAATTGAAATTATCTCAGAACTGTTGAAGTGTTCCCACATTATCAGCATATTTAATAGTGTGTACTAAAACAACAACAAAAAATGCCACCAGCCATACAAAATCTACAACAGCTTTGCTGAAAAAATAAAAATTAAAAGCAAACAGTCATACTGTCGTCGTCACCAACAACTTTAACAAATTTTTAACTGACAGTATTTCATACGAGCTCCTCCAGTCGCGTAACAAACAAAGTATTGTCAAGTGCTTGCTTGATTTTAAATAAATTTCTAATTTCAATCTCAGAATAAAATAGTATTGCTTCGAGCGATAATTTATATTGTTTAGAAATTTCCGAACACGGCTGTTTTAAATTTAAATCTGCCTAATTTAAATAGAGCCAATTAATAAATTGGAATCAATCAGATAGAGCACACAAACTGAGGTTGTGTACTTTAATATAATAAAAAAAAAGTATACATACATATTGTCAATTCTCAATGTGATACTCAAATAAGTTAAAAAAGAAAAATACATTTTTTTTTACAAACTGTTGATTTGAGAGAAGCAACGACTATTTAAACAATTTGTTAAAGTGTTTTTTGGTGTTTTGTTTTAAAAAACATATTTAATATTTGTGCAACACACTTCGCTATACAATCAGTCTTTATTAAATGAAAGAAAAAGAGTTCAAATAATTTTAGTTTGTAAAAAATTTCGGTTTTTAAAGAATTTCAAAGCGTAACCTTGAAATATGAGCCGCCCAATTGATATACTTTTAGATCGTGTAAGTTACAAATTTATTTGTTTGTTTGTTTGTTTATCTATTTGTCAAAAAATAATATATAAAAAATTAATGAGCTTTAAACGTTGAGTTGGTTGGTTGGCAGTTTCGCGCTTTTTATTTGAAATAATATTCAATTGTCTGAGGGATTTTAATTGAAATCATATTTTCACTGCATTTTTTTATTCAAACTTTTGACCTCATCCAAATAAAAAGAATGTCTTTCATAGGTTTAGCGCTTCTGTAAGTTTCATGGGTGGAGCTAAAGAAATTTCTGATGGGGGTAGGGGCATTATGCCTGGTGATCACTACCGCTGCCGAAGGTTTTTCAATTGTTTGAAGGGAGTGTTGTATGACGAAAATGTGAATGAATTTGAGGAAGACCGAACAGAGATGCGCGCTGAGCCCAAAAAAAAAATATTAACAGACTCCCGATGGTAAATATGATGTGGAAAAGTACGACAATCATACAAATCCAATCCACATCACGTGACATTATATATGAAAAGGTGGCAACCTGGGTGGTACTGCCGTCACATTCGGGTAAAATGACTACATCAACTTACGTCTTTAAGAGCCTTCGACTTCAACATGACATAAACATGACCGAAACTGTGAAAAAATCAGATAGAAGGGACAATGCAAAAGAACGAAACAGACAGAATATTTTTACAAACAAAATGTTTTAACAAATTACAGTTCCATAACCATACAAAACAGCTGTTCGAAATGAGTCGCCATAACATAGTGTCCACACCTGATGATTTTATATCATACCTCGTAATATGACGCCGGCAGAGCAACTGTAATTTTTTCATTAATATCAACACAAAGGGGTAGACGTCGATGATTTTATATCATGATGAATCAAAGAAATATTTGAAAAATACTTGCCAAAAATAACTAATTTGTATGTTGTTTAATTTTTTGGTCACAAATAATTGTGCCACATTTTTTAAACGAAATTTGTTTAATAAATAAACATTAAATGCACAATAAAACATAAAATGACATTTGATATCAAGATGAATTCATCAGGTCGTGAGATCTGATGATTATATTATAACGCTACCATAATATTAATAAATTGAGTCAATACGTGATGAGTTTTCATCATGATATCAATTTGACATTCATCATGATATAAATTCATCAGGTGTGGACACTATGTAACGCTATATCAATAGCAACCAATTGAATTTTGGTTTTTCTCCGTAACCATAAACAGATGTTTGCTGGTTAAGGTTCAATCAGACGTGCCATAACCATAACCGTAGAAAACAGCTGTTCGAACCAAACTTATAGACAACACTGTATTTTATTAACGTCGTAGCCTTTACCATAGAAACCATTTGAATTTTTGTTTGGTTATGGCTATGGAATTTTTTTTTTAAAGAGAAGTAAAACTCAGGCAATTAATACCTACCACTATTACTAGGTGTTACCTTCTTTCAGAAAGGGATAGTGATAGAAGACAGGTGGTGAAGGAAGAGATAGAAGAAAGCTTCATTCTTTTACAACTCTGCTTTTTTGCACGCTTTTTTAATAATGCAGTGTTGCAGCGTCTTCTGGTGTCAAATGAGGCGTATTAAATTTTGAAGCTGTGTTTAGCAGCCATTTTATTGGTTATTTTACTTCGCCGATGGTTTTGTTACACAATACCGACGAAGGAGGGCGCTCTGATGTTACATTAGGATTAGCATCTGCTGAAGTCGGTATCAGCGTGACCGTTTGACCGACTAAAGTGGCAATTTGCCACTTTTTCGACTGCCTTGCCACTTTTTGTCCCCCTTTTTTTGAAGGGAATTATGTAATAATACATTGAAAATAAGAAATTTTAGTGTAATTGTCTCGTTTTTTTTAATGTTGCCCTTTTTTTTTTTTTTTGATAAATCCCCTATTTTTTGCTACTTTTTGAAAAATGTCATCGGTCACCCTGGTCGGTATAGTTCAGTGACCAGTGACTATGTCTGAAGTTACATCTATCATTTCTTGTGTGTCATTTGCCCAAAAAAAGCGTAACCAACTAATTACTAATGAAAAACTGATTCAGACATATATTTATTGATTTAAACAGTTTCAAATCATGTTGGATTCTATAATATTGTCTATTAGTTATGTATCGAACTATTTAACTTAATAAATACATGTCTGAATAGAACAGTTTTTCATTAGTAATTAGTGGTTACGTTTTTTACGCTTGTGTGGCACATTGCACACAGATGTAAACCCGGCCTATGCCTTCATCACATGAACTTTCCTACAACAACTGATACAAAGGAACACTAATGCACATCAGAAAAATGAGTGGTGTTGTTATTTTTAATGACTGTCGGATACAGGGATGAACCCAGGATCTTCGGTTTTTTAGTCAACGTGCTAACTACTTCAGGTAACGCCACCCTCACCCTTATGGCTATGGCACGTCTAATTTAAGCTTTAGACATAAACAACATTTGAAATGAATAAAGAAATGAGAACATAAACAGCTATTTATGTCTATGGCAGCATTAATAGGCGAAGTATGTGGTTATAACGATGGTTTTGGCATAGCATTATGTTATGGCACGTTAGTTAATCGTAGCGGAGCCGTAAAGTTGCGCAGTAAATGAGAAATCACTCGCTTTGAATTGTGAAAGAAAATATATCTTAAATTGTAAAGTAAAAACCTACTAAATTAATTGAGCGAGTAAATTTTTATAACGAAGCCAGATAACTTATTCTAGAAACTCGGATATTTTCACCCGCAACAGGGTCTTGATTAATAGCATGTAGTCGATTGGTCAGTGAAACTTACTACGCATAACAGAGAGACTCGTTTTTTAGCCGTAAGGTTCTTATATCGAATAAACCAGCTGCAGAGATCTTTCCAGTCACTTTTAAAGTCGAAAGATTCAAATCGAATATCCACAAACCTTACTTCCTATATCCACCTCCCGTAAGCCTATTTTCCTAGTTGTAGCACTAGCACAGCACATTGTAATTATTAGTAGAGGACATGCCCTGAGGACAAGCCATATTAAAAAAAATGGTCTACCATAAAACTTAGATTTATTATCTATAGAAAATTTTGAAATGCACCTCAAATAACATTGAACAAATAACCTTAGAAATATCATTCCCAATAAAATTGCGTTGCATGTTTTTTTTTTTATTTTTTTCATGCTTGTAAATATGCGATTAAGTATTTAGTTTTTTAAATCTAGTGCAACAGAGATATCAGTGATCATTATATTACATCAGCTTGTTATTGTGATAATGGTATTAACGGCAATTAGTTATTGTGATCCCATAAAAAGTTTAAAAATACACAATATTTTTATTTTATTTATTTATTTTTTTACTGATAAGAAAAACGATTGTAAAATTGTAATAAATAAACTTGATTTTGTAACAAATCAGGTGGAATATACCACACATAAAATTCTGGTCAGTAAAAGAATATTTTCTCGATTTGTTTTATCTATTCATTTCTCATTTAACATAAAAATGAAAGAGAACTCAATGTGGAATTTTATGTGTTTATTTCCTTTTATTTTTCTTATGAAATTCTACAAAATATTTCTTATCAAAATTTAATTAAATTTCGCCAGATTCATTGAACTTTTGTTTGCACCAACAAACTAAACAGACTAAAACATTCACGTTCAAGGTCTTAATTTAATTTACAAAAAAAAATTGCTTTAATTGTCGTTTAAATGCATGAGGTGGCATCTAATCGGGCTGAAAGGTTTTATAGTTTAACATTTTAGTAACACATTTTTTTTATTATTTAAATGATGTAGCGTAGTCTGCCAAGAAACAAAACAAAAAAAAATAATTAAAAATAAAAATATGGAAACAGTGATGCCAAAGTATCGGAACTTGTAAAAAATTATCTCCAAAAAATCCCAATTCTTAAGAGACTTCACAAGGCGAATTGACACCAGGTGATCTCGATACACCATATCGTGCCATAACCGCCAAAATAGCTTAAGCGACATAATTTTCGAACTTCAATTTTTGACCAAAATCGATTATTTGCGATCGTCGATTTTCGTAAAAAAAAACCCAAAAAATGTGTCGCTTAAGCTATTTTAGCGGTTATGGCTCGATATGGTGAATTTCTCTTGGGTCAAATCACACTAGGAAATTTTACTCTAACAAATATATACGACGAATATACAGAGTTGCAGATCGAGATCACCTGCTATCAATTCGCCTTGAGACTTCAGAAACAGAGTATTATTATTATACAAACCAATTCGAATCCATATCAGCTGAATCAGACATATTTATATAGGGTAGACCCGGCTCAATTCGCTTTGAAAAATTCGTTATTGGAATGTCAACCTCTTTCCATAAATATAAACTTCGTATAAGCTTTTGATAATGTTGGCTGTGGAAAATAGAAAATAGTTCTGAATTCATTTTTAGTTGTTTCTCGTTTTATTTTGCTTTTCATTTTTTTATTTATATAATTTCTTTCAAACAGCCTCAGCTTCAAATATATACTACGTTTATACGGGCGACATATGCACTAACGCACAAAAATAATTCCTGAAATATAAAATGCTTGAGATTGCCACTCTTATAGATAAATGTTGCACAAAATCATTGAAAGAAGCAAGTAATGACAATTAAAACAAATAATCCCGCCTGTGGTGGTTGGCGTATTTCGACTGCGACTACGACAGTTTCGTGCTAGATAAAAGAAAAAATGTTGCCGTGTTCTTTAATCTATTACAAAAACGTTGTAGTAGGATTCGAAATACGCCAACCAAGATAAGGGGGAATAATTTGATATTTTGTACATTTACATTAATTTTTTACAATATAAGTAAGTTTGCTATAAAAGTGCTACCAAGTTTTTGCATTTTTACTATGCCGTGTAATGTTTTTAATGTTTGCATTTGTAAAAAGAAAAAAGGAAAGTTGAACTAAATAATGTTTCGAAACAAGATTTGGCTTCGTCGAAGCAAAAGGTACACACTTTTTGTAAAATTTTACCGTTAAGGTGGCACGAAGTCCACGGAAAAATTAATGACGTTTCTAAGCAAGTTTTGTCTATTATTATTCCCCATGCGTATTTTCATTTTGCCGAATTTTAAAAAAAATTTATCAGTTCGTTTTCGAGATATTGATTTTTTTTAACACTTTTCATATGGTGGTAACCTTAAAAATTTCCTTTATTATGCCGAATACACATCTGATATTTCTTGTGTTGTAATTTTGTGTTTTCATTTTCAAAATGTGCGAAACACCGTTCCCATTATTTTTTTACATATATGGAAAGCAATGCAACTCAACGAAAAATATCGGAAATGACAAACGTTGCCAAAAGTATACAATATTGAGATGTCACAAAATGTCAAAATGTGTACTCGGTATGTACAAAGCTCTTCGTGCTCATGAAAAACTTATATTCCAAATTTCAGTCATATAGATCCAAAACTGAAATTAATTTTGACCTAAAAAGTGGGTCAAGTTACCCAATGTGCATGTTTGTATGTATTTCTATTTAACCGTTTCCCATTAAGCTCTTGCAATTATGTAATCCCGTGTTGAAAACAGCGGGACTGGGAGTGAGGTGTTTGCACGTATAAAAAAAGTTGGCAGTTTGTGTTTTACAAATATCATAAGTGTTGCCAGATTTTGTTTTTAGTTATATCGTTAAAGGCGCGAAATAAATTACATAAGTATATTGAAATGAGCTAAATATGGAAAAAACATCAAATTATTTAATCAGCTTAATATAAAAAGTCTTAAATTTCTGCCGCTAAATACATACATATAGGCCCTTTTCAGATTAGGCAACTTTACTTGCGCAAGTCTTGTGTTTGTGGGTGTGAGAGGAAAGGTCGCTTTGAAGGGAAAAGAATTGCCGAGATTTGAGTACAGACTTGCTTGTAGTTACTTGGCAATTCTGTTATTCTTGGCAATTCTTGTACGTGTCTTTAACTAAATTATTTTTTTCTTCAACTTCCATTGTATACACCAAATTTCAAATCACTTTCACAATTACAATGAATACAGAAATGAAACACAACGTCAACAAATTAAGAAAATTCGAGCATAAGAAAATTAACCTTGCTCAACAAAGTTGTTGAATGTGAACATAGAAGCAAGTTCAAAAGAAAATAAATAAAAATGAAAATTATACTTGCGCAATTAAAGTTGCCTAATCTGAAAGGGGTCATATAAATTAAAAAAAAAATGTTAATTAAAAAATAATCACTAAAAAGTTAAAAATAATCAAGTTGAAGATTTACTGAAAAATTAATCCTTTCTTTATAGAAAAAAAAATTTATTACTTATTTAAATACACAATTTGGAAATTTATTTCCTAATAAAATATAGCGTTAAAATGTAAAAAACCTAAAACTTTTACAAATTCCGTGATAACTGATATTTGTAGAATCTTCTACTCGCTAATATCTGCAAATTGTCATTTTTGTAAAACTCTTGCATGCAGTGCTGTACGCGGTATATTCACAGAATACACAGAAGTGAAGAAAGTGACAGGTAAAAAAAGCTCCAATCAGGTTTTTGTTAAAATTCGTGGAAAATAGAGAAAAGCATAGTGTATTTGATACTGTAGTGTATTACTACTTACCAATTAACACAGCTAATAAAAATTTATTGCACTAGAAAGACGTAGCAAAACAAAAACGACGACAAAATTTGAGGGAAAACGAGACAAACAGAAAAATACCCGTATCTTCCGTCTCGTGACACTTCTGTATGTTTTGTGGTATAATGCCGAAAAACGCTACATACTGACTGAAATGACAAGAGCTACGCTGGCAGTGTTGGTATCTCTACGAAGAGCAAAAGCACATTAAGCTGTTGCAAAAAGGGTAAAAAGCGCAACAAAATACGAAAAAGAGGGTAAAAAAGCACGAAAATATTAATTTTTTTTAATTTTAATAAATAATAAACACACACACGCATAACAACATATGGCAGCTCATAAAACTTAAGTAGTATTTAATTACGCAAGGTTGGGAATTTAATTATTATTTAAATATACACTCAAAAACACAATTTCATATTTAATTAGAACCAGTGTGCACACTTCTACCGATATTCGGTAGATTTTACCGAATATGTTTGTGAATTTAACAATCTACCAATTCTACCGAACAAGGCCTGAAATCTACCGAATATTGTTATTTAGTAATTTAAGTCGATATATATATGTGTAAATTGGCTAATTTGCCACATAGCAGTGCGGCCGCAGAGCGGTCATTTTCTGTCATGAAAATCATTAAAACAGAACAAAGAAATCGGTTAAATACTGAAACTATAAGTAACCTAATATTTGACAAAAGAATTGTGCCTTAGGGATGAAATATTTATTTATTCCTCCCAATGATTTAATAATTTTTGCACAGAAGTTTAAATTCATAAATGGATCTTACATATAATATTTGTAGCTACAAATGTTTGTCAAATAAAAGTTATTTTAGTAGCTTTATAAAGCCTATGTACAAAAACTGAATTCCTATCATTTATGTATATTATTTTATTTATTTATTTATTTATTATACATATTATACAAAGTAAATTTGCATAATATGGTGTTGCACAAATATGGACGGGGTAACTAGACCATATGCCCAAGATGGTTTTAACAGTATTTTAAAAGGTTTTGCGACTGACTGTACACGACCCATGCCTTCACATAGAAAGTAGCAACGTGGTTGTTAAAGAAATTCCACAAAAAACCGCAAGATTATACGGTTATCCGTGGCAAATCAGTCAACCAGTGCAAGCGAGACGAAAAACTCTCGAAGGCCAAACAACATGCACAAGCCTTACCGCACTTCAGAAATAATTACGATGACGCGAGAGATGTTCCTCAACCCTGAGCTTCTTTATGACTGTATATTATTTTATATTTGCATAGCATATCTATATAAAGGGCAAGGGCAAATAACTGAGGATGACACCTTTTTTTTATTGGATATGCTTCATTGTTTATGGCAGTTTAATTTCCAATCACATGTGAAGTTTTAAATGCGCTTTTGGAACCTGTTTAGTTTGATACTCCTTGCACTTACTAGAGCTGCAAAACTATCGATAGTCGCTACTATCGATAGTATCGAATAGTTTTATAAAAGTTGCCACATAAACGACATTTGACTCGAAAAAAATCCAGAGTCCTCAACATTTTCATTAGTATATAAAAATATATCAAGCCTTTTTTTCGATTTTATCGTAAGCGGCATATTATCGAAAATATACTTTTTTTATTGAACTTAAAATTTTATGGGCCTATCCATGGTTTAGAATTATCAAAATGCGAAAATTGTTGATAACTTTTAAGACGCTGGCTGTAAAGTTTTATCGTAAGCGACAATTTTAACCTTCTTCTAAAAATTAAATTTTTATCGCATGCAATTACATCGAAGATTAGACTGGAAATGTAGGTATGTAGGTACAATTAAAAAAAAAATTTATAGGGAAACACGCTAATTATATATAATAATATTATATATATATATATATATATATATATATATATATATATATATATATATATATATATATATATATATATAATTAAACACGCCACCAAAATTTATCTTTGTGTCGGCGATGAATTTACTAAAATACTTGTGACTACTATTTGTCGAATAACATTTGGATTTATAAATAAATTCATATACATACATATGTATTTAAGTACTTATGTATACAGAAGCAGGGATGCGGTGTCATATTTACAAATTGTACTAACTTTCAAAAAAATGTTTACTTATTTCAGTACGATTGTACCAAATTCTTTATTTATAATTTTTTAATACTTGTACCTGTTAATTAACTAAAAAGCAATTAACAAAACGCCAGAAGGTACAAAAAGAATATTAGTTGCTGGGATATGAATATAAAAGTAACATTTACAATATACTACGTTTATAACCTTTTTTTTATTCGATTGTTCACAGTAGATGCAAATAGTCGGCTTCTCTCCTTGGTACGAAAATAAAATTTCCACATTTGCAGATGAATTTGGAATAAATAACATTCCTCCAGCAATTCTTTAAATACCGGAAAACATCGGTTGATTTACTTAATTTTCTAATACCTTCGAGCTAAAGATTAACCCCCTTGTGCAAAAAAATAAGTGAACGTTAAAACCGGGTTTTCTATGCAACTTTTTTTAATGTGCACTTCAAGCACGCATTATTTTTTGCATAAGGTAATATATTTTAATGCTATTTTTGGCATGTAATATAATATAAATAGATTCCAGTAGTGCTAAATGGGTCATTGCGGTGCTACGGTACTTTTGGCATTCAAATAGCGCTAAAATTATACAATTGTACCAACTTTTCCATCGCTGTACAAAAGCTTAAATCAACTACGGATAATTTGCTTCAAAGCTGCCGGTTACTGTTTATTGACTTCGATTATTTTTACTCTTTTAATTACTTGTTTTTTTTTTGCCGATAGTATCGATAGTGGAAAAAACTATCGATAGTTTTGCAGCTCTAGCACTTACCCTCTATATATAAGTATTTACATACATATATTTTGTTATTTCTTATGTTTCTTTGAATTGTTATTTTTTATGTTTCTCTGAAAAAAAAATTCTACCGAATTTCATTCAAATCTACCGATTATTTTGACGATTCTACCGAATTAAAAAAAAATTAAGTGTGCACACTGATTAGAACTTAAAAATAATTACAGTTTGATTACCAACTGAAAAAATGAGCATAAGCCATTTTAAAAGGAGTGTAAAAGCTCAAAGTATAATTTAAAATTTTTGCTTCAAAATAAACAAAGTATTTGAGATGTAATAACAGAATTTATTAACATACATATTAATTAAAACAAAATCTTGATTAATTTAATAAAAATAAGTATGTAAAAACAAATAATAAAAAACCAGGAGCAAAATAATATAGATTCTTAAGCCTAGATTCCACTATCGGCGCAATGCACCGATTTTCGTCGGCTCACTGCAATAAATTCATAATTAATAAACAAAATTGGCATTATTTCTCAATTAATTTCGGAATAAGTCATTGTGGCTTTTTTACCAATTGCAGTGTGGTGCAACTATGTCCTTATATATACATTATTTCAGAAATAAGGCCAATTAAGCTAAGAACTTCTGACTTTATTCCAGTGAGCCGACGAAAATCGGTACATTGTGCCGATAGTGGAATCTAGGCTTTACACACTTACATACAATAGTAGGTGAAGCTTAGGCTTAGATTAAGATATGTATGTTACTAAAAAATCATTTACACATAAAGAATGCATTAAAAGCGTCACTTTTTTCTTAAGCACTCGTAACTTAAAAGTTTTTGTTTTTGCGATATTCACCCTTATTCCAGTTGTCAACATTGACAGCACGTCAATACGATATAAAAAAAATTGCGGGTTGGCTACCCGGTGTCTAAGATAACTGACTGCTATTGATAACCTCATGCTTTCAATCGAAATCGGCCCTTATAATTTAACCACTCTTGTGCGTTGAATACAAATTTGCCTACATTTTGCTGTAGACGTGAACATTTTGATTTACTTTGCACTTACAAATTAACAGCCTTATGAAAAGTTCGAATTTAAATTTTTTAATCCCAATTATGAAAAGTTTTCTACGTTGTTTTTAACATAGTTTCCGTTATTGTCATTAAAAACAATTTAAGAAGGCTCAGTTAAAAGATGCTGCTATTAGCGCTTAAAAGTATTTCAGTTTTGTGTATTAAAACTAGTTTGATTTAACAAAAAAGCACCAAAAGCACTGTAAGAAATTGTTAAAAGCACTGTAAATACCCGCTTTTTAAAAAAGGGTATTAGCCGAAATTTCGCGTTTATGAAGAGGCAAAAAACACCAAAAAATACCCGAAACGCGCCAAAATACCATAAATAAAAACTTTCTTTTGAGTTTTCTTAAAAATTTGCAATGAAAGATTTATAAAAAAAATTAAAATTTACTTTAATTAATATCAGCATTGAACCAATTAGTCATGTGATCAAAAACAATATACAAGTCGTATGACTTTTAAAAATTTCGAGTACATGGATATAAAGTTGTTGTTGCTGGTGGAACCTTACAGCACAATGAATTTAATGTGAATGAAATTTTCTTAATTAAAATCTGATATATCACTTTTTTTCTATGTTTAAAGAGTGCTTTTTTATTTGCTTATATTGAAATGTATTTCCCTTTATTATTGTTTTAATAGAACAATCTATCTGATATTTGCTAAGTACAAACATATGTATGTGTGCATATAAATATTATGCAATATTATAATTGGAGCAAATATTGTATGGTGTTTTTTGTATATTGACAACAATATTGCCATTGTGATGGCAAAGTAGTGTATGAGAAAAAAAAGAAACATGATACTAAATTTATTGAAGTAGTCAGACAACAGTTTTGAGGCTTTAGTAAATAAAATTACCGCAAAACACTTTGTTAATATTCAACTATATAATATTGACAATTTGACAATGCCGTTTCTAAACTCCCATATCGTATGAAGTACAATAGCAACACATCTTTGGTAACGGTTTCGTTTATGGCAACCGCCATTTTTCTCTATATTTCTAAATGTAATTGAAAATGTGTTTTTTTAACGTAGTGTTTTTATCTAATAAATCTTTGACAAAAATTGAATCATTTTCGAAACTAATCACTAAAAAGTTAAAAATAATTTCGATTCAGTAAAAAAAATATTTTTAATATGTTTTACCTATAGCGCTATTTGAAGTCGATGGTAAGCAGTTTAGCAAATTCTACGTTTAACTAGTTACCAACATTATTGTCATAAGGCAACAAAGACAGCAGGTGCATTCCGTTCTTCAAAACAATTTCCTATTGCGCATTACGTCATCAAAGACCACAACTGCTTTTATGTTATAGACATGGATGAATTGAAGAAGTCATTAATATGCACTAGAACACGTTTTTTAATAATTTGTTAAATACATTTTTTTTTTCATTATTTATTCAATAAATCGCATATTGCATGCCAATGTCCCGCATTTTCAATAGTAAGCAATGATACTCTCCTGCATGATCAAATTGTTGTTTAATATTAAATTGGTATATTCATTCTGTTTATATCTAAAAGCAAAAATTTGCAAGTCATTAAACATTTAATTTTAAGTTGTATTTGCTTCCCCTCAATAATAAATAAATGGAATCATTTATATTTTTAAACCCAGTGAAAACAACTGATGCCAGAATGAATATAAGACTTACCCCCAATTTTTAACTTAAGAATTAAGTACGTAATTAGCTAATTTTTATTTAAAATTAAGTTGTAATTAAATACGATTTCATTTTTTCAGTGGTTATTTAAAGTTCTTATTAAATTACGTTGAAAGTACGGTAGCACTGCAAAATTTCCCAGTATTATTGAAGGCTTTTCAAACAGCAGCTGTTTAATGTAAACAAAAAAGTTAGGTTATCAACATGTAGACAATTAAATTGCATAAAAACTCATTTTATGAGACCAAAAGAACATCATAATGACTTTTTATATTACTTTATTCCATGATATGAAACTTTGTACTGTATATGTTATATATTTATGAAATTTAAACGAAATTCTTTTTAATACGACCGCATGGTTTACCGTTAGACGTGACGTCACACGTCTATTGTAAGAGTTGCCATAAAGGCTGGGAAAAATCAAATGAAAGACTTAAAGCATAAGTATGGGAAACTAAGAAATTTAAACAAAGAAATCGCAACAATCAAATTATATTCTATTATTTTATTTTCTCTACAAAAATTTTTCTTATTTGTTGTTGAGAGTTTCTTTTAATTTTTGAAATTAAACTTCTTTTATTAATCTTAACAAAGCGCCTAATTTTGAATTTTATTACTTATTTAATATTTTCTGTGTTAATACATATGTAGCATCAAATCGAAACATACCAAAACTAAAGACTCTAACTATGATATATTTTTAAATAGCTATTTTCTAATATAGTTCACACTGAATTTCTGGGAGGGATAACTAGAATTTTTCATGTGAGCGGCTCTAATGTACAAAGTTATTTACATTTGTATATGTATACATACATACATACACATATGTATGTATATTTAAATATATAAAACTTAAACTGGTTTTTTGTGGTTATAAATACCCAATGTACCAGCTTTGCATTGTATACATACTTACATATATGCATATGTACCTATGAATATGCGTATGTAGTATGTATATCCATACAAACATAACATCTATATACATACGCATAGCGGTCAGTTAATTATTAAACAAATATTTTAAAATTTTTTTTTTTTACAAATACTTTTGTTTACCTGCTAACAACATACACAAACTGAACTGCTTAAAAGTTCACGGGTCTTAATTTGTATATCGGTTAAAAATCAATTATCTAATTACGGATAATATTAAAAAAGGGTAAATACCTACAATAAAAACAATATTGTTTTGTCTTCTTGTTCGTAAGTAATTCCAAAAGTAAAAAAAGTGGGATTATTATATGTCCACTTTTCTTCACCGAACTTAGCAAAACCAGTACTTGTATAGTGGTTGGCAATCCTGCAGTCAAAATATACTCTAAAGAGTTTTATAAAAAAAATAAACCAAATTATCAGCCAATAGAAACGCAGTGTGCGTGACGTCACACGTCTACTATTTTTTTTGCACTGGCGTAATCTTGTAGTTTATCATTCTTTGCATTTCCGTTTCTCTGTCTGCAATTGTTTTTTCTCTTGCGTACACACATACCTTCATATGTACATATGTATGTATATGTGTATGAAATTTCAAAATCACATGAGTTAAAATGAATGCGTATTTGAAAAATTTATTTATTTATTTTATGTGCCTAACCAACAAAAAAACGTTTAAATTCGTATTCATTTTGACTAGAAATTCATACTGCAATATGAATGAAATGAAAATAAATTATGTATTTGTATGAATTTATTTAAACATCTTTAGTTGCAAGAAAAAGCATCTATTTACAATCGCTAACGTTCATGAAATGCAGCCAGCCGAGAGGGCCGACAAAAAGTTGCGCCATGGCAAATATTTCAACGACAATTACAAGACTGCCGCTCCCCCGAAAAAATTCTAAAATGTTTGATTTAAATAAACACTGTGTGTAATTTGTTAAGCCATGGATATATACCACTACGTGATAAAAATAAAAAACCCACCTCTCCCAGTTTTTCCCCAAGCCATCTACTTTTTTTAATGGGCCCCTAAAGATTTGGGGTCTCGGTGTCATTTTTTTCATTTTCTCAGGCTCATATCTTACAAACCGTTCGGAATTTTGATCTACTGTGTGAGGTAAAGTGTCTTGTCTTGAACATATAAAATAAAATAAAAAAAACTTCATCTTCAAGATCAAAATCGAAAAAAATTTAAAAAATCGATTTTTTTACCTCTTTTCCCCTGTTTGGGTCCATAGGTAGCAAACCGTTCAAAATTCACCTAAGATCTCAATAAAGAACTTTCTAGAATATATGAACTTCCATACATATGTTGCCTTTTCTTAAGGACTTAATAACTTCTACAAGTACATCCACCAACGCTCAAAACTGGTTATTTATAGATTAAAGATTTGTTATGCAGTTTTTGGCATCTAATATATAGAAAAAAAATTTTCAATAGTGTCAAATTAGTCACTGCGGTGCTACGGTACTTTTGACGTTCAAATAGTGTTGACAAAAGTACAATGTACCAACTTTTCCATCCCTGTATTCATCTAAACAGCTGAAGGTTGCCGCTTTCATATAAAATAGCAAAGCGTTACCATACTTTATTGTGTTTCATTATTTCAGTTGATGAAAATAAATTTTTTTAAACAGATTTTATTAAGAGCCATTAAGCCTGCCTGCACAGGCAAGAAGAAAAGGCACAGTGTAAATTGCGTCTAAATAAGTATCTTTAGTTTGGTGAAAGATACCATTAAATATTCGTATTTCCGAATTTTATATTTAACTATTAATACTTTATTTTGCATAAAATTACAATTAAACTTTTAATTATTCTTATCATATAAATCTGTTACATTACAATGAGCCGAATAAAGTTTTTCACATATTTCTCCATGTTCCTGATATTCATCGAAACTGGGCAAATCCTTAAAGAAATGTTGCACATCGAATAAACGTTTAGACGCATTATCATCCCTTCGAACTTCATCATCCAAGTGTTCCCTTGCTTTATTTTCCTTATTTTCGGTATGTTTCCTTAATGATTTCTGCATGCCCCATATAAATGGAGAACTTTTGCACACTAACATTTTTAGACAGGAAGCTTGGCCCTCTTTTGATTCTTGATTTGTTATCATATCGATTAGTTTGTCGGACAATTCAGTATTTGTTGCTTCTTTCAAAATACGCTTCATTTTACCAGAAGAGTTTTTTAAAAACCATTCTATGGTTGTAATGTCATTCAAAGATCTGGGCTGATGCTCATTGGGTGAATATTTTTCTTCAGGTCCATTTTCGGCATTCTCCTCTTCTTCTATATTTTCATTATTTTTAGAATTGGCTGGATTTCGAGAGCTGAACTTTGAATGCGAATTTGTAGTGCCCATTATGGTGTTACCAATCTAAATAAGTTAAAAAAGAATTTATTACTTCCTACTTTATTACATCAGCATTAAATTGCTAAACGTACTGCCGAGGCTAACATTATTAAGGCATTAATAGCTAAAGCTCCCAACTTAGAGGCATCAAAACCGACCAAGCGTAACATGTTGGTTATGAGATTTGAAGTCATTAAATTTGCACCCACTGCTGGTGTTGCTGTTGAGGCCTTTGTTTGAAATTGTTTTGTTGTCGATTCCTCGGGCTGTTGTTGATAAGCTTCTTGAGATTCATCATTATGTTCGCCATTGTCTGGCTTATTACGATTCCTGTTGTTATGCGAAAAAGCTTTTGCCACCAAAGTTGCCACATCAGCAGCTGTATTTATGCCTTAAAAGTTTAAAAGCATATTCAAGATATTTTGTTTTTGTTATTTTATTTCCCAGATAGTTTTTCTTACCAAACATTTGCCCTGCCACTTTCAAGCCATCGTTGAAACTATCCATTATGCCTCGTTTCTTAATAACTTTAGCTTGTCTTCCTTTAAGGATTAACAAGCCATAAATCATACTCCACATAAACACTTTGTGCCAGTTCATTTTTTTTATTCATTTATTTGTTCTTCAGCCTGCAACGTTAGTTTTTCTACTAAAGCGCGTGCTTAATTTTTTCATTTTCCAAAGTTGATGCATTCACGAAAAAAAAAATTTGTCACTTGAGTGAATTTTGTTTACGCTTTTTGATTTTTTTAATTTTCTCTTGCAAATATTTATGTTGAATTTTTTAACAACAAAACAAAGAAGGGAAGGTGTGCTTAGCGTTTTTACACTTATTAATTTATCTTGAATTAAATCCGACAAGTTATAAATGTTATCATAGATTTAACAGGTTGTGTTGACGATGGAAATCTTGACGTTACTGTAATTGTCAAAGTCTGAAAAAAATTTTCATTTCAAAAATTTGAAATTAACTTCGAATAATGGAACATGCGTTAAAATAAATAATTCAGCTATAAAAATTTTTCATTTCGGAAATTCGAAATTAAGTTCGAATAATGAAAATGCATTAAAATAAAAAAATCAGTTATAAAAGAAATGAAAAATATTTTTCATTTCGAAAATTCGAAATTAACTTCGGATAACGAAAAATGCATGAAAAACTAAATCATAAGAGAAATAAAAAATTTTTATATTGAAAATTCGAAACTAAGTTCGAATAATGAAAAATGCATTAAAATAAAAGTTTAGTTATGTCAAAAAAAATATTAAAAATATTTTTCATTTCAAAAATTCAAAATTAACTTCTAATAATGATAAATGCGTTAAAATAAAAATCAGATATTAAAAATTTTTCATTTCGAAAATTCGAAATTAAGTTCGAATAATTAAAAATGGATAACAATTAAATCATATAAGAATTAAAAAATTTTCTTTTTGAAAATTCGAAAGTTAATTTCGAACAACGAAAAATGCATAAAAAATAAATTATAAAAAAAAGAAAAAATATTTTTCATTTTGAAAATTCGAATATAACTTCAATAATGAAAAATTCATTAAAATAATAAAAAATCAATTATAACAGAATTGAAAAAATATCATTTCGAAAATTTGAAATTAAGTTCGAATAATTAAAATTGCATAAACAATTGAATTATAAAAGAATTAAGAAATTTTCTTTTCGAAAATTCGAAATTAGTTAATTCAAGCAACGAAAAATTCATAAAATAAAAGAAACAAAAAATATTGTTCATTTCGAAAATTCGAAGTTTAGTTCGAAGAATTAAAAATGAATTTCAATAGAAATTCAATTAAAGAAAAAATAAAAAATTTTCCATTTCGAAAATTCGAAATAAAGTACGAATAATGAAAAATGCATTAAATTCGAAATTAACTTGAAATAATTTAAAATACATTAAAATAAAAAAATCAGTTATAAAAAATTTTTCATTTCGAAAATTCGAAATTAACTTCGAATAATAAAAAAGGCATTAAAATAAAAAATAAAATTATAAAAAAAATTTATATCGAAAATTCGAAATTAAGTTCGAATAATTAAAAATACATACTATGCATATTAAATAAAAAATAAAGTTATAAAATAAATTAAAGTTATTTTTATTTAGTTTAAAAATTCAGAATTGACACACGAAAAAAATCTATTAAATTAAAAATGGAGTTATGAAATAAAAATAAGCATATATATTTCCACAGGAATGTCAACTTTTTGTATGATTGTTTTTTCAAAGAAAATTAGACTTTTTACCTTCTTAATATATATTTTTGTAGGCCAACATCTCTACATTAGGTAAAATTTTAAGAAAAATTGAGTCACACTGTTCTGAAATAATACAAGCTTAATTGCATGCTTTCACACGTGAAAAAAAAATTTTGACTTTCTCGTGGAAATGCCCATATTTGTAATATAAATATATCAAATTGTTAATGCAAATTATTGCTTTTACATATTACAATTTTAATAACACGGCTGAGGAAGCCTTGAAATATTACGGTTATTACAATTTCCACTTATGCTACTAAGCCTACTTCCCCTAAAATTTTACACTTAAATTCAGCTTAACACAATTAATTGTGCTTATAGCACGATTATATGTGACAATCATGGTGTATTTATTGAAAATTGTTGTCTTTAACTAAACCATCCACAAAAGAAAAACATAATTGAAGCATTGTTTAAAAAAAAAGATATTTTATAAAACGAAAGAAATTTAAATGTTTCATTTGCTTGCAGGTACGTGGCCACCAAAGAGCACCTTCGGACTCCAAAGAATTTCATGAAGTGACTAAACGTGATGCTTTGCGTCAGTTGGAAAATGATTTGGATAGATTATTGCAGACGGCTGAACCCGAAAGGCGGGCAAGTTTACAAAAAGAAATGGCCCGATTTTCCGATTTGTTTGGACGGTTTCTGCAAGAGGGTATTTATTTACTCACTGTTGTTATGAAACAATAAATTAAAAAAGTAAACTGTTCGTATTCTTTTTAGAGGGCCCCTCCATTGACTGGAATAAAATTCAAAAGTTACCTGAAAATGCTGTGATGGATTATAGTTCCCTCAAATCCCCTAAAAATGAGCAGGTTGGTTTTTATTTTTAATGTGACGTATTGAAAATTTAGAAAAATAACGTTTAACGACAGAATTTGTAGAACTTTTCCAAATCAATTTTTTTTTAAATTCATATTTATTTGGTTTTAAATAATTTAAATTTCTTTAATTAATCTTATGAATTTTGTCGTTTTATTAAGTATTTTATTTTTTGTCCTACTTAAAAAAATTTACCTAATTTATTTAAAACTTTTTTATTCCATTACCTTTTCCTATTTTCTGTTTATTGGTTTTATTAAAAAAAATCAAAACAAAATTGTATTTTTTTCATCTGTATAAATGTAACATGTAATGGTTTTCTAAAGAATGAGGTAAAATTTATTTATTTGTATATTTTCTCTATAAATAAAATATTAATGTCTTATTAAATACAGTCAAATCCCGATAATTCGTGCCCCGATAAATCGTAATTCCCGATAATTCGTAATAAACTGTCGGTCCCTTGAAAAAAACTCGTTAATTCGTAAAATTTCTATACATTTTGGCTAATTCGTAATATTTTCTTCAAATAAAATCTTCTTTACCTCTTATAAATTGTAATTGTTTGCTAACTACCACTTATAATTCGTAATAAAAACTACAGAAACATGGAAAGAATGATTTTTTGTTTACCGCTATTTTTTGCGTGGGTTTTTTCGTCTGCTTGTGTGTGTGTGCGCACGCATAAAACTCTGTCGGTGTTACAAAAACCACAAATTTTTATTTTGTATTTTATTTTTAACAATTTTTTATGTTTTTTTTTTTATCGTTTTAGTAAATAAATTTAAAAAACCCCGCAAATTCGTATTTATTTTATTTTAACCTCTTTAAATCGAAACCCCGCTAAATCGAAAACCCCTATAGTTCGTAAGAAATGGCCGTTTCCTTGCGATTACGAATTATCGGGATTGGACTGTAATAATTTTACTAAATTTCAAATTTATTTTAATGTTGTTTTTTCTTGCTTCTAACTTTTTTTATTAAGTTTTATTACGCATATAATAATATATTTATTGAAAAGGTATTAACAGGTTTTTTTATTTTTTAATTTAAATTTAATTGCTTCATACATACGTATGTATTTTATAAATAGGCTAGAGCTACATACATACATATCGCACTTAATCAACAAGAGGGTATTACCTCAAATTTTTAATATTTTCAGTAGAGACAAAAAACTGTTTGTGGTTACATTTTAAGAAAATTTGAAAATCCGAATACAAAGTAATTAGCATATTCTATTTGAAAATATATTTGCATGGTTTTAATTTTAAAACATTGCAATTATTGGAGAAGAATATTTATATTTAGAAAAGAGTCACAACTCAAACAATAATTAAGCAATTTTATCATAAAAACAGTCACATTTCGAATTAAAATCACAAATTAAAACGAATTTTTATCAATAAAAGAGTAATCGAAACACCTTGAAATTTTTTACAATAGATAGGTATTGATGTTGTTAGTTGATTTCTTGCAAAAAGTGAAATTTTAAAAACGTTGAGTTAATACCCTCTTGTTGATTAAATTGAAGTAGGCAAATTCATCTACGACACTCTGTAGCAAGTGCACATTGTATTCATGTTAAAGGGTGGTTTTGTTAAAGCCGGCTTTAGAAATTTCAACAAACTGAAATTAAATAGCAAATTGCAGGTCTTTGCTCATCTTATCGAATTTTAAAAAAATATCGTTGTGAGAGAGAGAGGAAACACTAGAAAAATAGAAATAAGGCGAATTAAGCAACAGGTGATCTCATCAGACCTGGTGATGATCAGCTGTTTGATGCCGAATTGAATTGTTTTAGACCAAAACTGTCAAAATCTGTTGTTTCTAATATGTTTTGGATGAAAACATATTTAAGTTTACTGTTTTTGACACTTGGGGTTATTTGAAGCCGAACGAACTTAATGCTGTTATTGGTATTGCTGTACATGTTGAAGCGATAAAATCACCTTTCTCGATATCGATGCTGCTTGAATAGAAAGAGAATGCAGCTAACTTTGAAAATATCAAGAGAATATACTCCACTACAATGACTTATTTAATATATTCCATATAAGTTGGCTTGTCCTAAATATATTTGTATTGAAAATCAGCAAAATAAAAAAGACGCTTGCAGGACTGGAAAACTTTAACATTTATTTGGCATATTAAACTAGCTAGCTAAAACTAACTTTTGTTATTTTGCTAACTAAACATATATCTCGTTTATATGCAAATCTTATTTGCAAATAAAACTATTTGCAAATACTGAACTCACCGTTTATACGTAAATAGAAACCATTGCTATCTGTGAATGATATTGCCACACATTGTTAAATTTCTATTACATTTTTTACAAAACAAAAATAATTGGCAACATTTTACACCTTATTTGCAAATAGTGCGTTATTTGCAAATAGTTTTCGTGAGTTATTAACTTACAATAAAAAAGTTATACGGCAACGCTTTCCAGTTTTATTTGCAAATAAGAAGTGCGTATAAACGGGATAATATTTTATATTTTAGGAAGAAACCGATTAGTATAGAAAATAAAAACACGTTTCCAGGGTTGGAAAAACAGAAACTTTTTGGTATATAAAACTAACTGGCTAAAACAAGTTATGTTTTTATTTTTTTATTAGTTAAACATAAATTATATTTAAAAAAGAAATAATGTGGTACTGGAAATTAAGAAAATCAAAAAGACGTTTCCGGGGTTGGAAAGTTATTATTTTTTCATTACTTAAATTTATTTTATATGTTAGAACGATCTTCAGCCGCAACCAAAAATAATAATTTTAGCTTGAAGTGTACGTTAAAACAAAATTTCCATAAAAATTTTGACAAAAGAACTCTTGAATTTACTCCACAGTTTTTTCTCATATTCGTCAAATTTTTATATACAAATTAGTTTAACCTGTTTGCTTCTACGTAAAACATGGGCACAGCTGATAGTTTTTTCGTTTGTTTATTAATTTCAAAAGTGCAACAACAAATATGTCTAACTAGCAAACAGCTGCTTATGGTTAAGGCGAAAAACCAAAATTTCATTGGTTTCTATAGTTATGGTTATGGCAGCTGTTTATTTCAGCTGTAAACCTCGATATAAAACCAAAATGAACAAAAGCTTTTGTATATGAAAGAGTGCGAACTGAATATATGAATATGAAGGTATACATACTCCCATCCAGGCATGAACCATCATTTGTATTGAAGAAGTGGCCACGAACCGCCATAAGCATACTCCTTATGACGCTTAGTTGATAGTTAGAGAATACAAATGAAAGTAAGGCTACCATGTTTTATCTGCCTTAAAGCTTACGATATTTTCTTATCGTATAAGTGTTACAATATATTTTCAAATGGAAAAATGTAATAAAACCAGAATTAATTATTAAAGATGACAAAAAGGACACTAATTATATAGATGACAGCGAGTTAAAATAGATGAATGTCCTAAAAAAGGACGTATGGTTATGGCAAGTCACCTATAATCAAATACAGTGTTGCCCATAAGTTTGCTTCGAACTGCAGCTTTGTATGGTTATGGCACGTTGAATTGGACATTTGGAGGCCATTTTAAATATTCTTAACAGCAATTATTTATTTATCGCTCCCAAAACTTTGCCAAAAAAATCTATAATTTGATCTATGAAAATGCAGTTCTTTGCCTTTTAAACACTCTAAATACTTTTTTCTTTTTACTCTTTGACTTTCGCATAAATTTGTTTCTTTTAACATATCTGCTTCTAAAACTAATACGCCTACCTACATAATGACACAGCTTACTTGTGTAGCTTTCGTTAAATATTTTTATTTTATTATAAAACTAATAAAATTGCTAATGAGAAAATGTAATTTTCTTAGATACGCTCGATGTTGGATAAGTTAGTTGTTATTAAACTTAATGGTGGTCTTGGTACCTCAATGGGTTGTCATGGTCCTAAAAGTGTCATACCTGTGCGTTCTGATTTGACATTTTTAGATTTAACGGTACAACAAATCGAAGTAAGTAATATAATTTCTTTCAGTGCAATTCCTTTTATTATTATTTTTTTAATCTTTCAGCATTTAAATAAAACTTATGATGCCCATGTGCCTTTAGTGCTCATGAATTCCTTTAACACCGACGAAGACACCGAAAAGATTGTACGTAAATATAAAGGCTTCCGCGTACAAATCTACACGTTTAATCAAAGTTGTTTTCCGCGCATTAGTCGTGAATCATTCTTGCCCATTGCCAAAGATTTTGATGTTGAAAAAGA
The DNA here is from genome assembly GCA_949987645.1 of Tachina grossa. Taxonomy (NCBI): domain Eukaryota; kingdom Metazoa; phylum Arthropoda; class Insecta; order Diptera; family Tachinidae; genus Tachina; species Tachina grossa. The sequence continues at coordinate 15,348,219 of OX465276.1, read as the reverse complement.
TATTGAGGCGTGCGTTTGTTTAATTTTTCTATTAAAATTTTTTTAATCTAATTTATATAATTTTTTTTCTTAGCTGGTATCCACCTGGCCATGGTGATTTCTATGACACCTTCCATTCATCAGGCTTACTGGAACAGTTTATTGGTGAGGGCCGTGAATATTGTTTCTTGTCCAATATTGATAATCTTGGCGCTACTGTCGATTTGAATATTTTGAACAAGTTGTTGGGCGAAGAGCGTCCCAACAGGCCCGTAGAATTTGTTATGGAAGTTACGGATAAGACAAGAGCTGATGTTAAGGTAAATTTGTTCGAAAATATGCATAGTATTTAATTTAAAATGAAATCATCGTAAATATGTATATGGGAAATTTTCATAGAAAGCTCGGAAACAAAATTTTAATCTTTTAATAAATAAATCAAAATCTAACATTAAACAACCTTAATATCTTAAAGAAGAACGAAATAAAACAAAAATCTGAAATTTCCTAGTAAATGTATAATATCAAAATCTTTCTCGGTTTTTTGAACAAAAGACGAAAATTTTCTTATCACTGAAATTTTGCAAAAATTTAAGTGCCTTTTTCACGATATCGAAAGAAAACTATCGACTTGCAATTTATATTGAAAACAAAAACAAATGTTCATATTTTATCTTACATTAGTACTGACAGCACACTTTTGTACATAAATATAGCTGGAAAAAAATTAAATGATAAAATAATTAAAAAAAAAACACATAAATATAGGCGCATATTCATAGTCAAAACAATGTATAATTTAAGAGTTTAAAACCAGTATTGCCATATCAAATACTGGTTTTAATTTGTTTTAATTTTTAATGTATGTCATATGCTTTGTTTTGAATATGAATATGCCCCAATATATTTTATATTACGTATATATTTCCTTTAACAAACACAATGTTTTACTATTCATAAAAATCTTATTTAAAAAAAAAATATTTTAATCTTTTTAACATCCCGAAAAACTTTGAAAATAAGATAAATCTTCATACATGGTAACGCTGCTGGTGAATAATAACCCAGCAAAAAAAAGTGAAGACAAAGAAGTAGAAAAAGCACCACATCTACTGAATCAAACCACTTCAAATTTAGGTAAAATTTGACGTGTCATTGGAAGGAAGTGGTTTGCTTTTGACATTTTTTAAACTCAATAAAAATCATGTTTTTGGTGCTATAAAAATCCGAAATTCGGGGGTGAAAATAACTCACTTTACAAAAGTAGTTAAAACGTGATTTTTATTCAGCGATTAAAATCACTTGTATATGGTTTGAAAACAATAAAGGTTAAATCATTTATTTTTTAGTTAATTTTAATTATTATTCGAACTCCATTTGTTTCTATATTTGTGATTTGAACGGGCTAAAGTTCGTATCGCTTTTTAAGCCAAATTACATGTGATAATTATTAATGAACAAACAACACCAAAGTCTGTTGTAAATATTCTGACTAACAACACATAGTTGAACGGAACAGCCATCCGTTTTCGAAGGTCACTAAACCTTCATCATCAGCGTTCTTTTGTGTTTGGTCCAATGTGTGTGGTGTCAGTTGATGTAGATTTCTGCTTTATATACTTAGCATTTTATTGCAAATGGAATATGTGAATTGTTTTGATTCATCGTATTTCAATTTGCTAAAAGCTTTTTTTGTATTGTAAGCTCAATTTTACCATCACTATATTTATCATTTAATTTTTTGTTATTTTATTCCAATGCTATTTTTAACCCCCGACTAAAAAAAGGGGTTTTATAAGTTGGTAGTGTGTGTCTGTGTGTCTGTGTATCTGTGTGTCTGTCCGTGTCCACATACAGGCCAAACGGCTGGACCGATTTTCATTTAGTTTTTTCTGACTTGATCGAGAGTTTTCTTAGCTATGTTTGAAGAAAATCGGTCCAGCCGTTTAGAAGATATAACATCTTTTCTGAAAAAAGTCGGGAGTTTGTAAAAATTTTAATTTTTGTTATTAATAATGCAAATTTTTTGATTTGAAAAGAGTTAAATGTAATCAAAACACTTGTATTTGGCTTGAGCCAAAAAAGTAATGATTTTGCTGAAAACAAAGTAGTCATTTAAAATTCAATTTGATATGTGGTTAAAAATAACTTCTTTAACATCTAAAAATATGCATTAGATACTTTTATTTTTTGCTGGGAAAATAAAGCAGTTTCTTCTTCCCAGAAAAAAATCAAAGTGTGTTAATAACATTATGGCTTTTGCAGAGAAAATGTTGCCACTATTTTCTTCGTAAGTATGGTAATACTACATACAATCGGCCTTGTGAACTGAATCCAAGTAAATTTTTCGTTTTTAAAAAATTAATAATGGTCCTGTTCAAATTTGTGAAAAATGTTTATCAACATTGAATAAATCCTACGAAAAATTTGACATGTAAACAATTTTAACTGGCGCTTGAAATTATGCTACAATTTCTTATGTTTGTAGAAACAAACCATGTGTTTGTTGTAATTTACATGCGAAATAAGTGCCACTCATATTATTTCGCATGAAAGCTTAAAATGTGGAAAATACATTTCAAATGTTTTGCCCAAGATAAACAGAGTACTATTTCTGCAATATTTTTTCATGAACAATTCGTGTAAATTTTTTTATGTGTACTTTGGCAGCATTTCGTGTGAAACGTTTAACAAAGTACACGCTAATTTTATTTCAGATATGATATTTGAGAATCTATAGATATAATAATGAAACTTAAAAAAATATTTCTATTGTCGGAGTTAATTTTCTAAATTCGTGCGATTTCAAATAGATCGGTTTACAGAACAGGGCCATTTGAGTGCGTTTGAGAACTCAAAAGTTTTTACAAATTTTTAATGGATTTTACTGGACTGCGTTCGCGTAGAATCCAGTAAAATGAAACCACATGTTTTTAAATATAAACAAACAAAAACAAAGGGAAACTCAATTTTTTAGTTTTTGATGAAATTTTTAAAATAAATTAAAATTAGTTGTGTTCATTTACTTTCCTAGCAGAAACTTGCAACGAAAGAGACAAGTTTCTGCTAGAAAATTTTATTCATATTACAAAATTTTTAAAAATCTACATTTAATATGAAATACTTTACACAGTTTCGTGTAAGATTTACTATTTTTATGCATTTTTAATTATTTTTTAATTCTATTCTATTAACAAATACAAAAAAGCTTTTTTCTATCTCTGATCAGTACATTAAAATGAGATAGCTTCTTCTTCTTCCCACAAAAAATCAAAGTATGTAAATAACATAATGGCCTTTGTAGAGAAAATGTTGCCACTATTTTGTTCCTCAGTACATACAACAAGAATAAACTACCACTACAAAACATCAAACTCGATTCTGCACCAGTGTGCACACTTCTACCGATATTCGGTAGATTCTACCGAATATGTTTGTGAATCTACCAATCTACCAATTCTACCGAACAAGGCCTGAAATCTACCGAATATTGTTATTTAGTAATTTAAGTCGATATATATGTAAATTGCCATCGGTTAAATCGGTTAAAAACTGAAACTATAAGTAACCTAATATTTGCCAAAGAATTGTGCCTTGGGGATGAAATATTTATTCCTACCAATGATTGAATAATTTTTCCACAAAAGTTTAAATTCATAAATGGATCTTACATATAATCTTTGTAGTTACAAATGTTTGTCAAAAAAAAAAGTTCTTTTAGTAGCTTTATAAAACCTATGTACAAAAACTGAATTCCTGCTATTTATGTATATTATTTTATATATGCATAGCATATCTACATATATAAAGGGTAAGGGCAAATAACTGAGGATGACACTTTTTTTTATTGGAAATGCTTGATTGTTTATGGCAGTTTAATTTCCAATCACACGTGAAGTTTTAAATGAGTTTTTGGAACCTGTTTAGTTTGATACTCCTTGCACTTACCCTTTATATATAAGTACATATATTTTGTTATATTTTATGTTTCTCTGAATAAAAAAAATTTCTACCGAATTTCATTCAAATCTACCAATTTTTTTGTCGATTCTACCGAATTTAAAAAAAAATAAGTGTGCACACTGTTCTGCACTCAAACTTGGCAACAGCCACTTAACGAAAGAAAATCGTTTAAAAAAGAGAGAAGAAAATGGTACCGAACGGTTTTTGTCTTTACCTATTTATAAATATATACCTGTATTATTTTATTGGATTTTATTGAATTTTCCTTTTTATTTATACTTACTGAAACGCGCTTTTTTCTTCACTCATTCTTGCAGGGTGGTACTCTAATTCAGTTCGAGGATAAATTAAGACTTTTGGAAATCGCTCAAGTTCCTAAAGAGCATGTTGATGACTTTAAGTCGGTGAAGACATTCAAATTCTTCAATACCAACAACATTTGGGCGAAATTGAGCGGTAAATATCATTTACTTTTAATTTAAATTTTGCAATATTTGAAAAATTTATTTCTTACCTAAAAACTTCCTTAGCCATTGATCGTGTATTAAAGGAACGTACGCTGAAGTTGGAAATCATTATTAACAACAAGACTTTGGAAAATGGTGTACGTGTTATACAATTGGAGACCGCTGTCGGTGCTGCCATGAAATGTTTTGATGGTTCTATTGGCATCAATGTGCCACGTTCACGTTTCTTGCCGGTAAAAAAGACTTCGGATTTATTATTGGTCATGTCCAACTTGTACAATTTGAAAAATGGCAGTTTGGTTATGTCGCCACAACGCATGTTCCCCACCACACCATTGGTGAAGTTGGGTGAAAATCATTTTGCCAAAGTCAAAGAGTTCCTAGGACGTTTTGCCAATATACCCGATATCATAGAGTTGGATCATTTGACCGTGTCGGGAGATGTTACTTTTGGACGTGGTGTTTCTTTAAGAGTAAGTTCGCTTTTAGTTTTTTTTAAGTAAATATTAAAAAAAAACAATTAACTTAACATTTTCTTTAACAAAACCAGGGCACTGTTATTATCATTGCCAATCATGGTGATCGTATTGATATACCAGCTGGCGCCATTTTGGAAAATAAAATTGTTTCCGGCAATATGCGTATTTTGGATCATTAAGTCTTCACGTAAGAAAAAAAAGACTTATAAAAGCTTAACTTTTAATTATGTTAAAACAATAACTATGATCGTTTATTAACGAACCGACAACACCTCTTTATACTTAAATCATGCTAAAAATTGTTTTTCCATTTCCCTTCTCTTTTCGTTTTTAAATATTTTAAGCAGAAAATGTTGTGCTTTTTATTGTTTTTTCTCCTTTATTGTTTATTTTTTATATACATAAGTATATAAATTTATCGTGCTAGTCCATAATTGATTTAATTTCATTTATTACAATAAAAAATTTGTATAAACTGTTCTCTTTATATTTGATCTTTACATATATTTTTTTTCTTATTTTTTAACTATCTGCGCAAATATTACAATGTTGAAAAATGTTACTATATTAAGCAAAAACAGATTTATAAGTAGTTGTAATAGATTTTGTTTTGTGAAAACGAAATGGCAATAAATTGTACAGATGTTTTTAATTACAGAAAAAAATGCATATTTTCGTTTAATAAACAAAAATAAAAAAAGATTTAGAGGCGATAGTCAATGTTGCTAGTGCTCTCAAATTAAATCTAATCGTAGAATTTGTCGCTTAAGATTAGACACATAAATAAATAAATAAAAAAAGATTTTTTCAACAATTTTTATATTAAACTTTAAGGAAAATTAAAGAAATAGTATCCCTCTTTTTGGTACCAGAAGAAGTTTTTTAACACTAAAAAAACATAAATATATTAATATTTTTAGGTATCAAATAGAGATGTTCTTTTCGTAACCGAAAGCAAATTTTCAATGAAGTCCCCTACAGTTGTATCTTAAAAGCCAAGTCACATAGAATCCGTCATACGTTAAACTTCACCTTCAACTGACAGCTAAGTTGAAATACAGGGTTTCTTATGAGGTTTGTCACATTCAGTACTTCTCAGTCAAGGCAAAGTACAAAAGCTTAGCAACTTTTAACTTTTAGCATACGTTGAGTAGTTTGGCAGCTATTAGACGATTTTTTTATATTAGGTTTTTGTGTTTTGTGGGATCAAGAATAAAGTAAAACAAAAGAAATAAATGAAATAAGAAAAAAAAATTTAAGTTTAATTAATGAAATGGAGAAAAACCCAATTGAAGCTGCTCAAATGTTTATCAAACGAAAATTAATGCTTGGTACACGAACTTGACAGCAACGATTTTGATCGAGTCTAACGGTTTAAATATTAGGTTTTAATACTTAATTTGCAAATGATAAATAAATAAATATATCGATGGCTTAATATAAAAAAGACCTAACTCGAATTTTCGATATTTTACAGGAGAAGCAAAAAACTGAAGAAAAAATAAAGCATTTACATGCAGAAATAGGGTACGTTCGTAAATTCCGCAAATGTATGCATCTATTCAGCAGTTCTGCCAAGTTTTACTGCGTATGCGTGATTAACTGCTGCACATGTTTTGCAACTGCTCAACATCTATGCATGGTTGACATTTTTGAATGAACTGCAAACAATTTTAAGTTGGCAAGTATGTAATTTTATTTAAGACAATTTTGATAACAAAAATAAAAATTTTCTTTTAAATTATTGGAAGAAAAAATTTGGAAAGAAACTCAAAGCGGTTATTTTTTGTAAAAAGACAATTGACCGTAAAAAGAAGTCTACTAAAATGAAAAAATACAAAGATTTTGTGTTTCAAAGTCGTTTTCGAATATATCAATGTTATTTTTTTTTTTGTTAAAAAACGAAAAATGTAATTTAAATATCAAAATACATACATAAATTCAACTTATTGTTCCACTGCAACTTATTGTATCTTAAAATAATTTACTGCGCCATTTGCAGATATTTGCGGCAGGTATGCCGTTTACATGCATTAAAAAACGCTTGACGCTAAACAGTGCTGCAAAGTTATGCATTTTTGAACGTTAGATGCCCGTGATGCTGCAGACGTGCACTATAAATGCTTTTACGAACGTACCCATAGTTTTTAAAGTTGCCATAAATCCTTGATTTTAAACTGTAACGTACTAAGATCTTCAAGGAGAATGCAATTATACGTTGTCGCCCAGAAAACATTAAAAACACGATTTCGAAAAAAATTGAGTTAGGCCCTTTTTATATTAAGCCATCGATATAAGGAAAATAATGTACAGCTAGGTAAGTTTCAGTTTATATGATGGCAACACTGAATTCTTTATTGTGTTACAGAGGTAGTTTAAGGTTCAAGGCTCAGTTAGCCGACTGTAATGTAATGTAACTGTAAAGTAGAAAACAGCTGATTGATATTTTTATATGAAAAGCAGGTTACGTTACATTACATCTCTATAACCATTTTCATTACTTTTCACATAACAAAATCGATCAGCTGTTTCTTGCTGTTGCAGTTACATTACATTACAGTCGGCTAACTGAGCCTTTAGACGAGAACAATTTTTAAGCCGCACAATTTTTGTTCTTTTGCAAATTACACGAGACTAAAGGCTCAGTTAGCCGACTGAAATGTAATGTAACTGTAACGTTAAAAACAGCTGATTGATATTTTTATATGAAAAGTAGGTTACGTTACATTACATCTCTATAACCATTTTCATTACTTTTCACATAACAAAATCGACCAGCTGTTTCTTACTGTTGCAGTTACATTACATTACAGTCGGCTAACTGAGCCTTAATTCATCTGGCACAAAATGTATACGTATAAACAGCTTTGTGTGTGTTAGCGTTTTTCGTAATCATTTAACACTTGCTGTTTTTTAATTTGTGTATGTATTGGTTTCATGCTGCTAATGCGGGGTTGTAGCTTGTTGAAAAGTTATGCCAACCGCAAAACCACTCTCTTTGCCTTTCTCACCAACAAACTGGCATGTTATGCCAGCACAATTATGCCCGTGTAAATCAGCGCACACACTTTGTTTCAGTTAACATCACAGCCTGATTCACATCGGATGTTTCAGTGATATTTTTACAATAAAATTAAAAAAGTCTTCTCGTAATGAAATAAATATGTGATAAAGTGAAAGTTTAAATATGTCTTCTTAAAGTTATAGTTGAAATGTGTGTTAAAGTTATAGTTGAAGTGTGTTTTAAAAGGCAGTAAATGTTTAAATGCAAGAAAATTAAATGGCTGTGAAATAAGCACGTGCATTTAACCGTATGTATGTACATACATATGTATGTACATATGTGTTCATGTGTTAGTTAAACAACAATAAGTAAAATATGTTGCCACATTGATGATTCACAATAAGTTACCATATGGTGTGATCGTTTATTGTTAATGGTAACGTTTTAAAACATTAAATTGTTTTTAACTCATAAATAAATAAATTTACACTAGTTTTTGCCCGCAGGCTCGCGTTAATATCTTTGCCAATAGAAATGTAATGAGTTAAAATTATATATGTAAAATATAATGTAGTACAGTGTATGGGTTCAAAACACTCTTCTGCATGATATTTGAAAACTGAGCTGATATTAAATTGGGGTAAGTAAACAAAATACATATAATTGAAAGAAAAACAAAATCAAAAAATCTTTAAATGTACATATATTTGATGTTTAAAAGGTTTATAACACAGATTTCCATACAAAATTCGTTTTATAAATCCTGTATTAAATAGTAAGTTTTATTTTTATAAAATAAGACAGTTACAATATTTTATACACCCGTACTCTGTGGATATAAATGATGTCACGTCAATACAATACCAAAAAAGCAGACAGCTTGCTGTTTTCTAGACCTTAGATAACAGAAATAGACTGACAATAGCATGCAATTGTTCTCGAGAGCGAGTCGACAAGCTACAACTTTTATGTATGTCATTGACGTAACGTCGAAAGATAGTTAAAACATTGTGTACAAGCAAACATATCGTTACCTTAATAAAGAAACACCTTAAGTCATTATATTTTTAAAATCGAAATTTTTTGCATGTTTTGAGATAATATATAATAATATAATCTATAATATATGCTCTTGTGCTTTATTGATAGTAACACCAAAACTGAGTTTAATTGGAATTGGACTCGTTTGAACTCAAATGATAGATTATTGGGAATTATTCAGATTCGAGGTATGATTACACTTCCTCCTTTTCCAACTCCTGTTAAAATAGTGACACCAATTATATTCTGATGCGAAGTATTGTTCCGATATGTAGTCGAGATGAATTTGTCTTTAGCATAAGCTTTGCTGATATATTTATTTTCAGTAGGAGTTTATGCTGGAATTGCACCCTACCACATTTTATTATTTTTTAATTCATTCCTTACGCCCTCATGTAAATAGGTATCTATCTATAATTTAAATTTCATTAAAATTGGGTTGATAGAACGAGTTAAATTTTTCAACAAGAGTATTAACTCAAAATTTTAAAATTGAAGGGGTTAATTTAAATAAAAAATTTTCTTAAAAAATAGTGGCTAAAACTATACAAAATCTCTTAGTGGGTATGCACTTAATCGTCGCGTCGATTTGAAATTCGTCATTGAAAAATCTTAAATTTTAAGGGAAAAATCATCAAATCGTCATTTTGATATTTTCGTGTACCAAAAATCGTCGAAATAGCGATAAATCATTGAATCTGGTCATCTGTTTAGAATAGGAGAATTTTTTCTCAAAAAAAAAAAAAATAATTCAATGCGCTGATTTACACGGGCATAATTGTGCTGGCATAACATGCCAGTTTGTAGGTGAGAGAGGCAAAGAGAGTGGTTTTGCGGTTGGCATAACTTTTCAACCAGTTTCAACCCCGCATTAGCAGCATAAAACCAATACACGCACAACTTAAAAAACAGCAAATGTTAAATGAATACTAAAAACACTAACACACACAGCTGTGTATACGAATACATTTTGTGCCAGATGAATTAGTCTCGTGTAATTTGGAAAAGAACAAAAATTGTGCGGCTTAAAAATTGTTCTCGTCTAAACTACCTCAATGGGGAGTATTTTTGGGAAACATTAGGGCTCTTTATGTTTTGAAATTGTTTGCAATTGATTTTTTAATAAAATATTTTTTTATGCAGAAATTTAAATTAAAAAAAAAATCATACATGAACATATAACCTCCTCCTTTTTTGAAGTCGGTTAATAAAATAGATCAGCTGTCAAGGCATATTCATATGGATTCGCCCTGTGAACTATTTATTACCTGCCTTGGTAACGTTATTAAAAATATTCGATTTAAAAAATCTTAATTTTTGCGTAATGCCTTGAAAACTAAAATAGTTGGAAGACTATGAAATAGTTAGCTCGCAAAAACATGTAAGCATGAGCTATTACGAAAAAGTTTAAACTGACAGTGCTTATTCCCATCAGGGTTGTCAGATATGGCGATTTCGCGCGAAACGTGGTGATTTTTCAACTTGTTTTGAGTGCAAAATTTTTGATTTGGCGACATGACGAATTTTTTTTTGGCAATAAATATGTTGGTGATTTTAAGGCTATTTAAAAAAATTGAACTTCAAAATTTTTGTAATTTAGGAAAATTAGTTTGTTGAAGAAGTGGTTTCAAAAATAAATCGTACCAAAACCCGTCTGCAAGATATTAAAACAATTTAATTTTGATCATTTTTCTTAAATGCATTATAGTAATCAATGCATTTTGAATTTGGATGAGACAAATTTACAAAAAATAACCTTTGGCGATTTTAATTCTACTTTTGCTGGTTTTCTGCTAAATTTTTACAATATTATTTTATAAAGGGAGTATGTAGTCATAAAAATACTTTTGATTTATAAAAGGTTTGTAAAACAGATTTCCATACAAAATTTGTTTTACAAAGCTTTTATAAAACAGAATTATTTTTTATGAAGAAGGCAGTAAGAAACTACGCATAAAATTGATTTTGGCGATTTTAAAATTAACTTAGCAGAGCAGAATAGTTCGGAAAAATCTGACATCACTGATTCTCAATTGAACATCTATTTTAAAGCGAACAACAAATTGACTGAAAAATGTACCGTGTTATCTCAGAACAGTACTACCATTATAATATAAAATTATCGTTTTTATGTAGCGTTTGAAAATGATATTCAAACGGGAATGTGCCCTAATGTAAATTTATTGCTATTTTTTTAAAACGCATGCCATAAAAGAAAAAATAAATTGAATAAAAGTAAAAACTTTAATAAAATATTCCTAAAATGCAATCAGTTGACTGCATATTGAGCCCTATACTCGATTTAATCGTAAGCGACAAATATTAAAGTTTTCATTGGCATTTTGAAAATTCCGAACTAAATTTTTTACTACATTTCGTTTACGATTAAATTAAACAAATCTTTAAAGTACAAAAAATAATTTTATTAACAACATTTGTTCAAGGCTAATTTAACAGACAAATTTGCGAACACATATTAACACACACACACACAAACAAAATTTTACATTAAAATAATTGTGAAAAAAATATATGACATTATAGTTTTTGATTGTCCTCTTCTATATCAACTCCGCCATAATATGTTTCAGAAAATGGTCCAAATTCCATGTGTTGGGATTTCGAGCAGCCCCATTTCATGGCCTCCTTGCAGATTATATCCAAGTTAACGGTAAATTGATCATTGGGCCATTTACAAGGCCACTGAATTTGTTCAAGTTCATCTTCCAAGCACGAACGAAACAAGTTGCATATTTTTTTCGAACCATAAACTGTAAAAGTGAATAGTGTTACAGGCACATTATAACTGTTGCTGGTATCGTTGCCGAAAACATACATTTCGCTTTGACATTCCCACACATGTCTGTGAATAAGATAAAAAATTAGAAAACAAGAAAAGTGTCAATTATCTTACAAACTTACTTGAAGCCTCTGCCTGTAATATTAGCCATTAACATTTCTGAAAGAATAACCAAGAGATTAGTACGGTGTCTGGATTGGTTGAGAGGTCGGCCTTTTAAGGTCCACAATTTTCCCAACCATGGCCCTCTTAATTGCACCACAATTCTCCAGTGTAAAGGCATGCAGGTGGAAGATATAATCGATTTATCAAAGGCCTTTATAAGCAAACAAACAAATTAGTTTTATAGTAGCTCTAAAGTCACCAAAAAATCCCCTTACCTTAATTAATTTCATTAAAGTGATAGTGTACAATAGTCTCCAACGTTGGGAGGTGGTGTCACCCATAAGCTCCGCAATCATGGCATAAAAATGTACTAGAAACTTTGTTATCTGAGAAGCATTTGGACAAAATGGATCTTTGTAGCAACTTCGTAGCATTGGTAAAATGCAGCCACAAAAAGTTGACTCAAAACCAGAATGCACATAAACTTCAGTGGCATGTTTTATAACCTTAATTGAATTTAAATGTGAAGCTAATTTGTAGTTTCTTCATTATTTATTTTTAACCATTCATACCCTTAGAGCTGCACTGGCTTCACTTTTGGGATCCTGGAGGATTTTCTTCTTTGATGCCTTTTGAAATTCATGCATTACAAAAATATCGTTGACTTCCTTCATGCGCCTGCATGTAGCACGTATACGATTATGATGCCAAATATTTATATTTCCTATAATTTTTTCCAATAACTCTGTAGGCAAATCGCATATGTTAAGGGGAGGCTTTTCCAAGACTTTTTTGCATTTTCTCGATTTCTGTTTTCTTTCAACCGCTTGTGGTCTAGTGCGTGAGCGTATAATCTTTTTGGGAGGTTCTTCTGCATCGCTGCTATGACTTGCTATTATTTTAGGCATTATTGATTTTAAAATAAATTGACGCAAAAACAAATTTATTAAAGTTTTGGAATTTTTCTTTTCATATAAAAAAAAAATAGAGTAACTTAAATATTAATCAAACAAATAAAATACGAATTTACTTTTTTCTTAGAGTTGCATTGTTGCAGGGATGATGCATATAAATACTTTATTCCTTACACAACAGTGTCAGTCAATTGACCGGACATTTTTATCGGTAGTGCTGAAGGATATATCAGTCATTGCATAGAAGAAAGTTTTTATAACATTATTAAAAGCAAAATGAAGAATTTAATGGAAACTTGTGTATGTATATATAACATATAGACGAACTCTCGACTATAGAACATATACACGAACTGCTCACTCTCCTGCTTTTTAGTAATCCATAATGTTATAAATTTTAGTCACATTTGACTGGTCATATTTGATGTATATACCTATCAATTCAAGCTAATCAAAATTGACTAGTATATCCCCCACAGTTAAGCGAGCATAAATGATTAAATGATTAAAAACGAAAAAACAAATATAAGCAAAATGGTACCTTTATTACACTGATTGCCAGAAATTGTTTTTGTTTACAAATTCTGGGACTAAAAAATCTTTTATTTGTGTACGTTTTATAATATAAAATACTTTAAAAAAATGCTTGGAAAAAATATAACAAAATAATATCCTAAATTGTAAAAAGCGTCTTATTGTCATGCGGAATATAACGATTAGATAAGAAAATGAAATGAGGCCCAATGAAATTGAGGAATTTTTAATTGGACTTTATTTATTTCTTTTTGGATTTGATTTCGTCTTGAGTTTGGTTTTACTGGGATTTTTTAAATAGGCTTTATTTAATTTAATTTATATTGCGCCTTATTTAATTTTGTTATTTGGGAATTATTTTCTTGGGCCTTATTTCATAGCTCCTTTTTTATATTTGCGAGTGGTTTATTGCTTTTTTTCTTTATATTACGAGTATATCCTTTGTTTTTAAAAAATACTGTCACATTACACCAACAAAAAATTCAATATTATTATTGCAGAGTTGCACTTGTTGTCCTCCTGCTGCCAACTGATTAAATAATTACATTTTGCACAAGCGTATGATTATTATTTTAATTGAACAAAATATTACTCATACGTCTGCGTACGAATAAGCAATAACACTGCACTCTAGGAAATTTTTTCCCTTTTTTCCCGAAAATTAAAAAGCGTAATATTATTTTTGCTCTAATATATATATCTAAAGCAAAGCAAGTTTAACGAGTTTGAAATTAGTTAACAGTTAGGTACACTCTGCAGCGAATATATTGCAAATTTCAGTTGAAGGGTTCAGCAATAAGAGTTTATAAATACTTAAATTTAATAAAATAAAGATAATATTTTAATTAATTTTAATTATTATTCGAACTCCATTTGTTTCTATATTTGTGATTTGAACGGGCTAAGGTTCGTATTGCTTTTTAAGCCAAATTACATGTGATAATTATTAATGAACAAATAACACCAAAGTTAGTTGTAAATATTCTGACAACACATAGTTGAACGGAACAGCCAGCCGTTTTCGAAAGCCACTAAACCTTCCTCATCATTCATCATCAGCATTTTTTTGTGTTTGGTCCACTGTGTGTGGTGTCAGTTGATGTAGATTTCTGCTTTATGTACTTAGCATTATTGCAAATGGAATATTTGAATTGTTTTAATTCATCGTATTTAAATTTGCTGAAAGCTTTTTTGTATTGTAAGCTCAATTTTACCATCTCTATACTTACAACAGTCTTACCATTGTCGTTTGTTCTTTAATAATTATGCACATGTTAGTTAATTTGCTTATTTTTGTTCTACTTAAGACAAACTTTTTTGGTTTGTTACTATTAAGTATATTTTTTATTTTTAATTTTTGCCACAGGCCCATGGCTATTAATTTTAGTTAATTTTAATTATTATTCGAACTCCATTTGTTTCTATATTTGTGATTCGAACGGGCTAAGGTTCGTATAGCTTTTTAAGCCAAATTACATTTGATAGTTATTAATGAACAATTAACAACAAAGTCTGTTGTAAATATTCTGACTAACAACAACACATAGTTGAACGGAACAGCCAGCCGTTTTCGAAGGCCACTAAACCTTCATCATCAGCGTTCTTTTGTGTTTGGTCCACTGTGTGTGGTGTCAGTTGATGTAGATTTCTGCTTTATATACTTAGCATTATTGCAAATGGAATATGTGAATTATTTTGATTCATCGTATTTCAATTTGCTGAAAGCTTTTAATATTTGTGGATGTGTATGAATGAAATTAAAAAATTTTCGAGAAAATTTTTACTTTTGCGGCTATCTAAGCTACACAACCACAAATATTAACCGACGGTTAATATTTTAGGTTTCACCAACTTTTGATTAGACGGGTTTTACACACTCAAAGTGTACTTTGTATAGTCTTGAGTTTGTTGGAGAGATGGGTAAAGAGAGTGGGAGCTATTTTCCCTTATTTGCGTATGGAAACCACGTCTTACTTAGCAAAAGAATTTGATAGAAATTATGACAATACCATCAAATTGCTTACCAAAAAAAGCACCGTTATTATAATAATAACAAAAATTAAAAATTTTAAAACCCCCCGACTTTTTTCAGAAAAGATGTTATATCTTCTAAACTGATGGACCGATTTTTTTCAAACATAGCTAAGAACCCTCTCGATCAAGTCATCTTTCAAACAGAAAATGAAAATCGGTCCAGCCGTTTGGCCTGTACGTGGACACAGACAGACACACAGATACACAGACACACAGACACACACTACAAACTTATAACACCCCTTTTTTTAGTCGGGGGGTTAAAAACAATAAGAGATTCCGCAAGTTTGTGGTAACTGTTGTAAAGCAAATATGTTTTTATTGCTACAACGGGAAACAGGGCAGTTCTAATTGCAAATAACATTTATTAACGTTTGAAATTAAAATACTTATATTAATTTTCGAGTTTTGAGTTTAATTTTATTATGTTTATTTACATAAATAGATCCACTTACATTTTATAAAAAGTTCCATGTATTTACATAGATTCAGGTGCATTGCTTGGCATTTATTTTCTTAGTGCGCTTAACTTTATAATAAATAATAAGACCTTTTGTGACGAGAATTAGAACTGTGCGGCTTAATGAAATTTTAATTTGAGGGCATTTTCTTAGTAATTTAAGTAAGTATTGCCATATTTAAATAAAAACAGCTAAACCCCTCAATAATCAATTTCAATGTATTTTTAATAAAAAAAATATTTTACTTAATAATTAAAATATTAATTTGGGATTATTAGTGCGTTTAAAAAATTTTAAACTTAAAAACATTTATATTTATTATATTAATCGGGCCTACTCTCGCTTGAGTGCCGTTGTGAAACTTTTTACATTAACTATATACTGTGTTACCCTAGTACCGCATTATCATATCAATGTAAAATATATACATAGTAGTTTTTATGTTTAAGTAAAAAAAGCTGGAATATTTTTTCATCTCTGTAAGCCACACAGATTTCATGGATAATAATTAGATTTATATTATTGTTTTATTTAATTAAAGTTTGTGGAATACGAACATGTATGTTTTGTTAAGAAGTAATGGTTAGCTTAAATTGACATACATTTATATTTAGTAGTTGTTTGTGTATATTAATCTACCATGTCAGATTTTTATGAGCCAACTCCTCCAAACATTATTCAAAAATTAGTCCCTTGTAACCTTTTTTCATTAAGCAATGAACTTACTCCAAACTGAAGAAGAAATAAACAAAACTATAACAAAACTTTCTCGACAGCCATTTTGTACAGTAGTAAAATTTCAATGTGACGACCAACAGACAGACACCATTTTGTGAATATGAAAAATAAAAAAACTGTCCTGTTCTGTAAACCGAAACCGAGTAAATTTCTCGTTTAAAACAAATTAATAATGGTCCTGCAGACGTGTTTAAAATCATGCACGATAATTTTATGTCAGATATAATAAAAAAACTAAAAAAAAATCGAAAAAAAAATTTCTATTGCCGGAGTTAGTTCTCAAAAATCGTGCGATTTCAAATCGATCGGTTTACAGAACAGGACCGAAAAATAAAAGCGAACTATATTCAAATTAGTATCATTCGGCATGATTTTTCATTTCGAAGGACCATTTAGGAACTTTAGCGATTTAAAGTTGGTAGCAGTCGGGTTTTTTGATATATTTTTTTTTAATTTTTACTTGTTGAAATAAAATTTTCTTGTATTTTTAAAAAATATCTCGAAAAAATAAAACAATACTGTTCTACATACTATTCGCTCGTTTATCGATGGCAACCGAACTTTAGTTGCGTTGCCAAAATGTTATTTCGTATAAAAACTGACAACCAACAGCTGTTTAGTTGGCAAAATCCAATAATATTTGCAATCATATATTTTTAGTTGCTACATAGTTTTAAGGCAAAAAGGTGGTTAAAAACACCAAATTTAATTAAATAAAATCCTTTGGGAGGGTGAAAATATGTTTTAATGCTCAAAAAGAAATTCAGAGTTAAAAATTATTTTAACATTTACTCAGGGTAGGGAAAGCAATTCTAAAGAATTTGAATTGTCACCTAAGGGCATTTTAACAGACGCCTCATTTCTTATTTCCTTCTCTTCATCGAAAAATAATTAAAAGTATTTTTTAAGAATATTTATTTAGTCCTATGTCTATACCTGATAAATTTTTATCATAACAAATTTATATTTATTTGATATTTATCATGATAGAAATATATCAGGTATAGACGTAGGGTAACAAATTTTTTGCAGTTATTTTTCTTATATTTTTACGGCCGTATCCAAATTACTTACATTATTTTTAGTAGTCAAGCTGTCAGAATTGTATTGTCGATAATCTTAACGCAACCGTAAAAAGTTGCCATGCATAATACTAAATAGTTTTAATTTCGGTTGCGTTGCCAGTTTAGAATTCAACTAAATTTCGCTTGCCATCCATAATAGAGCCATATATTGTTATTTCTTTTATTTGTCATATTCTTTATATGCATAACCAATTAAAATATTTTTCTTACATTCTATCTATGAAATTTATTTTAATTTTAATATAATTTTTATTCTTAATTAGTTGTGTAATTTGTATTTTAATTGAAAAAAAAACCTTATTAAATATTACGGCTCTTATATAAGCATAATTTTGAAAGTTATTGAGTAAAAATTAAAATAATAATATCATTAACTTATTGCTAACAGCGATTTTTAGTTATACAACTGTAGAGTAAATATATTTATATTACATTTAGTGTAATTATTTGTTATTGGGCCCTAGGGAGGTTGGAAGTTAGTATGTAGTTGATTATACAATTTGCAAGTGCATTTTGTTTCTATTTTTTTTTATAATTATAAGATAAATATAAAAATTAAAAAGGCACATTTAAATTTAAATAAATAATTTAAAAAAATTGTATATCAAGACCGGTTAATAAAGGTTTATTAATGTCAGAGCGTTAAATGTCAAAGTCCATATAACTTTTCCTTTGATATAGTAAAGAGAATGTTACAATACAAGATTTCAAGCCATAAGCTGAAACTCATATTTCCAAACAAAACATCGATTACGATTTAAAGTCACAAAATTGGTTTGCAAAAAGAATAGCTAAGCAAAGATTTTTTTTACGAAAAGCATTTGTTAAATAAAATTAAATTTAAAACCAAACATATATTTTTAAGGTAATAGTAGCTCATTTACACCTGCTCGAAATTTAGCAGATTTCAGTTAAAATCTCTACCGTTTACAACAAGTTTTTTTTTATACATTTATCATGATATGTTATCCAAACCAAAACCCATTAACTGATAACTTTCCTTAAGTACAACTAAACAACTGCAATTTAGCTAATTCAGACACCTTTTTAAGTACAGCGGTACTAAATGTAAACCCACTACAAGAATTATGTTGTATTATGCATTAAACACATTCACCACAGCAGGCTACACGAACACACACACGACTTCAAGTGCCGCTAGCAGCATTTGTCGCCTCATAGCCGACTACTTAATTATTTTGGAGACGGCAGCAGCACCATCTGCAGCTGATATTGAAGTACAAATACATAGTTCAGTATTGCCACTTTTAAATATTTTGCATTTATAAAAATTAATCAGCCCAATCATGAACAAAAATTCCGCGTGAGTTTTTTCACTTTTCCCTTTTCTCCTATTATGAATATGTTTTTCTCCTGTTTTTACCAAATGCGGGAATAAAAAACTCCCGGGGAAAAAGTAGGTATTATGAACGCAATTGAATTTGCTTTTTTCACTAAAAATCTTTCCCTGGCAAAACAGAAGGGAGTTTACATAAAAACATATTTAATACTCAATTAACACAAAATGTTTATACATAAACTTGTATTTTATAGTTCTTTTATTTGGGATAACAGAAATAATGCCAAAACAAATCGTTAATAAACTTATTTTTACTTATTTTTTCAACTTGGTGAATTTTAATAATTTTGTTTACTCTCTCACTCAAAAAAAGGGAGAAAAAATGTCAACAAACAAGCAAAACAACGAGCTTCGTAATGCGGTGATGCCACATATTACTCTTTTTTGCTCCCAAGGAATTTATGATTGGAGGAATGTTTTCTCGAGAAAATTATTTTCCGTGAGAAATAAATTCCTAGGGAATATTCATGATTGGGCTGAATTACTCTTTTAAAATGTACTTATTTCACATAAAAGTACAAAAATGAATCAACTTATTCTTTACATCAATATTTGGATATTGTTTCTGTTAAATAATATGAAATAATTGTACAAAATCATTCATTCAACATTTTGTATTATACTGGCAACACTGAATTTTCTCATTGTAGCCAAAGAAATAGAAATTAGTTTAATTGGACTACAACGCCAAAATTAGCATAGACAATAACCTGTCGCCCTGTTGCCCTGCTGTCTTCAAAAGAATCATTCTCATATAAACATGTGTATTCTATCCTTGACATTTGGTAGTCGGTAGCTTGCTGTAGTGAATGTGTTTAATGCATTATGCAGCAACAAAAGAGCCCGTTTAGATGATGAAGGGTGACGTGGCTGCGACAACGCTTACGTTCTCTTTTGAAGTCCCTTCCACGTGCGTTTACGTGAAGACTTTTTGTCGCAGCAGTCAGGGGACTATTTGATATTAATTTGATCAATGCTTTTTATTCGTTCATGCGTAGCAGTGTTGCCATAAATTAACTAATTGTTTGTTTGGAAAATGTAGAATTATTATGTCGACATAGTTTTACTTTTTTTAATTTACCACCAAAATAGTACAATAATTCCTCTTCTCTTCTTACTTTATTTGTTTATAATTTGTATATTATAACTGTATATCATGCACGTTATAAATTAAGTAATCATTAATATCCCAATACCACAAAATAGGTCTAACTGATAACTCTGCTCGTATATAGCATAACCAGGTTTTTCAGATTTTTTTTCGACCTTTTTCTCCAAATTGATTTTAAAAATTGCCGAAAGTCGCCACAATCAATTTAATTTAGTTTTTCTAATTTTAATAATATTTTTTTTTTATATAACACTTTTCTTTAATATAAATTTTTACGAAATAATCGTATACAAATTTAGCAGAAAATCACCAAAAGTAGACATAAAATCGCGAAAAATTATTTCATGTATAGATAAATATCTCATCCAAATTCAAAACGCACTAATCACTATAAATCATATGAGAAAAATTATCAAAATCAAATTTGTTTAATTTATTGCAGACGAGTTTTGGTAGAATTTATTTTTTGAAATTACTCTTTCAACTAACTAATTTTCCTAAATTACAAAAATTTTAGTTTTAAATTTTGTTAAGAAATAGCCTTAAAAACCGCCAGCAAATTTATTTACCGCCAGAAAAAAATCGCTAAATCAAAAATTTAGACATCAAGCACGTTGAAAAATAGCGAGATATCGCCATATCTGACAACCCTGAGCATAACACACATACGAGAGAAAAAAAATATGTAAAAAGAAGAGTTAAAATTGTCGCTTCAATTTTCATTAGGTCAGATCAAGGCCTATTTGTCAGATCAATGCAATCGTCCTAATGATATTCTATGTTTTCGTGTTTAAATTGTCAAAAGCTGTTTGCACCATATAGTTTAGTTCATGTTTGTGTGTTTCTGACAACTTAAACACAAAGTTGTTTTTTGACCTAATAAATAAATCTTGGGTGAGATTTGCGTTCAGCGTTACCATATGTAAAGATTTATCTTATTTTCGAAGTTTTTCGGGATGTTAACAAGACTAAAAGATTTCTTTGTTAAAAATAAGATTTTTAAGAAAATGATATTTGGTACTTTTAGTATATTATTTAATGTCCTTTTGACTAAGGTACTGACATATGTGTATACATATATTTATCTTATACATGTTATATTCACTAAATATTTTGTGTTATTTACCTTTACGTTTGTTAGTTCATTGAAAACAAAATAAATTTTTCCTTAATTTGAATTCAGTAAAATCAGTGCATATTAATATATTTGGAGTAAAATTACAAAAAAAATTTTTAATGAGAAAAAATTATTTTTTTGTTCGACTTGAAGGTTTTTGAAAAAAAAATATGGCAACGCTGCTTGCGTTACCCTTCATCTAAACGGGCTCTTATTAAATCGAAATCAATTTCATTTCCCATTTTGTTCCATAAAAATTTAAAAAAGAACATGTCATGCAAAACGGAATTTTTATTGTTTTAGGTTTTTAAAATCGAATAAGCAGGTGTTTACGGCTTCTCTTTCCCTATTCGACCAGTTAATGTAATTTTGGCCACATAACTTTGGAAACAGTAAGAAGCTAACGCTAAGACTAAAAAAAATCCTAAAATTAAAAAAACAGAAAAAATCGCCAAAAACAGGAAAAAGACGCTAAAACGAAAAAAAAACTCCAAAACTAAGAAAAACCGCCAAAACTAAAAAGAAATCACAAAATAGTTTACATCAGTAGTGCGATTCACTAACTTTTTTTTAGCGATAATCGCATCGTTAAAATAATTATAACGAAAATATATCGAATTTGCTATTCAGTAACATTTTTAATGATATTCGCTGTAGGTTAATGTCAGCTGTGCCGTTATTTAATCGACAATAATTTATGTGCTTTTAATTTTATCGACAAAAATCAACAAAACATATCAGCAGCGTACTATCGTTAAAAAAGTTGTAGAATCACACAATCGTTATTACAAGCGACAAAAAGTATAGATAAAAATTGCGATTATCAGATTGTTAAAAGTTACTGAATCGCACTACAGGTACGATATTCGATTATACATATAGGCTAAAGTTCGTATAGTATTACATACAATTTAGTGGCCGTACGGACCCTTTCTTGTTGTAGTCAAAGTCTCACTTTACTGAATTTTTTAGGTTTTGACCGTACACTATCATTTCAAATCGAAACGATTTCCATCACGTGCCTGAGTATTTATGGCCTGTTTCCCAATAGCGAAGCGAAACTTTCGATTTACAATTTATATTCAAAACAAAAACAAATTTTAATATTTTATTGTTGTTTTCAATATAAATTTTCAGCCGAAAGTTTCGTTTCAGTTTTCTTTCGTTATTGTGAAACAGGCCATTAATTTTTTAATTGTTTTGATACCGATAAAGCAAAATGTCGATTCTGAATTTTTTCGGACTTCTTGGTCTTAAGTAGGAAAATATTACTTTTGACAATAAGAATTTTTTTAAATCTGATCTTTTTCATTTTTCAAATTCTAAAAAATAATATTCTGCTAAATTATATAAAAATAAATGAAAAATAAAACTTTTTCCTTTTTAAATTAAATTTAAAATTTATTTTAGAAAAAACAAAAACTATAACAATAAAAAATATTAAATTATGGCTTATCTGCCATAGATCGAATATCTAAAGTGACATATAATCTGTGCCAGATGCAAACTGTCACAAATCATATGAATAAATTAAATAACATTCACTTTCTTACATATGGAGTTTGACATTTCGGTAAAGTACCAACTAGTTATAAAAACAAGGGAATCAATCATCTTATTATGTATATAAGCCTTTTATTGCTTTACATGAAAAATTTACTGAAATTAAAATATATTTAAAGTACAATTAAATTAATAACTTGCATTCCTTGAATTAATTATAAAATTCATTTGAAAGTAGTTGTCTGTCATTAGTTGATACTGAAAAAAAGTTTTGAGATATAAAATTAATTAACATTTCCATGGAATTTATTGAAAATTACAAATTAACAATTTTCAAAGTAATTTTATAAGCGGATAATGAAATTATTTAAATGAAATAAAAACAATACTTTTTTTTAATGCAGAAGAAATGAGAGAAATATTAGATAAAGTTGTTTTATAAAAAAATGTGTTCAAATAAATAAAAATATTTTTTTTTCGAAAACTTGACGATTTCAAGTCGATTTCATTCTTTTGCAGCTCTGTTTTTTAAATGACATGAATTCTCTTTCCAATGCGCACTTATTCATTAAGTACTGAATATTATCTTAATTTTAGTTTCTGATCTTAAAATTTTTTTTAATCATTGTACATATTTGGAAAATCAGATATTTATAGATCTATAAAAACATTGTATGACTTTGTGTTGTTTTTAACTATTTAAATGTATACATATTTAAATAAAATGCCACTTAGAAGATTTGCTTTAAGACTAGTCAAAAATAAAAACAAACAAAAAACAAATGTTATTTTAAGAGTTCAATTATTACAATAAAATTAATTGCTTTAATTCACTAAAATACAATCGGCACTGGTTCGCTTTGCTATGCACTCACTTTCTCTCTCTCTCTCTCTCTCTCTCTCTCTCTCTTTCTAAATCATTTATGTACCCTTGCCAAAGCCAGCAAAATCTGATGCCTCCGATTCTTCATCCTTTTCCACACCTATGCAATGAATTCCACTGCGCAGCATTGGCGTGCCTTTACCCTTGCCCAGTACACGGGCGGCGATTACTAGTTTCAGCACTTCTTTGGCATTATTCGAATTAACAATGTGCAGTGTCTCTCGCAACAGCTTCTCTTTGTAGGCGAAAAATTCAATTTTCATTTCATAAAAGTCGTGTTCATCATGTTTGAAGCCAGTGAATTCGGTAATGCGGCAATGGAGATTAGGAACTGTTGTTACATCCGGTTCGAATTGGTTCAAACTGCTGCCCAGATCACTGAATAAATTTGTTGGCAATTTCAAGTCAATCATGTATCTATGATTGACCTGCAAGAATCCCAGACTTACAACTATTGTATCGCCAGAACGTTGATACGTCACACAACTGTCCGATTCGAAGTCATCTTTCAATGTGGTGACATCGAAGTGTACATGATGATCTGGAAAAAAAGACATCATTTATTAATTGATTGCCTTCAAAAGCATTTAAAAATATTTAAAAAAAAGAAGTGTAATTCAATGACAAACTATCAATTTAATTTAAAGCAAATGCAAGAGCTTTTTGTTTTAAATCAGTGTTTAAAAGAAATTTTATTTAAAAATTTTTAAATTGTACTCAATTGATTGAGATTTTATTAAAACATGTGCCTACACTCCTGATCATATGATTATTCACCACAGCAAGCGATTCAATATATCAAAAATAGAATACACATGTTTACATAAGAATGCCAGCATGGCAACACGGCGCACTGCGGCGGCAGGTTGTTGTCCATGCTGATTTTGTCGTTGCAATCCAATTAAACTAATTTATATTTGTTAGCGGTAAAGAGGAAATAAATATAGTGTTGCCAATATAATACAAAATGTTGAATAAACGATACCTTAACATAGATGAAATAAATTTATTATTTTTTAGGTTTCCTTACACCAAAGGTGAAATGGAATCCTATTGTTTTCGCTACGATGTCCGTCAGTCCGTGACAGGCTGCTTTCTCCAGCGTGTTTACATATACAGTTGACATTTGATATTTCCAAAGTTAGTGTATTTTTATTCAGACTTTACCAATTAACACTGACATTTTAAAATAAAAATTAAAGGCTATTCTATCAGTTAATGTTATTTCAACTACGTAATTTTGACAACTTGCTGTATCTTGAAAACCGTAAGAGACAAAATCTTGAAATTTTCAAAAACGTTAAAGCTAAAAAATAACAAAAAAAAAACGCCAAAAGAAAAAAATCGCCAAAACCGAAAAAGTGCCAAAACTAAAAAAAATCGCCAAAACCCGAAAAACCCCAAATGCCAAAACAGAAAAAAAACTCCACAAATAAAAACGCCAAAATCGAAAAATTCCAAACACGAAAAAAGCGGCAAAACTAAAAAAGCGCCAAAACTGAAATAAATCGCCAAAAACCGAAAAAATCGCCAAACACGAAAAAAGCACGAAAATTAAGAAAAAGTGTAAAAACGAAAAAGCCGAAAATACATTTTTTAAAAATGAATAAACAAATGAAAACTTAAACAGCTGTTTATAGTTATGGCATCACTAAAAGGTGAAGCAAATATATTTACGGCTATGGCATTATGGTATGGCACGTCTAATTGAACTTTAACTTATTTTGAATAATTCCCAGATTGGCATCACAGTTCAATCTGTAATGCTCAGCATATCTTTTAAATTTTACTCTCGTATTGATTTGCATCTCACATTTTGTATCGTCGCCTCTATAAAAAATTTTTATTGAAATTTATTTCACAGATTTCTGGTGGAAAGTTAGAAAATATTCCATGATTAATTTCAATTGAAGTCACAATGCAAAATTTATTGCTTTTCATTAATGATTTTTTTTTTCTATAAAAATATATTAATAGAAAGTGAAATATAAGTTGTTAAGGAGAAAATTCTTAAATAGTCAAAAACATTGTGTAAAATTGAGATAAAATAGGGGAATTACACTTAGTAATTAAAAATAACGAACAGATTTTTTTACACTTATTTTCAAATAGCTTTTGTGTCTTGAATTAAAAAAGGGCGTGTAGATCATGTGATTTTATTTAAGACGTGAAGGTATTTAAGTTGCCTTTGTCTATACGAGTTTATTTTTTTTTATAAATTGTTTTATAATTTTATTTTTATTGTTAAACAAATTTGCAGTTAGTTTTGTTTATACAAATAAATATGCAAGAAAATTGTTTTCCATTACTTTCATATCGTTTTATATATTTGCATTAGTCATGCCAGACGTCTTAACAATTAAATTTTCAGTTGAACTTGAAAAAATAGTAATTGAGAAACAAACAAAAAAATGCAATAATAAAAATAATATAAATAGCTTAAGTGTTTTTTTTTTAACAAATAAGGCCGGCTTTTAAAGTATTTGGTTAGGTTAGTTTAAGTTGAAAAGATTGCAAAGAATATTGACTCAATCCATTTCGGATTACACTTATGCTTTTATAGCATGTTATGCACTCTAAAGGCTCAGTTAGCCGACTGTAATGGAATGTAACTGCAACGGTAGGAAACAGCTGATCGATATTATTTATTTATTTATTTATTAGATATTCTATGCACAAGACTAAAGTCTTATATTACAGCATAGAATCTACATGTTTGATTGAACTTAATTACTTAGTTAACATGTTTTGCTAAAAGTAATGCAAATGGTTAAAGAGATGTAATGTAAAGTAACCTACTTTTCACATAAAAATATTGGTCAGCTGTTTCCCACGTTGCAGTTACATTCCATTACAGTCGGATAACTGAGAATTTAAGGCGTTCTTGAAATTATTACAGCCAGTTTGCAGAAGACGACAAAAATAAAATCACTCCGCGATATTGTCGTGCGTCTTATGGTAGGCACACACCTTGCGACATGTTTATGCAAACAGGCAGATTTCATTGTCAGTCGCATACTGGTTTAATTTCATATCGTTTAATATACATATATAAAAATTAATCCCTTTTTTTGTCAGGGCATAAGGCATGAATGGCTGGACCGATACCCCTATTTCTTTTCCCGTTTTACCTTGTACAGGGTAGTAGTAGTATTTTTTTTTTAAATAAATTGGTATAAACACAGTTTAAAATCTACTTAGTTTCTTACTGGATATAAACGAAGTCGCGGGATAAAGCTAATTTACTCCTAATATGAAAATATTTTGATTTTTCCAGATGGTTTAATTGTTGATTGCAACATGAAATATAAACGTGTTGCGTAAACACATTGCAAAGTATGTACCTATTATTCAGTTGTTTCGCGTATATGTACACCAACTTTCTGTCAAAACGTCATATTGCCAATGTGTTAAAAAATATGTTTGAATTAATTTTTTTCATACAAAATTATGTGATAAACATTAAATTAAATTCAGCTAGAGTGAATTTTAATCAGGAACAATTTCTTAATTCATAATAATTCCCGGAAAACCCCTACTTACAATCCAACAAATAAAATAAATCGGAGCAAAATGCTATTCATTTTGCCGAATAATAACAATTTATAAAAAAAAATTATAATAATACACGTAAAGAATAAAAAAATTCACAATAACATGTTCGACTCTCAACAGATGTTTATTTTATTCCCTAATGATTGGCAATGCCAACTTATTGTTCATGGGAATAAAAAAATTATTCCCAAAAATTTATTCCCTTGAGATTCGCGACAAGGATGAATAAGAATACGTGCATATGAGACTATTTTGTTGAAACTGCTGCCAGTTTTAGTTTACCTGTAGCAACACCTGGGATCTTTGGCATTAATCGTACGCAAAATTCACCCACTTATAACAGCGTACAGTATCTACTAGTCTATGGTGTCAGATTTTTCTTTTTCAATCACATTAAAGCACTTTTATAATAAAGTATTACGGCATATAAAACTAAAAAATTTACAAAACATGGACCTATGAGGTTATACGTGCAAACGGCAAATGTATGTATGGATGTATGTACAATGTATGCGCCACTACACGTGCATACATTTTTATTAAAACGCAAGCAAATAGTTGTATTGCTAATAAAAATGCCGTAAACAAACTAAAAATAAATTAATTAAAAAGCAACAATTTGAATGCAACACTGGGTGTAACATTTTCATAATTTTGTTTACCAATAAATAAATTGTTAATTATTCATAAATTAAAAATTCAAAAATTTATTATCAATATTTTTTTTTGCGCCAATTTGTTCACCAATAAATATTTTTAATTTAAGTTAATTTTCATTATTATTCGAACTCCATTTGTTTCTATATTTGTGATTTGAACGCGCTAAGGTTCGTATTGCTTTTTAAGCCAAATTACATGTGATAATTATTAATGAACAAATAACACCAAAGTCTGTTGTAAATATTCTGACTAACAACAACACATAGTTGAACGGAACAGCCAGCCGTTTTCGAAGGCCACTAAACCTTCATCATCAGCGTTCTTTTGTGTTTGGTCCACTGTGTGTGGTGTCAGTAGATGTAGATTTCTGCTTTATATACTTAGCATTACTGCAAATGGAATGTGTGAATTGTTTTGATTCATCTTATTTCAATTTGCTGAAATCTTTTTTGTAATGAAAGCTCAATTTTACCATCTCTATATTTACAACAGTCTTACCATTGTCGTTTGTTCTTTACTAATTATGCACATGTTAGTTAATTTATTTTAACCAATTGCCTCAATTGCAACACTTTATTATATTATTATTTAGTGTTATTGAAATTTTTTTATATTTTTTATATTTTATTCAAGTGTATGATTTAATTTGGGCAGTTATCTCGAAAACTACAAATAAAATTTGAACTGAAATCTATATCCTGTAAATATAATTAAGCAATTTATGCATATTTATGACATTTATGGCCTATTTCCCACCTGCGAAAGAAAACGTTCGACTTACAATTTATATTGAAAACAAACATAACATATGAAAATTTGTTTTTGTTTTCAATATAAATTGTAAGTCGAACGTTTTCTTTCGCAGGTGGAAAATAGCTCATTAGTGCTTTTTGCTGCGTTCTTTTATGAACGAACCGTGCGTTTCACTCGGAAAAAGTTGGCATCACTGTATGCATCAACTAAAAATTTGTGGTTGCCAATACTATTATGTATTGCAATTTGCCAACTAAAATTAACAGCTGTTAGCTTGCAGTTGCCACATTTAATAACATTTCCGCAGCTGGGATTAAAAAATTAGTTTTTTTAATGAAAGTATTTTATTTGCGTTATTTTTTATTTTATTTTATGTTCATTTTCGTGTATTATTTATATGTATGTATGTGAAAACGATCAAATTCGGGACTTGTTTTTTTAAAATAATTTTGTTCGCCTAAAGAATATAAATTTCATACTATTTAATTAATACGGACAAAAAGTACCGTGCGTCAAAACATTACTTCTTTAGTCGTAAGTTTTTTTGTTTCACTTAAAATTAATTGGCTTTTTTTATTTAACAATTTCCGCATTCGTTGAAAATGAAGAATAAATAAAGTGTTTTATTGTTCGCACATTTGTTTATAATTCTAAAACATGCCACATTAACACAACCACTAAAGGTCTTCCCAAAATCCAATTGTTTCTACTTGTGCAAGAACATATTTACAAGTGTTTTTTTATAAGTCATTAAAAGCAACGTATTGCACAAAATTGTATGTACTATGTACATAAGTATGTACATATGTATGTATGATATATGACGTATGATTACCCGGTTATGTTGTTTGTGTATTATGTTAAAAGTCCGCATCAAATTACATTTAAATAAAATAAACAACAATGTTTTACATGCCTGCCACTCAAGAGGTTTAAGTAAATAAAATAATTTTAAATGGAAGAAAACAAAAAAAAATTGTTCATATGCTTAATAATTATTAAGTATTATAATGTTGAGAATACTTAATTAAGTACCACCGCCCATGAAATTAATACTTCAAACTCGAAATCGTTTAAAGTTCTTATGAGTGTGTGTGTGTGTGTGCCACGGTCTGAGAAAATTTAAATGATCTTATTGACTGTATTGCAGTAATTAAATTATTGTGAAAGTGAAATAAGGAAACATTTCCCTGCTCATGAAAAAAGACAACAACTAAAAATTCAATCGCGATTTTGAGAATCCGGGAAAAATAGGGAAAGTTCGAGGGTATTTTTTAAAATATCTCAACAAGCTGGCATCGGGAATTCAAAGGGGAAAACAAAACAAGAATCGTGGATAATTTTTCCCAGGAGCACTGTTGGACTCAAATACCAAAACGTTACATATTCTTAAGGTGGACACTTTGGTGAACAAAATGAGACAACCGTGCAAAAATTCTGTTTTTGAGAAAATCGACTTAATCGAAAATGGCAAAAAAAAAACTGAGGATGAATTTTCCCAGGAGCACTCACTGCAGAAAACTAAAGAAATTTTACACACATGATCATAATAAAATATTATTTTCATTAAATTAAAATTATGTAATGCATTCTTAAGGGCCACTCAGTACGTTAAAACCACAAGTATAAAGCAAACAGCTGTTGACGACTAACATGCCGACATTAATCGTTGACTTCCGCCGGCAGAGTAGTTTCAAGCACGCTGTGGTTGTGCCGGCGGATAAATTAGTTGATTTAAATAAGATAAAGAAAAAGAAAATATGACAATTTCGTTACTTTTCAGACATGCATTACACGAAAAATTGTGCAATACGATAAGCATATTCAATATTTATAGCCGGTTGAAGACGAAGAGATTTAAAATAAACGACGGCACGGCATCGGCGTCGAAACAGGCGACTGGTTGGTTTGTTTATTGCTTGATTTTTTAATAATGCAACTCTGATCAGATGAAAAGTATTATCGTTTAAAAAAATTTCAATAAATGGTCAAGTGTTATGGGATGTAAGATTTTTATCGTATTATTTGCCATTCGTTATGATCAGGGAAACCGCAAATATGCAATTGCATGTTTTTTCTTGTGTGACGTATTAATGCGGGGACAATGTATTTATCCGTTTCAGATTTTTTTATGAATTTTGGCATCGATTTGTTAGTGCATATTTTTGCATATTTTACCCTTTAGAGCATGTTTTTGCATTATCTCGGTCTTACACGCATATTTTTAGCATATTTTCTAATTTTTAGACCATAATTTACGCTTTTCCTGTATTTTGACACTTATAGATTTTTTTTTGTATTTTACACCCCATTTCGAAAAAAATATAAATTTTTTTAAAACTTATTAAAATTTCATTTTCGAAATAAAATTTTAAGTTTTAAAAAATTATTTTCAAGGCGCTATCTGGGTTTTTTATTGTTTGCCATCTAAGTCTCTGTTCTAATATTCCATGTAATGTATACATATTTCTTATACACGCAGTTTTACGGACGTTAGTTTCAATACAAATTCAGTTTTGCTATTTGTGACGGACTCTGCCCCGAGTAGAGGTTTAAGGAACATTGACAGAAACTTAGAAACGATTTTATTTGAAATTCTAGGTCAATATTTAGTGATTTATTGCAATAAAAATTATAAATAAAAATCTTGTCTTATTTATCTAAAATACAGTTAAAAAGCCTGAATTATGATATCGTGATCTTTTGAAATTGAAGTTAAATTGTTATTAGAGAATCTAATAAAAATTAATTTGTATTATTTGTTTTAGTACAAATTTGTATGGTGGTTTTGTTTTAACCTGCACTTCAAACTATTTTATTCTTTGTTAGTTTTGTATCCCTTTTTGTATATTTTTTTTGTCTTATTTTATATGCAAATGTTGAAGTTTTGAACAAAAAATATATTTGCATTTACAAATAAACCAATTTATTTTATTTTTAAGAGCATATTTGTTGACTTTTTAGCGCATATTTTTAAGTTTTTAGTGCATATTGAATGCGCATAAAACACTTTTTTTTAGAGCATATTTGTGGTTTCCGGTTTCCCTGGTTATGACTTTTTGCATTCACGATATCGCATATGCACGTATTATTTGAATTTTTGACATATGTATATTAATACAAAGTATAATAGTCTGAGCGGCCCTTTAAAAATATAAATTTCAACAATTTTAACGAGAATTTCAGCACATGTTCTAAACATTTTATCTGCTGCAAAACTTAACACAACGGCAACACTTGACTAGCGTTAAAATAAAAAAAAAACAAAGAAAGTGGTGCCAACCTTGAAAATAAAAATGTGATGAAAATGCAATAAATAGGCTGATGTGTTTTCATATAGACAGATAGACAGACTGACTGTTTCCAAACATTTCATTTTATTATTTTGTATTCTAAACCAATGACTGCTTATACTTCAATCAACATTTTCAAAAAATACATCGTCTACAGACAAGGTCTTGTTACAGATAAACAATTTTTTTAAAGCAATCACCGTGTGTGAAATTTCGTATTTCAACCTCGTGTTTTTTTTTGCCATGTAAACATTTCTTTTTATTTATAATTTAATTTTTATCATTAAAGAAAAAACTAATGCTCAGATGACAAAAAAGTTTTATGTGACCAAAATCATTTATATTATGCAATGATATGTTTTAAAAATAATTTTCTCCGTGTTATTAGTGTTTAGCGACCTGTTATGTGAATAGTTGAATAGCAAAGTTTGAAAAGTTTCGTTAAAGTTAAGCAACGTCGACATTATGAAATAGTACTTCACATAAATGAAGACATTTTTTAAGCAAGAAGCATGAACGAGATATTTAACATGACTGAATCTGTCATAGTCTTGGCTACTAACACAGTTTCGATAATTTAATACGCCTCATTGACACCAGAGGCGCTGCAACTCTGCATTTCTATAAAAGCGTGCAAAAACAGAGTTGTAAAATAAAGAATCATCCCTCTATCTCTTCTTTCACCATCTGCCTTCTTTTTCGCTATCCCTTTCCTAAAGAAGGTAACACGTAGTAATAGTAAGCCTAAGTGTTACTTCTATTTATAAAAAAAATCATTATCGGACCTGTACCGAAAACTTATTTACTGTATCAAGATCCAAGATCATGGAAAACATAACATTTTCCCACCCAAATAATCCTCCTTATTGTGAATGGCGTCGTCGACTTTATTAATTAATTAATAATAATTATTTTGCATTAATTTATACCATTTCATCCAAAAACTGCTCCTGCGAAAGCTTGAACTGTTTCCGCGAAAGCTATTAGGACATACATAAGTGCCCTAAGTACTTTTAGAAATAATTTTTTTTTAATTCCATAAGATTGTTTTATTTTTATTTGCTGTTGCCACATACAAATATTTCCTTTCAAACAATTGATAATAAATTTTTTAACATGAGTTAAATAACCACATGTCACAACTTTGAAGAACAAAATTGTTGATTCCGTATTAAATATTCAATAAGCTTCTAGTACATGTATATTATGCGAATCAGATAAGCTCATAATAAAAATAACTTTGTTGGTAACAACCATATACTTCCAAAAATAGTTTTCTTTTCAAATGTTTTAACTGCTTCATAAAACAACAGCGTAGGGCATCATGAGATACTAAAGTCAGCACATGTGGATATAAAAAAAAGAAAACTCAACAAAAATAAAAATTTTAGACTAGAAAAAAATAAAATAGAAAAGAAAATCACAAGAATATGAGGCTAAAAATATGTATTTATGTACATATATATGTACATACACATGTACGTATATGTATTAACTTAATCTGCTTATGATTTGTAGCCAATTTCATTCATAGACCCCCACACAGTCACTAGAGTTCTTACAAACAATTAAACATTTTGTGGTGACATTATGCCATTAACATTTATGGAATTCACAATAGCGTTTTAAAATATGTTTTAAGGCTCAGTTAGCCGATTGTAATGGAATGTTACTGCAACTGTAGGAAACAGCTGATCAATACTGTTATGTGCAGAGTAATGTACAAAATTAAAGTTATTTTGATAAATTTATCCAACAATAATTTCTAATTTAAAAAATTTTGTTATTTTAATACTTCAATATATTTGTGTTTAAAGTGTATAGAACATGACTGACAGTCAAAAATTCATCAGTTTTGAATGATAGTATTGGCTATTCAGACTATCGATTATGTTCGACACTCTAACATTCATTCAAGAAAAAAAAAGTGTATTAATGCTAACAAAATTTTTTTATAATGAATTATTTTAATGTTTTCTTATCTCTAACAACTGCTCGTACGATTTGGTCCTACCATTTTGTATTTAACATCACACACAGCCTTGCATGTCATAAAAATATATGAATTCCTTAAAAAAATAATCTTCCGCGTCCAACTTGTGTTGTTTGTGGTATAAAAATATCTCTTGACTGATGCATTTTGGTACACACTATCAGTCAAAAAGCAATATGGCCGCTGACTGTCACTCAACCACAAAAGATTCTGTGATTGACTGTTGACTGACGAAATTCGTGTTCAGACTATGGTCGGGTTTACACCTGTGTGCCATGTGCCCAAAAAAACGTAACCAACTAATTACTAATGAAAAACTGCTTGATTCAGACATGTACCTATATTTATTGATTTAAACAGTTTCCAATAATGTTGGATTCTATAAAATTGTCTAGTTATGTATGAAACTGTTTAACTTAATAAACACGTGTCTAAATCAAACAGTTTTTCATTAGTAGTTAGTGGCCACGCTTTTTTGGGCACATGACACACAGATGTAAACTCGGCCTATCGATCAATATAAAATTTGAGCAAAACTGTCACTCATGTTCAATAGTGTGTACCTCACTTTATATTGTTTCCAGCTCACAATGAATATTTTAAGATGGCACTATGTTGCCACATTAAAATTTTAAGATACTCATTGTGAATTCCCTAAGGCTGAGTTTACATCTGGCATTTCTTGTGTGCCATGTGCCCAGAAAAGCGTAACCACTAAAATTACTAATGAAGACTGTTTTATTCAGACACCCAACTTCACTCATATCGTTAGCTGAAATGCGAAATCACGTGGCTACACTTTATTAACTTTTATAGGAGTTAGAAAGAACTAAAACTGATTAAGATTTTAGAAATTGTAAGGTCACATATTTCGATTTTGATTTTTTACTTACATTTTGAACTTTTTTTCTTTTACACCAAATGGTGGCTGTTCGCCGCCATAGTGAATTTTAGTGGCACTCGCAAATAGATTGAAGTAAGAATCGTCAAAACCGGCCCACTCGTTTGATCTCTACAGTGGCGCAAAGTATACATACGCTAATAAACTCAATAAATACACTTCTTTATGTCGCGCAGTCGGGTAAAAATTACACTTTAGTTGGTAAATATGTACATATGTATCTTAAGAAAAGAAAATAAATTTTCTGCTTGCTGGGTTCACTTTAAACGTACATATGTACATATCGTTGCCGTAATATAGAAAGACTCCCTTACTCATATTTTTTTTTAATCAACATTTTTGCATTTTTCGATAGATTAAATGTCCTTCTATTAAAATATACAAAAAAACTCGATTTCCAAAAAATTATGAGCTAGGGCCTTTCTATATCAAGGTAACGATATGTACACATTTAAAAATCAACGTCACTGCAAATTTCAGTTTTTTATTCTATTCACTTAATTGTAACCACAAATATATAATTATTTTTTATTTTTAATACAAACAACAAGAAAAAATTAAACGTGCTAAAATGTAATCAATCTTTAACTTGTTGGATTTTCTTTGAAATTTAATACTATTTATCTTTATTAAAGTGTGATTTATAATTTAAAAAACAAAAAAACTTATTTAAAACAGCAAATTATTTATTTAAATACATGAATGCATTAAGTACCATTAATTTACTTGGAGATAAAATAATAATAAATCAATTTTCTAAGTGAATTTCGATTTTTATTTTATTTAAGCAGTACAATGACTTTCATGAAAAATAATTTGCAGTAAAAATGTGTGGACTTTTCAACACATTTGATTTTATATTTAAAAGTAAAATATTCGTGTGAAAAATTTTTGTCTACTTTTGTTTAGATTTATGGTTAAAAATTTGGGGCAGATATTTGCTTACTTGTCTTTTTTAACCTCTAACCAATCGACTGTACACAATGGTGCACAATGGGATGGGTTCATAAATTTTTTGTACAAAAACTATAAGGATTGGCTGTATTTCATTGAAAGTTGGCACCGCGTATTATATGGAATAAACTAAGAAAAAAAAATTAATTTCATCAAAATCAGCCACGCCCACCGCCTACCACCAATCCAATTCAAGTCGAATTGTTCGCTTAAAACTCTTCGAACGATTGCTTGAGTAAAATAGAAAATACAGCTTGTAATTTTGGATTTGGTGTATCCTGACACTTATAGCCAACATTTTCGTTGAATTTTTATTTCCCCCTTTTCAGGGGGTGTTTTTTGCGATTTATAAGAATAGAGTCAAAAATTACCGTTATGTTGGGAATTCAGATTGTAAAGAACACGTAGTTTCTGAGAATTGTTTTTTTATTGACAGCTTTGGGGGAAAGTGGGTCTATATAATTGTTTTCCATTGAAAATCAAAAACAAGTTAGTTTTTAGAGATTTATAGACTTGGGCATATGTATCTTTTTAACGGGTTATGATAACCCCGAATTTTTTTTATTTATGGAGAAATGCTTTATTTTTCAAATAAAAGTCAAAAGTTGTTATCAAGAAAATTATACATAAAATCAGCACTAAATTGCTTGAAAGAATAAGTAAAGTAACATTTCGTCATATTTTAAAACTTCCTTAAAAACATAAATCATTCGATTTTTGAAATTGCGTGGTCGGAAAATAGGGGTTTGACACCAAAATTCCACTATGCCGGCGACTTCAGTCGCTTGAAAGTCAATTTGCTACATAACATCAATACATATACATTTTATTATCACTGTCATAAACTAAAATGTTGTTATTTAAGTTAAATTTTTAAGCAAATAATTTTATAAATTACTTTAATCCGTAATGTCCCAGTTTGAGGGTATTTTTAGCCTTCCTTTTTTAAAGAAGGGTTAACGGTTAACAGATGCTACAAAAATATTTGTCATACAGTTAATATGTTCCACAACATATCATATACCTCAGATGTGAGAAACATCCCAAAGCTGGGAACTTCAACCCCTCTAAAATAAAATTCCGATGTGATCTTTCAAAATGCTAACACATATACTTATATTTTTTGGTCTCCCCTACCAGAATCCCTGTAATTTTTTCTGTTGTTCTGTGTAATATGTATAATTTTGCTTTAACTTAATAATAATAATTTCATTTACAAGATTTTACAATTGTACAGCTGAAATGTCCTTAAACACATTTAACCTTAAAAAAGTTATTGTAACCACGTCATATATTTTCTCTGCACCATTTAATACAAATTCATTGATTGATGATTTCAAACTTTAGCATTTTAATGAAAAAAAAGAACATGCACATGTGGAAATTCAAAGTAACCTTTACTATTTTCCTTTAATAATGTCAATTCTCAAGGTGGTTTTTATTTAAATTTTAAACAATGCTGTTTGTTTTACTTTATGACATGACAATGCTAATAGAATTAATGTTAAAGAATAAAGAAAATCACTTTCAGCTTATTTGAAGTAAGCATTCAAATAATATGAGCAGCCTACAAATGTACTCATGGACTACTCAATATTATTGAGTACTTTAAAGCTATTATCACTGTCGCTTTGCTTCACACTATGCAAAAAGTTGCTCAAAATGATTAGATAGATAATGTTGTCCTCCAATTTGGTGGGCAGTGATTTGTGTACAATATTGTCAACACATTGAAAGATATTGTACAATATCAATTATTGCACATAAATTCTGCAAATGTACAGGTCATATCGCTCATTTACTAACACAACGTCATAACTCAAAAAAACTAGTTTGCCTGAAAATGACTTCAAAGTTTTCAACAACAAATTCACAGTCATTAGTTAACTGATAGTAATAGTTTAACCAATAATGTTTGATTCACAGCTCTTTAGTTAAACCACCAAATGTCATTGATTAACAAATAGTTAGCCAACAGCTGATTCATTGTAATCTTTATTAGCATTGTTTTTTTTTTTTTTTTTTTGAAAAATTTTAGACATATTTGAAAAATTTTAGACATATTTCACATATACGTTGTCGAACATTTTCTTTATACATATTTAGCTGTCACACATTCTTTTTGTTTATTTTCTATTATATTTGGTTTTCCCGAACTAATTACACGGTAAAGTTAGACGAGCGAGAAGTTGTTTTATCCATTTTTGAGAAATAATATAGCAATTGTAAACAAAAACCATATGCTATAGCAGAGCTGCCAATGGTGTAGCTTAATTTTTTGATAGGGTTACCATTATTTGCTCATATTAAGAACTTTAGTTAAACCAAGCACTGTAAATATGAAGTATTAGTTAAACAATAGTTATAATTTTAGTGTACTAATAATAAATTAATGACTGTCCCCCTTATGCAAAAAAATATTTTACTTTAGCTTTAAAGTTCATAGTAGTTGATAAGCACTTTAAGGCTAACATAGCTTTATTAAAAAATCATATGCAAAAGACAACTTTAAATATTTTGTGATTTAATAATAAATACTGGTAACACCACCGTGTTCAACAACCACTTCACAGCTTATGATGTACAAAATTGAATACAATTTCATTCGGGTATTCAAATATTTTTTTTATTTTATTAAATAAATTTTTATTATTTTGAAGTAAAGCAACCTAATTTAAAAAAAATGAGCTTCTGACTTAATAGGAAAACAGATAAACACAACCATGAAGTAAAAGTAAAAAAATGTGAAAAATTATCACAATTTGTTTTATTCAAATGAAACGAGTATTTGAATATCCAGGTTTTTTCGATTTGTTTTGATTGTATGTACATCACTAAAACATTTTTGTATAATTGTATTTATTTTAATATATTTTTATGGATTTTGCTATGTATTTCGAAGCAGTTGGATAATTTGGTAATGTTTCCCATTACATGACAGAAATAATAAATTTAAGATAAGAGCAGACTCTTCTAGCTTGATTTTCAGATATAACATGAATCAGTATGTGCTATATTAGTAAAAATATTTGAGGTACAAAATACACATTTCGGAAATATCAACTTAAAGTAGTCTTAACAAACG
Source organism: Tachina grossa (assembly GCA_949987645.1). Classification (NCBI taxonomy): domain Eukaryota; kingdom Metazoa; phylum Arthropoda; class Insecta; order Diptera; family Tachinidae; genus Tachina; species Tachina grossa. Next base: position 15,309,447 of record OX465276.1, on the reverse strand, counting down.
TGGGTGCCTACTTTAGAATTTTTATACAATAATTTTTTTAGAATACAACTTAACTTAACATTGCTTGGCAAAGCTTTATTAAGTTTTTTTGCATAAGACCCTGTAAATTTGACTCTTAATGGAAAAGGAAAACTTAATTTTTCTCTCAAGAGTTGAGTATACATAACCTGACCAGACATCCCGTTTTTCATAGTTCGATTACGCCTTGAATTTCTATCCCGTTTTATCCCGCTTTTTAGAATTTTGAAAAATTCAATCTCTTGTTCGATTTTTATTAAAATGTAACTCACAAAAATTAATTCCAAATATTTTTTTAGGTTATTGCTTAGCTAGCCAAACGCATGTGTGCTGCGATACACCTCATATACGTTTTGAGATGAAAAGAAACATTGCGGTTCAGCATTCACTACTTTGTAGAATAAAATTCTCATTGCTAACATAAATTGCCATGAATTGTTTCAAAATTTCCACTGCATTAATTTCCAAGATATTTTTTTTATGTAGAAATTTTTTCTATTTGAGAGGAGCCACGCTCACTATCGCAATCCCGATTGTTAAAGCTATGCTCTTTGTGAACCGACACAGCAGGTAGGAAGTGATTTTCGTAACAAAAATAATCAACACTATTGCAGTTAAGCATTAATAAGTTTTATAAATAAGGCTGTTAAAGTTTTGACTTCCAAGATATCTGAAAATAAGCATGTGGGAGGTGTCACGCCCATTTTTCTTCTTCCTACTTTATCTTTTTTAACAACGTACAAGGTCAATAGAGTAACTTCTACAAAATCTTGGCTGTTTTGCCGTCCAAGTTCCCAAGATATTGCAAAATAAATAGTTGCTATGTATATATGGGAGTTGCCACGCCCACTTGTCTACTCCTTAATACTATTTCTTTAAATTACTACAAATATAAAAAAAAAAACAAATTGCGAAATTTTTGCAGCCGTTCTTAATTCATGCTATTACCACCGAACGAAATTTAATTTTTATTAACATACATAAATACATTTTTTTACTATAAATATTTTTGTTTATTTAAAAGCTTTTCTTTTGAGTTGGAAACTATGTTTCTCAAGTTCATACGAAACTGTGTCGGTGCATATTGCACATCCCGCTTTCTAAAATATATTTCTTTCTAAATCCCGCGTTTTGGCAGTATTTTCTTCTCAATCCCGCTTTTTGATCGATTATGTTCCGAGTTTTGCAAAAACCATCTGGCCACGTTAAGTGCTCGTATACAAAATATTTGTGTGAAATTTTTACACAATACTCGTATGATGGAGAATTGATATGAGGATTAGTTCTGGATCATTAACATTTTTTGAGTTATGACTTTGTTTAAGTAAATGAGCGATATCATAATGAAACATCTTATTGGAAGAAGAAAGAATATTACTTTATATAATTTGCTTGTACATACAAATATACATACATACATATTTAGATGTCCATTATTATTATCATTGGGATAATATAAAATAAAATTAAAGACTTCACTGGAGTGTATTTAAAATACGTTTGTGGCTAAAGTAAATACCATGATACAATTATAACAGGTACATGCACAAGCCCAGCCTGTTATTGTATGCAATACAATTAGTTGTCAAACTTTGTTTACAAGCTGCTAAAATGTTAGTGTATGTGTGTGAATAAAATGATTACAGTGTTGCCATTGAGTTTGCACATGGATGTGTTTCCAATTGCACATTGAAGAGAATTACACTACACATGTTTTTTGTTGGTTAAAATGAAAACAAAACTAAATAAAAATAGAAGATAAAATAGAACTACACACAGATTATGCATGAATTTAATTACATGGCCTACACATGAGAGTAATTGCACACTCTGTGTAGTTACAAAGCTATTGGCAACACTGAATGACTTTAATCATTCATGAATGCCGAATGAATGTTTATACCAACAAAATGCATGTGTTTTTGGTGTTGTAATTTTGTTGTAGTCGTGCATGTACCTAGTATAATTGTACCATGCTAAATACTCTTGACTTGTTTATTTATTTCTAAACAATAGAAAAGAATATGTATGTACATATGTATGTATGTATATATAAATTTTTAATATATTAAATTTGTATTTATGTATATACATATATATATATACATATATATATATATATATATATATATATATATATATATATATGTATATATATATATATATATATATATATATATACAATCATCTTGGGCATCATGCCAATGCCATTTATTTCTATTGTTTGTTAATAAAACAAAAATAGAAGTATTTGTACATGCAAATTATGTCAATAATTAAGTGTATTTATTTAAATAAATACTTTAAACTTTATTAATTTACCACGTTTAAATATCAAGAGCTCACTCTGTCTTACAGCAATAGCTTAAGATACAAAATGCAAATATTGTTTAATTCAAATTGAGCATAAATTAAGAAAATACTTTTTTTTACCGAAAACAAGCACGTGTTTAGAAAAATTTCCTGTTATGTTGCCAACGTGTCAAAAATATTTTTTATTTTACTTTTTCCATAAAAAAATTAAATACTAAACACAACTGGGGTCTAATCGTCGCTTTTGATAACGAGCTGCTCAGATCACGTTTTTCAGTTTGAGATTATGGCATTCGATATCGAACCATACTATTACATTGTTCGATAGCTAATGCCATAATCTCAAACTGAAAAACATGATCGCATCAGCTCGTTATCGAAAGCGACGATTAGACCCCTGAACTCGAGTAAACAAAGGAAATACGGCATGAAAATTTCATTTGTTTAAAAAATATTGTTTTTCGTGGGCTTTCCATTTTTTTCTTTTATATTTATGTTGCCGTATTTTTATTTTAGTTCAATAAAAATTTTATGCTTTTTATTTATTTTTAACACGATTAGAATTTTTTAATAGCTCTCCTTAGCATTTATGACAAGATAAACCATGATTCATTGACCAAAATAAATTGATTGCTTTTACGTTGTTTAACAAAAACGTCCGTAATCGCGATCTACAGCCCAAAAGGATAAAAACGGCCGTATTCTATATCTAAACTAACTGCTAATCTCAGCAATTTCAGTTGTGAAGATCCTAGTTGCAATACCGCTGGTCTGGCAACGCTGTCAGCTGTTGCATATCTGTAATCGTAATTTTTGTCTATACACCTTGTCGTTCACAATAACGATTGTGTGAGTCTGTAACTTCTTTTTAACAATAGTAAGCAGCTGATATTTTCTGTTGATTTTTGTCGATAAAATTAACAGCACATAAATTATTGTCGCTTAATTAACGACACAGCTGGCATTAACCTACAGCGAATATAGTTAAAAATGTTACTGAATAGCAAATTCGATAAACTTTCGTTATAATTACTTTATCAATGCGATTATCGTTAAAAAAAAGTTAGTGAATCACACTACTGAAGCGTCATTTACTTAGTGAAAGGTTTGTCACTTAAGAATTTGGATCGTTTAACAACCTAAGAGTGCGTAAAAATACTTAAAATTTACTGGAAAAGTGGTGCGTCAAAAGTGCTGGCCACTTTACGAGTATTACTGGGTGTTTATAATCGTCATAATAGAGCTACTGTACTAGGAATTGGTAATATTATAACGAAACTTGAAGAGACTGGAGGCGTTACAAATGTGGTCAGGCCTGTGTATCATCGCAATGTGCGCACTGCCGAAAATATCACTTCCGTTAGTGAAAGTGAAATAACGAACTGGAGATATGTGGTTTTAACAAGACAGTGCCACGAGCCACACAACACTACCGATTTTTTGTTTTATTGCAGGGGAAGTTTCCACAGTGAGTAATTTCACGTTTTGTCGGCGATGGCAAGTAGCCACCAAGATCATGCGATTTGACGCCGTTAGAATTTTTTGGGGGGCTATGTCAAAGAAGGTGTCAAAGCGGATAATCCTCCTACACATGGTAAAATTATAACAGGTACATACATACATGTACAAGTCCAGCCTGTTAATGTATACAATACAAAAAGTTGTCAAACTTTGTTTACAAGCTACAAAAACGTTCGTGTATGTGTTGTGAATAAAATGATTACAGTTTTGCCAATGAAATTGCTGTGTCTCCAATTACACATTGAAGAAAATTACACTACACATCTTTTTTGTAGGTTAAAATGAAAACAAAAATAAATAAAAATAGAAACCAAAGTAGAATTACATACAGATTATACATGAATCTAATTATATGGCCTACACATGAGAGTAGAAACTACACACTATATGTAATTGCATACAGATTGGCAACACTGAACGACTATAATAATGCATAAATGCCGCGTCTGCAATTGTACTTTAGTTACCCTGTAATTGTTATTTTTAAAAACAAAAGACATCTGTTGCTGACACTTATTTGTTTGTTTATACCAACAAAATGCATGTGTTTTATGGTGTTGTAATTTTGTTGTAGTCGTGCAGGTACCTAGTATAATTTTATCATGCTTCTACGGATTTATGTATTTAATTTTTAGGGAAAATTTTTATTACGATTTAGGTGAACAACTAATTTCAAATACTTAATGAATTGATATTATTGGGTAATGATTCAAAAGAACATTTTTTTTAGTTAAAACAACCAAGTTAAAAGTTTTGTAATGGATGATGGTGTTGCATTTCAAACTTATTTTTTGGCAAAATAGTCAAATATGAGTAAGAAATATTTCAGTAGTCGATTAAACATCAAAACTGTAAAGCATTAAACACATTTACCACAGCAGGCTACACGAACACACGACTTCATATGCCGCTAGCAGCATTTGTCGCCTCGTAGCCGGCTACTTAATTATTTTGGAGACGGCAGCAGCACCATCTGCAACTCATATTCAAGTACATATACATAGTTAAGTATTGCCACTTTTATATATTTTGCATTTATAAAAATTAATTACTCTTTTAAAATGTACTTATTTCACGTAAAAGTACAAAAATGAATCAATTTATTCTTAACATCAATTTTTGGATATTGTTTCTGTTAAATAATATGCAATAATTGTACAAAATCATTCATTCAATATTTTGTATTATACTGGCAACACTGAATTTTCTCATTGTAGCCAAAGAAATAGAAATTGGTTTAATTGGACTACAACGACAAAATCAGCATAGACAATAACCTGTCGCCCTGTTGCCCTGCTGTCTTTAAAAGAATCATTCTCATATAAACATGTGTATTCTATCCTTGACATTTTGTAGTCGGTAGCCTGCTGTGGTGAATGTGTTTAATGCATAAGTGCAAGCGGTTTGTCCAAGGAGAGTGCAATGATTGTAGCACGAGCACAAACCTCAGTGTAAAAACCATTTAAGTGGATTCTGGGTACTTCACCTACAATTATATTGTCGCCTACAATTAGATTTTCCTTAATTACGAATATTTCTTATCTACACAAAATTTAAAAAATTTTCGCACATATCGTCGCTGTTTTAACTAACTGACCTAACTGACATATTTTTGAAAAATCAGTTAAGTCCTCTACTAGACTTTATAAGTCATAATACACATTGTCTACAATTTTCATGACTGTAAGCATTACTTTTGTGCCTATATAAGTAAAAAGATGTTAAATTTTTAAAATGTTAGTTAGGTCAGTTAGTTAAAACAGCGACGATATGTATACATACCTGCAAGCCAATTAGGTTTTATTTTGTAATAGTGACAACAACCAAATGCACTGTAATTTTTTCTTTAAAGTATGATGCTAATAAATTTTGTAAATTTCTAAAAATATTTAACAAAAAAAAAAATAAATTTCTGTCAGCTGTCACACGAGTGATTACAACAAAATACAATACAATTAGCACTTGTGAAAATCACTGTCAAAACCAAATAAATGAAACTCAATTTATTTAATATTGTACTATAAATATTTATAATGCTTTTGTAACGCGTGTAAATTTTATTTATTTTTTATTTGGTTTTAATTTTTCGAACAAAATACGGACATGTATGTAAATATTGTCGTCCCCCTTTATGTTTGTCATATTTTAATATACATAAATTTTTTGTACATGTTTTTCTAACAAACAAAATATACAATAATATTGAAATAAAAAATACTTGACCTGACCGTGTTCCGTTGTTGTCAACTTTTCTGTTGTTCGTGTAAAATAATATTTATTTACTTGTAAATTCAAATTTATTTTATTCATACATTTTGTTTTGTTGTTGCAGCATGTGACAACTAAATTTTAATGCTTTAAACGTAAAAGTGGTAAATTTGCTTAAAAACTATTTGGGTATATTTTTAACAATTTATTTTATTTTAATTGGTTTTTCTATTTTTTATTAAAACGATTTATTTTATTTTATTTTTAAGGCCCGACCAAAAAAAGGGGTGTTATAAATTTGTAGTGTGTAGTGTGTATCTGTGTGTTTGTGTGTGTCTGTACGAGTGTGCGTGCAGACCAAATGGAAGGACCGATTTTGACTTAGCTTTTTCTTTTTCAAAGGTGGCTTGACCGAGAGTCAAAGAGTCTCGAAAGAGAGAGAGAGAGGGAGTTCGAGCTATGGTGTGAAGAAAATTTGTACATCCGCTTAGAATGTACAAATATGTAATATCTTTTAGTCTATACTTTAAGAAAATCAGTCCAGCGGTTTAGAAGTTATCATAAAATTCCTTGTACCGGGAGTTTTTAAAATGTTTAATTTTTGTTATTTGCAAATTTAAGGTAATGAAGTAAATTATCTTAACAACACACTTTTTCTTACAAATTATGTTTTATTGATACCAATGTAAAGTAGAAATATGGGAATTAATAATTTAATATGATGTCGGGCAAATGTCCGCTCTTTTCTCAAAAAAAAATTTTGAACCACATTTTGCAACAAAGCTTCGCATTTCAACTTTCAGAGCTTCAATTGTTTGTGATTTGTTCACGTAATTTTCACAATTAAAATTCTTTGTTCAAGATTGTAGCATTCCATAATTCAAATTTCCCAACATTTTACTGAATACATGTCAAAGGATGACAGCCCAATTCTTGACATTTCAGCGTTTGACAGGCAATTTACTTCATAACCTCAAATTTGCCCACCCTTTACATATCAACAACCATAAGTTTAATATAAAATATGCAGTAAGAATCAGTGGGGAAATGTAGATATTTTTGTTTAATCGCTCGAGGTTTTGATTTAATCGGTTACTTTTGAATTAATCAATAAATAAAAATGCATAAATTATATCCGTAGACTTAAGTTTTTGAACAACCCTGTAACGTTATACGCACTTTGACCTTTTAAATGGTTGTTTGTTTGTTGCAAGTTTTCCATCAGTTTCATTCAGCTGCAACGTTACGAGTATTTATTTTTTTTACACATACAGACATGCATACATGTGTATAAAATTTGTACTTGAACATGGCAGTGTAAAAAATCGACAAATATCTGCATACATACATACATACTTGTTCGTGCTTTTTTCTGAAAAAATTGCAATCGTTGCCTACACTGAGCTCATTAAATATGTTGTATATGCAAATACAACACGAAAAGCCTAAGACCAATTAAAAATTATTTAAATACATGCAAAAATACCTACATATGTACATACTAGTGATGTAACGAATGTCAATTTTTGATATTCGCGAATACGAATACGAATATTTGAAACGATATTCGCGAATACGAATACGAATTTTATATGCAATATGAAATATTAAAAAATTGTTATGAAAAAGGACTTCACACTCTTGTTGGCGTACTTTAAAGTTAATAAAAAGTACACAAAATTTTAATGATCTTCATTAAATAATATTTGAAAATGATACAAAGCACAAATTTCTATAAAAAATTAATGTATTTGTACAAACTAAAATTTTTGGTCATTTATTGGAAAAATATTCATATTCGTATTCGTCTGAATTTGGCGAATACGAATACATTCGTACAAGCTAAACCATTTTTTTTATCGGCAGATCGATGTCAATCATATCGTTTATTTTCACTTTCCAGAGGTCAATGCAAATGTTGTGAAATTGTTGGCCCAACAGTACGTCTTAGAAACGGCTTGATAGATATAATTTAATTTTATATTTTTATTTCGTTAATTTATCATAACTCTATTCGATCAGCTGTTCAAACTGAGCACAACATGTTGACAGTTAGCGAAAAAAATTTATGATGGAAAAAATTACAGCAATTACTCAACTGTTGAGTGGAGCGAACCTGCTGAACTATCCGTTTCTAAGACAAACACTGAACGGTTGCGCAATCTTGTGAATCCACCCAATATTTTCGTTGTTTTCCGTCCAAAATGTTCTTTTTCTCCGCAATTTTTCAATTATTGTTGCGGCGCATCCATTTTTAAGTTAAAAATGTTTCAATTGGTATTTATTCTTATTAACGGCCCTTTTCACAATGTACATTTAAAAGAAAGCTAATAGGGACTTTAACGACAAGTTTTGTATGAATAACTGTCAGTTATAGTTCACGCATAAACATTACTAGCTGCTTCCGGTCATTTTAACTTGGTGACACTGAATTCAGCACAGCGAAAACAAGGTTGCCATTTCAAAAATGGTTTAGGTTAGTTTTAACAAAATCATTTGGTATGGTAATACCAGTTTTTAACACTTGGCTTTAACGTTAAACGAACTTTTATTAAAATTATGTCAGTGTGAAAGCAAAGCGAAGACAGGGGGAGAAATACTTTCACTTTCTGTATTTCTCCCAACTGAATTAAGATTTTGCAAAGTAAACTTTGAGTGTGGAAAAAGGGTCTAAATACATATACACACATTCATCCATACAAACATCATCGTAAAAAAAATCATAATAGATTCCCATGACCTCAAACGATCTGATGAAAAACCAATTTTGGCAAATCGAAGTGAAATCAATAACTTCCTGTATTTGATAGTGGGAAGTTAAAAACCTTTTTACATATATATTCTGTGCTGATTTATGTGCATAAAATTTTATAATAAAAAAATTCTAAAATGCGAACTATGTATGTGCTACATACATACATATGTATGTATATGTACGTACATATGTATGTATGTACATATGTACATCTGTGCTTACATGCACGACAATTAAAAAACAAGTATTAAATAAGTGTTTTCGGAAAGTAAAATATATTTTAAGGGTCACCCAAATGGAAAAACACTTACATGAAATGACACATTATGCATGGGCACACAATAACACTGAGGTCAAGTTGTAAAATCCCTTTTGCAGTAAAATAAATATAATCAAATGTTTAAAATATAATCAAGAACAAATTCACATACGTAGTACACATATGCACTCGTATGTTTACTTCGATTATATTTCCTATAAACAAATTTCCAGTATGTGTGTGCAATAGGATGTTCTCTTTAATGTCATTTATACGATGGCCGTTTTCGAATTATTTTGCAAAACTAACTATAAAATTTAATAGCCCAATTCACAAACTTGTGCAAATGATCTTGCATCGTATCATGTGCAATATGGTTAATAGTATATTGATACTCACCACTTAACAATTCTTAGTGGTGAGTATCAATATACTATAACATTTTGCACATGCTACGATGCAAGACAATTTGCATAAGATTGTGAATTAGGCTAATATTTTTAATTAAAACACACTTTTCTATTAAGAAGTCTTCTAATTATTATTGTATAAAATTTTTTGTCCACTCTTTCGAAAGTTCGAATTACTCGTAAATTTCGAATTTTCGAAATTTTGTTTTTAAAAATAAGATTCGGAACAGAAATTATTTAAATAAAATTTGCGATTATAAAAGAATAATTTTCTAAAATAAAGAAAGAAAGAAAGCACTCACCATACCGTCCGTGGCTTTTAATTATTTCTAATAATTTGCCATTTTCAAAATAATTTTTTTTTTAAATCGAAATTAATTTCGAGTTTTGCAAAATTTACTGGAAGTTTATTTGAATAAAATTCTCCTTTTAGATATGCAAGTAATTATATGTCAATTTTGTGCACGTATTTTCAAAAAAAAAAATTCCAAAGACGACCGACTGTCTTGCAAGTTGCACCAGTCCTTACAGTGCAGAGTTGTCAATAACATAAAAAAAGTTTAATTTTAAAAGAACCAGATATTATTGAATTTTATTTGTATTGTTTCAATGACATTGAATGAAGATAATATCAAATTAGCTTTTAAATGCATTTAAAAGAAGTAAAAACTATAATAACATTACACTGCAATCTAATTAAATTGCACTAAAATTTTAATACGGCATCAATCTTATTTAACTTGTCATTTGACTTGCCGCAAGTGTCAAAAAATCACTGTCCTGTAAAATTGCTTGCAAGTTCAGTTGAAACTTGGCTGCAATTGACGAAAGTCTAAGGGTCTTATTTTATAAAACGTGACGCTTAACGTTGACAAATTTTGTATGTGTTTTGTTTTTGTAATTTAAAATTTTGCGTTTTACAAAATTAGGCCCTAAATATGTTAGTGAAAAATTTTGAGTGCATTGATTTTTTCGAACTTGCAGTTCCACGTGTAAACACTAAGTGAAAAAAAGTGTAACCAATAAATAATAAAATTATAAATTGTTATAACAGCATAAACAATTTGAGAATTACAATATATACGTACATATGTATTTGGAAAATATTAATTCAGCTAGGAGAAAGACATAGAGAGAAAGTATGTTTACCTCTGTCTTTCACACAGCAGAATTACGACTTTGCAAAGTAAACTTTGCGTGTCTAAAAGGGGTGTATGCTGGAAAAGTAGCAAATCAGCTCATACGAGTACAAATACAAATTTTAAAATATTATCACATAAACTTTATTCGAATATTTTGTAACTTCTTCCGATATCGGGTACCGTAATTTGCCTCCTAGGCTTATTTTCTACTTTCACCTCAAGCTTATGAAAAAATCTTTTACGTTGTGTTCTATTTCACACAACATTATACATACATTCATGTGTTTTGAAAATTACACCTTGTAAAGGGTGTTTTTTATTGAGGTATAGAACTTTAAGTTGGCATCACTTTTTTAACTGGCGGCCATTTTGTCAGCTGTCAAGTGATTAATATTTAGTTTGGTTTGCCATTTCATCATGAACAGGTTGACAAAAGAACAACGCTTGCAAATCGTGCAAATTTATTTCGAAAATAATGGTTCAGTTCGCGAAGTTTACCGCAAGCTCCGTCCATTTTATGGTCGACATAATCGTCTATCAGAGCAATTAATTCGGTTAACCATGGATCGTTTTCGCACTACGTTTACTCTATGTGAGAATACGCATCCGCAGAGACGTCGAACAGTGCGCACCGAAGAAACAATTGCCGCTGTAGAGCAAAGTGTTGAAGAGGACCCGAATGAATCGATTCGCCACCGTGCACAGCAATTGGAGCCGACTAACCGACTATTTTGTTCCCGAATTGGATGGCATGAATGTGGATGAGTTGTGGTTCCAACAAGACGGCGCTACATGCCACACAGCGAAGGAAACATTCGATGAGCGCATAATTTCGCGGAATGGACCTGTCAATTGGCCACCAAGATCGTGTGATTTAACACCATTGGATTATTTTCTTTGGGGATATGTGAAGTCGCTCGTCTACGCCAACAAACCAGAAACGTTAGGGGACTTGGAAGCCAACATTCGTGGCGTTATTGCCAACATACGGCCCCATATGCTCGAAAAAGTGGTTGAAAATTGGACCTGTAGAATTGGCTTTATTCGAGCCAGCCGCGGCGGCCACATGCCCGAAATCATATTTAAACATTAATGGCATAAAATTATCCTTCCAATAAAGCTAAATTGATGGACATTAAAACGATTTTCTTGTGTTTTATTTCAATTCAAAGTTCTATACCCCTGAAAAAACACCCTATACTTAAATCATATATGTACTTTAATATAATTGATTTTCGTTCTGTGTACGCTGGCATACACAAACAAAATTCGCATAAAAATATTTATCTACTTGCATAGTATGCAATGCATACGAGTACTACTGCACTCATAAATTTTATGGTAAAAAGAAAAGGAATATAATTTACAAACTTATAACTTGCAAAAGTATCTATGCCAGAAGCTTTAGTAGAGAAATACAAAAAGTTCAGTAAACTTTGCACTGGAAACGACCACTGAACAGTTTTTGCTTTCATTCAACTATAAAAATGTAATTTCCCCTGTTTTCGGTGAAATTATCACAAGTGTCAGAAACAACAATTTAAAAGATATGTCAAAGATGTGTCAAAGAGCAAAATTTTACAAGATAAGATTTGTTCCTTATTTTGCTGGCAAACAATGTGAACTGGAATGCTGCAGTTCACATGGAATTCGATAAACATGTGAATTTTTTCAAAATATTCTCATTAGAAAGTTGCAAAAAGAAAAATTTTACATTTAGGTCCGAATTCACACGATTTTTCTTATAAATTTCATTGGTTAAATCCTTCATTAGTTAACTAAAAACTGTGAACTTGAGCCTTGAACCGTTACATAGTGTCCACACCTGATGATTTTATATCGTAATTCGTAAGACAACGCCTGCAGAGCAACTGTAATTTTTTCATTAATATCAACACAAAGGGGTAGACGTTGATGATTTTATATCCTGATGAATCGAACAAATATTTGAAAAGTACTTGTCAAAAATAACTAATTTGCGTGTTGTTTAATTTTTTAGTCACAAATAATTGTTGTGTTGTCTGTTTTGAACGAAAATTGTTAAATAAATAAACGTTAAATGCACAGTAACACATAAAATGACATTTGATATCAAGATGAATTTATCAGGCCGTGAGCTCTGATGACTATATCGTAACGCTGCCATAATGTTGATAAATTGAGTCTATACGTGATAAATTTTCATCATGATATCAATTTGATATTCATCATGATATAAATTCACCAGTACCTGGATTCTGTAACTTTTTGCGAACCGAAAATCGTAATATTTATCGACATATTTATTTGTTTGTGGTAACGATAATGTGATTCCGTAATTTATTTTTTACGATAGTCTCCAACATTATCTTAATCGAAATTTAATTCAATATTATGTGGTATCTCTGTATAGAAAATGTAAAAATAAGCGAAAAGCATAAAGAATGATAAAGAAAAACTCAATGAATTTGAGCTTGTGACTTTATTATATTTTCCTCCAACCGACAGCGAATATCGTTAAAATATGTTACTGAATAACTAAATCGATAAAGTTTCGTTATATTTATTATAGCGATACGATTATCGTAATAAAAGTTACTGAATCCAGTACCTGGATTCGATAACTTTTTGCGAACCGAAAATCGTAATATTTATCGACATATTTATTCGCTTCCGATAACGATAATGTGATTCTGTAATTTCTTTTTTACGATACTCTCCCGCTTTATCTTATTTACCATTTAATTCATTATTATGTGGTAGCTCTGTATAGACAATGTGAAAATAAGCGAAAAGCATAAACAATAATTAAAAAAAACTCAACAGATTAGATCTTGTGACTTAATTTTTTTTTTCTCCAACCGACACCGAATATCGTTCAAACATGTTACTGATTAGCAAAGTCGATAAATTTTCGTTATATTTATTATAACGATACGAGTATCGCAATAAAAGTTACGGAATCCAGGTGCAGGTGCAGGTACAGGTGTGGACACTATGTTAAAGGCTGCCCAGACCAATGTTACCATATGTGAAGATTTATCTTATTTTTTTAAGTTTTTAGACATGGTTAAAAGACTAAAAGATTTCTTAGATAAAAATGAGATTTTTATATACATATATTTGCTACTTTTAGTATTTTAATAAAGTTTCTTTTAACTAAACTACTTACATATCGTCGGTTTGTTTCTGCTTTGATGTATGGGACAAAAATGTGTTTTCGAGAAAATCGATGAAGAATGTTTAGTTCATTAGTTTCATAAAATTACACGATAGAATTTTTTGTTTAATAATAAAAGTAATAGATAGATATGTTTTTTATTCAAACTTAAATTTGATAAACTTTTTACATCCAACTTATTAGGACTTAAAGAAAAAATTACAAAAATCTTTGTCAACGCATCCCACAATCATAATAACAATATTGTTCACTTCTAACAAGTCTTGTTCAAGTAGGTTACATTATTGTATATATTTAAGTAGATAAAAAAGTGAAAATATCAGTTTTATTCATATAACATGACTTTTAGAGGAAAAACAAAGCAAAGAAATAAAAGACGGTGAATATATTAAATAAAAGAAATTTTATTTATAAAAAATAAATATCAATTCATTTCATTCACAATAATTAAATTTTTGTACTTTGCTTTGATTTACATTCTTTGAGTAGAATATGCATTGATATGCATTATAACAGCTGCGAATAAAAATATAAATACTTTTACGTGGGAAATGTGGCACATATAAAAAAAAATTGTCGATTACCGTAAAACAGACTTTTCAAAGTTCAACAATTGTGGAAATGACTCAAATTTTCACATCTATATCTCCAGATATATTTAAGATATCGGAAAACTGATAACGAATTTGGAAAGTAGACACATTATTCATATATAATCAATCAATAACTCAATTTTTTTTTAAATATCCCGTACATCAAAGCAGAAACAAACCGACGATATATTATTATTTCCTTCACAAATATCTTACACATATTTTGTTCAGTAAATAATATATCGTGTTATTTTGCTTTCTGTCAGTCATGTTTGTTAAATTCACTGTAAACAAAATAAATTTTAACAAAAAAAAAAAAATTTTTTTTGGTCGACTTGAAGATTTTGAAAAAAAAATATGGCAAGCCAGGTCCAGACAGTTGACAGATCTTACAATATTTGTCAATAAAATGTGCTAAAAATTGCCTATGAACTGACAATGTTTGATGAAATCCGATAAAAGCTTGTTAATTAATATTCGTTGTTCAATAGAATTTTATTTGTCTCGTTTTATAATAAAACACACAAAATTAAATTTTTTTAGTTAATAATGCAGGATTAATTCTCATATCATTTTCCATCATATTGTATAAAAATGTAATATGCAAATATCCTGCAGAATTTTCTTTTTCGTTTAAGTTGAGTGTAAATTGAATTCTTTAAAGTCGTTTTTTTTAAAACTACATACTGCCTCCCCCACGATGTCGAAAGAAAACTTAAGTCACTCATTTTCTTCTATAAAAGTGTTCCACTATCTTTCGACTTATCGTTCGATTGGCTTTACGTTTCTAACGTAAGCCGTATACCCGTTGTCAAATATCTATATTTCCACATCCACAATTTCACACATTCATCGACAACTGGGAATAAAAAATCGTTCAAATGTGTAAATTGTGCTTTAAAAAATGAAACTCTGTTCTAATTTAACTTGCAACAAGTGGCACCCAAAAATAAATTAAAATAAACTTGACAAAACAATTTTTGTAAATGATAAAAAGTGTACATACATATTTACTCAAGGGTTTTTATTTATGATAAATAAAGACATAAAAAACTACAAGCTATGCAAAATTTTGTGTGAAGAATCACCCAAAACGAAAAATGACCAATAGCCCATTTATTTAGGTCATTATTCATTGTCATTTGGGTGAGTGTCATAATTATCTTTAAACAGACCAGAAAAAGTGTTCTACCTTGTCGGCCTTTGTACGGGTGCAATAATTTTCTCACTCTCCTCTGTGTATGTAGAACAACTGCTTATATGAATAAATACATCCTTATGTACAAGAAAAAACTGGCATAAAGTAAGTGACGACATTGAAATAGGTGCTAAGGAGTTCCTTCATACATTTTGACAATAAAAATCGGCGCATAATGTAGTTTTAGCCCACTATTAAGTCCCAGCGTGATTTATCTAACTTCTTAACCGTTTTTCTTACACATACATAAGACCGATAGTTTCTAACCAACCTTCACTATAACTAGCGGAAGTGGTGGTAGGCAGAAAATATCTACTCATTGAAGCTGTTGTCGAACACGCATACATACATACCGAGAGAAGAGCATCACCAGCCAAGGACGCAAAACCGCTTACTTACAAGCTCAGACGTGAGGAGATTGCCAACGACGGGTTAAGCAATGAACCCATTGCCAGCGAAGCCGGTATTATATTTGCTCATTGGCAAAGCAAAATATTTTATTTATGTAAATAAAAATAATTTGTTGTATTTTGTCTCAGTCGACAATAAAAATACAAGTGCCTTCTTTTGGCATTTGAGTTCGTAAAAATGACTGAAAAAATTTTATTGGTGCTCATATTTGTATTGAAATGCTTACGTTATCGTTCGCTTTAATTTTCTTTCGACTTGTCGTGCTAAAGGCTTTTAGTGGAACGCAAAACAGCTGTTTGTCGTTTAAAAGGCTTGCGAACGAAAATGAGTGACATCCTGGAACAGGCAGATAGTTTTTTTTGAGTCATGACATTGTTGTAATAAATGAGCGATATGATAAAACCGATTCCATATTTTACTCGTAGCTACAAAAAAATTTCCATAAAATGGCTTATATGATATTTTCGATCAAAGAATTTTATAGGAAAGAGCTGTTAGGGACGTCCAAAGGCGTAATAAAAATAGATGAACAGAAATGTGCATATGCACATACATACAAACATATCTGTATATGTACATATGTACATAAGTATGTACATAAGCGTATGCATTCATATAAACTCTTAAAAGTATACAAAAGTTTTCAAAATATATAAAACATAACAGGAAGTATTTTTCGTCCTTATTTTCCATTCATTGTTAATGTTAAAAAAAAAATTATACATATTTCAGTTCTCATACCATAAATCTAATATGGAACATATGTAGTTATAAAATGTAAAATATATTTTAGAAGCACTTTAAATGGATGATACACTGAATTGCGAGCTTTTAGGGAATTCAATGTTTGGAATTTTAAGGAAAATATTTATTTTTTTAAATTTTAACTCCCAATCTTTTGCCTTGATAATTAAATACATATGTGTATGTAATTAACTTAAATTTATTTAAATTTAAATTATACTTAAATACGGTTTAATTTTATCAGTGTTTAATAAAAAGTCTTTATTAAAAATACATATTACGGAAAGATTTCCTAACAACAGCTGCTTAACATAAATAAAAAAGTTAGGTTCTCAAAATGTGGAAAATTAAAATTGTATAAAAACACATTTATCAAATCCAAACGAGCATCAGAATGCATTTTTCTATTCATTTATTCCATGATATGAAACTATGTATTGTATATGTTATATACTTTTTAATATTAAATGAAATTCTTTCTAATACGACCAAATGATGTTCCTGTACATATCCACATTGTATATATTTTCAATAAATACACACAAGCACAAAAACATATGGTATGATCGTTAAACTTAAATAGAATTTAAATACTCAAGGTTGGCCATTTAAGTATTATTTAATTCTGCACCAAAAAAAAAAGCAATTTCGTGTTTATGTATATATAACTTAAAAAAATTTAAATTTAATTACCAAGTCAAAAATTGGTAAGTAAGAGCAAATAGTGAAATATGTTTCATATGACTCAAGGCACAATAATACAGGTAATCGCATTAGCTGGAATGATCAGCTGTTTTTGGGTTAGTTTTTATTTATTTATTTAAAACATGCTGCACAAGAATGTGCTGGATGACTTACATTCTATTAACAGTATTATTATACTTTTTTTGTGATGAAAGCCTAGTATTCTGTTCAAAGTTGTGAAAAAATGTCAGCAACATTGATTTTTTCGAGTGAAACACTTGATATGCACTAAATGTAGCCCAACTCCCGGTTTTTTTTTATAAATTTCTAGATTTTATTGCTTGAAAGTATGCAACATTGTTAAAATACCGTGAGAAAAAAGTACTGCTCATGTTGTAGCGCAACTGAAGCTAAAATGATGCCAGATTTTCATTTTGCGTGGAAAAACATGCTGCCAGATAGCTTTTACGTGTTTTTCGCAATAAAGGCCGGGCACATTGAATCCGTCGTACGTTAAACTTCGCCTTTTTCAACTGACAGCTAAGTTGAAATACATGGTTTCTTATGAGTCCTGTTACATTCAGTACGTGTCCGTCAACGCAAAGTACTAAAACTGGTCAACTTTTAAGTTTTTGTGTACGTTGAGTAGTTTGACAGATATTGGTTGGATTTTTTGGTATGTTCTGAATTAGGTTTTTGTGTTTTGTGGCAGCAAAAATAAAATTAAACAAAAGAAATAAACGAAATAAATAAAAAAAATTTGAATTTAATAAATAAAATGGAGAATCAACCTATTGAAGCTGTTCAAATGCTTCCGTCAATAAAGTACTCATTGTGCCAACCTTCTCCGTCGTTGCGATAATGTCAGTTGAAAAAGGCGAAGTATAACGCATGACGGATTCATTGTGCCCCGGCCTTAAGAACAGAGTACTACTTTAGCGAATTTATTTCGCAAATATTTCACACCAAATACTTTTACATGTAGTTTGACAGCATTTCGTACGAAATTGTGAACAGAGTACCAGGCTTAACTATGAACGACATGTGCCGCCTATAGTACATAGAAAGCAGCAGCGTGGTTGACAAATTAAGCAAATCGAAGGCCAAACAACCAACACAAAACTGATCGCACTTAAAAAATAATTACGATGACTCGAGATACATTCTTCAACACAAAGCTGATTTACAATTCTTTTTTCGTTTGTCGTCTCGTTCTCGTGAGAATTTTCGCAGTAATTTTTCACAATTTCGACAGTCTTCGTGTTAGTTTTGACGGCAGGCATTCTAATTTTGACATTAGTAGTGCTAAATTGTGTAGTGTTGTATTTTTTTTAAATCTTAATGCGTCTACTTATTTCATATGCTTCGTGCAAATGCAGCAAAAAAAAAAGATCCATACGGGAAATAATTCGAGCACTAAAATGTTCCAAAAAAATATTACCGGTATAATTTGAAATAAAACTTCAAATTATCTTATACATAAAAGGGAGATGTAAATATTTACTATTTTGGCTAATTTTTGGTAGAGGGTTTTAAAACCGGAGGTCGGGCAAGGCTGGCAGTTCTTTAATATTTATTATCTGAAGTGTTATTTATTTAGCGAAAGGCTTAACAACCGGCAAGCCCATAAAAATATTTAAAACTTACTACAAAAGTGGTCGTTCAAAAGTGTTGGCCACTTTTCGAGCATTACGGGTGATTACGGTAGTCATAATCAACCAACTTTGCAAGGAATTGGCAAGATTATATATAAATTTTAAGATACTGGAAGCGTTACAGATGTGCTCACGCCTGTGGATAATTGCAATGCGCGCACTGCCGAAAATATCGCTTATGTTAGTGAAGGTGCCGCGTCCGTCATTTCAGAGCACTATGGACGTATAATACCGACTTTTTTGGCCTGCAATTGAAGATTATGAACCGGACGATATGTGGTTTCAACAAGGCACTGCCACGAGCCGCACAACACGGTCGATTTAGGTTTTATTGCCTGCCAAGTTTCCAGAACTCGCAATTTCTGGTTTTGGCGACGTCAATTGGCCACCAAGACCTTGAGATTTGACGCCGTTAGACCTTTTTGTGCGGCTACGCCAAAGACCGTCTCTAAGTGGATAGATAAACCTCTACCGTTGGATTATTTGAAAACCAACATTCATCAAATTGTAGATACCGACCGAAATGTGCGAAAAAGTAGTTTATACGGTCATGTATAATATAATGTATATATATATGTATTTCATACATAAGTATATACGTAATGGCAAGGTACAAGCATTATAATGAAATAAAAGTTTCATCGAAATCATAGCGTTATGTATTTTTTTTTATTGTAGAATTTTATAACGAAAAGTATGAATAACATAATTTTTTATTTAAAAGATTTACATATCTTATTATTATGCATGTCTGTCTGTCACTAATATAAACAACGTGCTCTTGCATAGAATTTATTGGTTTGTTAATATTTAATGAATCATTTATGAGGATTATGCTCTCAGACACATGAACGTGCGTTTTCGCATGAATTTGCTTTATTATAAAACTTTGTAACAATAAAATAAAAAATAAAACGCGATAATACTGACACAAACAATATTTCATGCAATGCAAAAAAAAAACGAAGAAATAAATGGCTGGATGGTATAGAATTTCATAACATAACATAACATTCAATTTGATTGAATGATCAAACAATGTATAAACGTTGATAGTTTTATTTTAAATAATTAATAATATCATGCAATAAATAATATTAATAAAAAGCAAAGCAAAAAACAAAGTGTAATCAACCTGAAAATTTTATGAAAAATTTTTGATTTAACAGCTTTTTTGGCCTAATTACGAGTGACTTTGACTACTACGATTTTGTGTGACTGCCTGACTTGTGAACTCACCGACTTTGAATATCATTATAGATAGCACATATAAAAATATTTTATTTAAATGAATCCAAATTATTTTTATCTTTTTAGTGCTTATTTTTGAAGTAGGTTTAATTTTTTTTCAAGTTTTATTTTAAAATTTTTAGTGCCAAGTTTATATTTTTAGGGGCGTGTAAATGCGGCAAATGTTAGTGTCCGCCCACTTTTCTAAATTAAACATCGCATCACTGTCAAAAGCTCAAGATGTGTGCTCAGTTTCGTAAAAATGGTTCAGGTAGAAGCAAGTGAAATATAGTAATAGTCTTTAATGGGCATGACCCCGCCCACTTCTTTAAGCACAAAATTATGCCACCATAAGAGCCGAAACACCTTTTATAGTAGAAGTACATACGAGTATGTATAATTTAATACCAACCTTTCATGGGCATAGACTCCTCACTTTTTTTGGACCCAAGATTAAGTATTTTTTAGAGCTCTACTCTATCAAATTGATTAAGCAGAAGCACGTGAAATATAATATTAAATTTTAATGGGCATGGCTCAGCCCACTTTTTTGAATGCAAGTTTATGTACATACATATCTTTTCTAGCTCAGGTTCTGTGTCCAGTTTTGTAAAAATTTGTTAAGTAAAAGCAGGTAAAATTATTAAAATTTAAAAGGCGTGGCCCCGCCCCTTTTTTGAAAGCAAGATTATGTATTTTTGCGGGCTCAGGGTGTGTCTACCAAGTTTCGTAACACTTGGTTAAATAGAACCATCTGAAATATAATATTAAGTTATGCTGGGCATGGCTCCGCCCATTTTTTCTATTTCGAGATTGTGTCGATACGCGAGCCCAATCTGTTGGGTAAGTTTCGTAGCAATAGAATTAGTAAAATATGGTAGTGGGCATGTCCTCGTCTACTTTTTCTTTACAATGGAACCAAATGGAAGCCATGCCCTTTCAGACAAAAATAGAATTTTTGCAATTGGTCTAATATATATTCTATTATGAAGTAACAATGCCAAAAAATGCAGACGAATTGATAGCCACCTTCTTTAAAAGCAACAAATTATATCTAATAATTTGTGTCATACGTCATTTTAAATCTCGTTTCAAATCTGTTCGTGCTTGATGAACACCAACAAGCAGGTCAAAAATTTATTTTATTTTTAATTTATCATCAATCATCGTCGATGTAACCGATGAAAATTGAATTTCACAAATACTACCATAATGATTGGTGAGTATTTTGATAGTGTCTAGACCGCTTTAATAAGCTAATAGTAAATTTGACGGATGTACCAGCCATCACTACCGGTAAAACGACTGCTAGTGTTGTTGTAGGGTGCATTTGTTAGTATATGATTTATAAAAAAAAATCAATCTGTTAAGAATATATTTAATAAATTATTTTGTTTGTTTGTTTATTCAAAAATCAACATCTGTTTAAAAAAGAAATCAAAAGTTTTTTGTTTATTTCTTTATATACTTCTATAAGCCGTCAGCAACTCTACATTAGGTAACATTTTAAGAAAAATCGAGTCACATTGTTCTAAAATACAAGCTTAATTGCTTGCTATCGCACGCGACACAAAAGTGTACATTCTCGTGGAAATGCCCATACACTGATTTAATACATACAGTCATTAATTCATTCATTTATTCATTTAAATTATCATATACATCATTTATCTGTTTTCTAAGGAACATTTTTTTTTTCAAAACGTAAACAGAGGGAAAACAAATTTCAAGATATTGACAAGTACTATTGAATAGTTAGTTGATGATGCGAGTGAATGCTGAATGTCAGTGAAAGAAAACAAACAAGTGTCTGACTTTAACTGTCAGTAAGAAAATAAACACAGGCAGGCCCTTTTCATTTATAAAACGTATTTACATACATATGTATACACAAATGTATACAGAAATACAAGTGTAACCTTGTGTATTTATTTACATGTTACATGACATTTTGTGTTATAGGAAAAATTTCTTACATACTTACATGCAAGTAAGAACATTACTTTCCCCAACTCAAGTATTTTGAACAATTGGTCATCTCGGCTCAAATAATAGAAACTAATTACGCTAATAAATGCCAGGATATTTTATATACATAGATATATTAAATTTCATTGACCTTTAGAGTTCTCAAACATTTAGAGCACTTGCAGCTTTTTACTGAAGCTTTGTATGAATGAATGAAGTAATTAATTAAATTGTACGAGAAAGTCAGGACACTGTGACCGAAAAGGTTTATTTTATCGTTGGGCAGGTGCTAGAACACCTCATCTAGGGCTGCTCTCCTGAGGAATCTCAAGATTGCCATTGGTTTCAATCTCCCAACAAGTGCTTAACCAATTGGCTGAATACTCTGTGGCATAAAGCTTCGCAGTCGTTCCGCATGAGCTCTAGAGTCTAGAGCAAGCCAATGATCATTCTTACACTATTTGGAACTTTTGCTTGTTTTTTTTTTTTTTTTTTTTTTTTTTTTTTTTTGTAAAGCAACGTTCATAGGTATTTCGTATGTTTATAGTAAAACTCTTAATACGTTAAATGAAAATCACAATATAAATTTAAAAGCCTCAAATAAAAATCGAGTAAGGATGCTTGTTTTGTAGAGATTTTTGTTTGAGGCTTTTAAACTTATTCAGCCCTAACCAGTGCTGGCATATTTATTTTTCAAAAATCTTCAAGTCGAGCAAAAAAATCTTTGTTTTTATAAAAAATATTTTCTTGTTATTTTATTGAATGAAAATAAGTTAAAATTTATTTTGTTTCCAGTGAACTATTAAACATAAAGCTAAACAACACAAAATATTTACTGTATAGAATATGTATAATATTATTATAAAGCAAATCAAAAAATATAAATTTAGTCACATTTTTAAAAATCTTATTTTTAACTATGAACTCTTTTTTGTCGTTTCAACACGTCTATAAACTTCAAAAATAAGATAAATCTTTACATATGGTAACGCTGCCCCTAATGTAAATAAATTGTGAAATTTTCATTTCCCATGCAGGGAAATTTGCAATCGTGAATTTCGTGGGAACATTTGTTCACGCTATCAATGCATAGTGAATGTAAGAAAATGGGAAGAAGACGTGTAAAGCTTAAAAATTAATTGAAAATCAGACAAATTAAGTTTAATAATAAGAAATACACATATTTTGGGTTTGAATTTAAATGTTAATGAGTGTAAAGTTGTGTTTTTAAGTATTTTAAATGCCGTGCAAAAAATAATTTAGTATACCACAGCAATAAAATTTACTGCATGTGAATCAAAAAGATTCCTGTTCATGCAAGGAATTATTGTCATTAATCGTGGACCTTATTTGTTGATCTTGTCCTAAAAATAATTATTTATAACTTTTAATATATAATTGCAAATATAATATTAAAACTACGCATTGTATTAATTCAGTTCGCCTGCAAAAATAAAGTGAACAAAACGAAGGAAAAAGTGAAAAAATCCATGTGAAAAATATTATTCACGATGGAGGGAATCAAGAAAGGGAGCACATTTCAGGGGGGAAATTATTCACAATAGCAATTTTAGGGAAAAGGGAAAATAATTTGAGGGAAGAACTGTTCACATTGGAGTGATTATTCACGATAAGGGGAATCAAAAAAGGAAGCGCATTATTAAAAGTGAAAAATTATTCACGATAGCAGTTTGTAGAAAAGGGAAAATATTTCGGGGGAAAAACTGTTCACGATAGGAGTGATTATGTTTATAAATTGTGATTCTCAATAACTTAAAATTTTTTTCAAACTAATTTCAAAATCTTTCAGGTTGAAGTCCATTGACGAATTACATGAGGAGGAACGAACTGCATATAGATATAAAGTCTCTATGTCAAACAACTATACTCCGGTATTTCTTATATTTTTAGACTATTTTTATTTAAGGATATGAGACCTCACACATCTCAAGCATTAGCTTTGCATGCAGGGAGCTTGAAACCTGATATTTTTTACCTCCATTCTATTCTATTCATTTCGAGTCCACAGCATTGTTCTAATCTGAGCTTGGGTATACTGGATTCTTCTTGACTTGTCTGCATTTTCGTTTCATTCCACACTCTGACGAGCCCATGAATCCAGCAGAGAGTGTGGATTTATTCGTGCTGATTAGCTGATTTAGCTAAGTGCTTTAATAGCAGCTTGACTATCAGAGAAGATGTTTAATTTTATTCATTGGTAGCCCCTATCGAGCTTAAATTGTACGCATCTCTCAGTGGCTTAAACTTTCGATTGAAAGATGGTAAAGGTTTTTCTCAAGAACTCACAGTAGTTTACTCTCGGTTCTACAAATTCTCTCATCAGAACCTTCCAGCATTCTGAAACCATACGTATACCACCTGGTGGCACCATGTCTGGGGGTGTATAGATGTCTCATCTCCCCCCTCCCCATTCTCTTCTGTTGACCATAATAATGTCAAACTTTTTATCAAACATCTATAAGTAAAATTTGTAGACTGTGTGAGCTACAATCACACGCACGAATATAAAAATACTCTGACTATTAATCGGCTATACATGCGTATACACAGGGCTATTTGATTTACACATACACACACATAAATCATGTTTTTAAACAGCCACAAACACACACCCACATAGTTGGTATTCCATTTTATAAACGCAAATGTATGTATAAAATGGCGAATGAGTATCATGCGTATATATTTTTGTGCGATTACATATCCTTAAATATCCACAGCCTGAGTATAAACCTATGAGAAAGAGTCAAAGTGTTTGATACGCATGTGCTTCATTATTTTTAGTTGTAGCGTATTTTAGTTTTTTTATATAGACGAAGTAGCGATGCTACTGTATATTGGAATCTGCTTACTTCTTGATAAAAAATATGTGAACATACGAATTGTTTGCTCTATGATTAACGCAGTTACTAAAATTAAGACTATTTAATTGTGTGTCTGTATTTTTTTGGAGTAGTCATTGTCATTCTCTGGTAACAGTCATTCCAAACCTAGATTTTCGGCTTTTGTGCACAAAACCCCAGCGGGGGGGGGGACGAAATAACATTTCTTTCTTTCTTTAAATTTAGCTAAAACTTTTTATCAATCAAGATTTAATTTATCGAGCGTAGACTGCATATGTACATACATTTTATAGTATCTACTCAAAACGTGATGAAAGACTAAATCCACAAAAAAACTAATACCCAAAAACACTTCACTTTATGTGTATGAATGTATGTATGTTCGAGAAACATGCGCGTGATATGAAATTGATTCTTTGTTCCCTGCAATATTTTACTGTTTACTAAAAGTTGAATGTTTATTATTTTATCAAAAATACATTTGACGATAAGATGTGCTTGCTGCTGATTTTGTGCAACTAAAAATACAATATTATTATTTTTCGTTATTTAATCAAATAAAACCTCGTCGATAACACAAAAAAAACGATGTGCGAGCATATGGGCACCATGGGTTTTATTACTATAAAATATTTGAATTACATACTTCAGTTTCAAATTATTATTGCTAAATAAAAAAAAAGAAAAATAAACATACATACGAGTACATTGAAAATGTTTATTGAGGGATTAACTTGTGCTTATGAGTATTTCACTGTTGCTAATGCAGATTATCAGGGAACCTTTTACCCACAATATTTCTTAAAACAACTAGAGGTATTATGTTCAAGCATAATATTAATTAAACAATAAAAAAATGTATCACGTAGTGATATTATATTAAACTTTCATTTGTCCTAGTTCACACTATGCAAGTCTTAGTTTGTTAGGAGAGAGAGAGAGAGAGAGAGAGACGAGGGAAATAAAAACGTTTCTTTTCCCCTAGTCTTTCTATCCTAACAAACTAATCAGGTTATCAATAAGACTTGCATAGTGTAAACTAGGATTAACGCATAAATAATTTACCCGGTTTGATGTCATGTATTTTAAAAAAATCAATTAAGCGTATATTACTGTATTAATTTTTTCGTTTTCATTTAAGTATGTCCACCTTAGCATGAAGTTATATCCCTATATCTGAATATATATGTTCAACTATTCTTGTTTATCTTAAAAAAAAAACAGCTGATGTTAATAAATAGTTTATTATTATTTGTATGACATTTTGACATTTTCTTATTGTTTTCTATACACACAATTTTCATTTGGTGAATTTTCTATGATTAAACTCATACTGATCGAACTAACAGATTTTTTGCTCGCTATGGGCAGTTTTTTCCTCAAACGTATATGGCAACACTGCCACGTGTAAATAATAAAATGAAGTAGTTTCTTCTTCTTCCCTGAAACAAATCAAAGTGTGTTAATAACACTATGACTTTTATACAGAAATGATGATGCCTATTTTCTTTCTCAGTATGGTAATACTGCATCAGCGTTACCGATTTCTGTGTAGTTATCCAAAAAATGGGACAACTTTTTGCTTGAACTATTTTTGGACTATAAATATGTGTGTGTGTGTAGTTCTTAAGTAATTTTGTCTCAACATTATACACAAGTAAATTTTTTAATCAAACATTTTCATTTCATTTACAAAAGAATTTTATTCCGTAAATTTACTAACAAACATTTGTATAATCTTTTTAAGTTTTTGTTTGGCAATATATACTTTCCTTGGAGATGTTCTTATTCTATTATTTTCGAACTGTTCTGTGGAAAGAATTTTCAGCAAATTAAAATTAACAAAAATTTACATGAAGAATAAACGTGTCAATATTTTTTGCATATGAAGATATAGGACAAAAAAGATGGGTTATTTTGAACTAACCAAAGAAATATTGGATTTAAAAATTACAATATATGACATACAATAAATATACTAAATGGTACATACAGGGTGGCGCAAAATTAGACACCGCATCGTAAGATGCTATAATATTTGTAAATTTAATTAAATGTCAGTTCCGCTTTGACAAAATATACGACAATACGAGATGAATAGCTATACTTCTCAAGAACGCGGAATAATTGCGAGTAGGCCCATTTTCATCTTTGTGATTACGGGAATATGCAGAATTTTCACTTCCAGGGCACCGAAAATACGCGTGCAAAACTCGAAGTACCATTACACCTTTTCAAAGTTACTGTATGGTATGGTGGCCATTATTTTTTCGTACATGCATTAGCAACTATGTATATACGAATATGTTTATGTAATAACTATTTTTGCTTATTTATTTATATTTACTTTTTATTTATGTTCTTTTGCTATTAAAATTGTTTTTTCCTATTTTATTCATAATGCTTTTTCTATATATTAATTATTCTTTTATATCACTTAGATGTTTGTTGTAATCACTAGCACTATCATTTATAAGATATTTGTCTTGTTGTGCTAGATCGCAATTTAAATAAATAAATAAATAAATAAATAAAATAAATTATCGATCAGCTGTTTCCTATCGTTGCAGCTACATTCCATTACTGTCGGTTAACTGAGGCTTTATTTTAATCTCGAACCCAGAAATTGGCCCTTGGTAATCTTGGTTCCACTCGCCTTTCAAAAGTCTTCAATTGATAAATAAAATAAATTTCATATTTTAAAGAGGCGAATGCTGAAATATTTCGCTAATTTTGAATTGCAGGGTAATAACAATAAATTATGCTTTAGAAAAAAACAACAACAAATTTTCCATTTAATTTTTGTTGCAATATTGCATGTTTAAATATGTTTGTTGAGCGTGACAAAATTAATGAACAAATTAACAATGGGCGACAATGAAGGTGATAGAAAAAATACTTTCAACAAAACTATCGGTCAACTGGTCTTGCCTGTCATTTTAGCTTGTCTTCCATGTTATTAGTTTTGCCGCTAATTTTCAAGCGTTTAAGTGCATTAGCAAAAAAAAATACTGCATGTGCTATTGTATAATTTTAATCTCCATTAGGTAAGAGGGATTATTAGGTGACAAAATGTTTTAACATTTACACAGAGTGGAAAGGAAAATTTAAAAATTGGTAAGTGAAATGAATGAACAAGTAAAATGCTGAAAGACAATTGAGGCAAAATCGCGAATAACGGTTCTCGAGAAAACAATCTGTAACAGACAGATGTACAGACGGACAACGTAGCGAAAACATTAGGGTTCCTTTTCACCTTTGGTGCACGGAACCCTAAAAACAAGGAATGAATGCTAAATTCTAGGAAAAAGTACAAGGAGTTGGCTGAAGGAAGAAATGAAATGATTGCAGAGAATAGGCAGAATTGAAAAAAATATATATGTATGTTTAAATAATTTTTAGGGTAACGCTGCAGCCACACACGTTCAATAAATGGCTTTCAATATTGTGTGCCAAATTCCTTGAAATTGATAGCTGTGATACAAATTGATAATCAGTTTCATTTCTTAAATGCCACCGACGTAGGAACAACTCAAATTTGTAGCTTCAATCAATGTGTGCTGTGAAATTTAAAATTAAATTGCCATTTAAATGGATAGGTGAATTTGAAATCAATCTAGTTTTCAATTTAAAAAGTTTGATTTGATTTTAGTGAAACAAGTGTGATTGTATTGCAAATTGAATGGAATTGAAAGTCAAAGATTTAACGTGTGGCCCCCAAGTAAACTCAAAACCATTTTAAAGTCACATGCGAATGACCTGAATTTTCGCAATTATTTTGAGCACGAAAAATTGCTCAAACACCTAATTCAGACGAAGACTTTAGAGAAGTAGAGAAGAAAGAGGGGTAGAAAAAATGACTCGATTTCTGTTCGGTTAACATTAAGCTAACTATTTCGCAAATAGTACTGACTGACACTTGGATTACTTTCAATGTAATCAACTGATTATTTTAACATTGCGATGTTCTAGGCGGTAGTGAATTGTCTCACTCTGCACTACTTTCAGCTAACTTAAAGTTGACTTTTGTAAATCACCTGGTAGTCAGTAAGTTAAAAATTTTTCCGGGTTTCGAACATGTATCATCACACGTTGTGTACTCAACGCGCTACCACTCGGCTAAGGTACCATCTAAAATAACAAGAGCAAAATGTTAATATAAAACTGAAATGAGTTTCAAAGTAGCTGAGAATAAATTTGTTGGCTCTCATCAAATTTGATTACGTACTCAACTTAAGAATTAATTTTGGGTTTGTTCTGGATGACATAGCAGTTAGATTTTAGTCAGTCTAAGAAAAGTTAACTATAAGTTATCTATTTTTGTAGTCAACAACACATTCTCCGACAGGGTATGTACTGCACATGTGTGTATAAACAATAAAATCAATAAAAATCAAAATCAATAAAAAAAAATTAGACATGTAAAAATAATCATCGTATGAACGCAAATAATTTTTGGTAGAAACTTCTAAAGGGAATCAAGAAAAATAGACGTCATAAATTTCAACGTCTGAATCCTGTGAAAGTCAAACTTTTATTCCGTTTTATTTTGTATTTCTTTTCAATTGAAATTTGTATTGCATTAAACACATTCACCACAGCAAGCTACCAACTACCAAATGTCAAGGATAGAATACACATGTTTATATGAGAATAATTCTTTTGAAGACAGCAAGGCAACAGGGCGACAGGTTGTTTTCTATGCTGATTTTGTCGTTGTAGTCCAATTAAACTAATTTCTATTTCTTTGACTACAGTGAGAAAATTCAGTATTGCCAGTATAATAGAAAATGTTGAATGAATGATTTTGTACAATAACTTCATATTATTTAACAGAAATAATATCCAAAAATTGATGTTACGAATAAATTGTTTCATTTTTGTACTTTTACGTGAAATAAGTACATTTTAAAAGAGTAATTAATTTGCATAAATGCAAAATATATGAAAGTGGCAATACTGAACTATGTATTTGTAATTGAATATCAGCTGCAGATGGTGCTGCTGCCGCCTTCAAAATAATTATGTAGCCGGCTACGAGGCGACAAATGCTGCTAGCGGCATTTGAAGTCGTGTGTTTGTGTAGCCTGCTGTGGTGAATGTGTTTAATGCTTATGACGTTCGACGTCATGGAAATGCCCATACATATATGCACATACATACATATATGTACGTATGTAAATGCTTTACCATAAAACAATTGAAGACTTTCCTTTTAAATACATTTTGTGTATACATAGTTTATCTTGACCATGCCGTGCTGGGTGTTAAAATTAAAAAGTACGAGCTAGTTTTGATGTCTAAAAGGCTTATATATAAGATAGCTTGCACATGTATTTTTGTTGTAAAAAATTGCAAAATATTTCAATTTTCTAATGCCCATATTGTTTAAAAATTTAATAGTCAGCAATATGTCCGTTTGTTTACTTTTCCAGTAAAATCCAGTAGTTGAGTAAATTTTGGGTAATTTGAAAATTTTACTCTCAAGAATGTGTCTTACACAAAAAAGTACGCTAACGGAAAAATTGCAAAAATTTGCAGATTAATCAAAACAGCTAATAATATTGTTGTATGTTTTTGTTGTTTTTGAAACCCATCAAATACATATATTTGGTAATTGATGCATGCAGTTTTATAATTATAAATTTGAAGCGATATATACATATGTACATACATATTTCTAAAATAGAAATTGTGTGAAAGCTTTAGCTTGTATTTGGTTTTTGTTTTTATTTTTGCTGGGTAAATGGCATAGGAAAATACATCAATATTTGATTTCTGATAGTCGGTACCCTGAGTAGTATGAAAAAATCAGTATTCACATATACATAAACCTTACATCTCTAAAAAACTAAAGTAAATAACACAATTAAATCAAATTTGAAAACTGATATATTTAACGATTATTATTCTTTAATTTGTTTCATCTTGAACATAAAAATTTTTAGATTTGTTTTGTTAAACTTTTACTTCAACTTTTCTTCTTTTAAATGTTTTTATTAAAAAAAATTATACTTTGTATTTGCTTACTTTTGTTTATTTTGTTGAATCATATGTTTTTCTCGTCTACTGGATTTTACTGGCAACAATTTGTCCAGTAAAAATTTGCAGATTCTCAGTCAACAACTGTCAATTTACTCTCTCAATTGGCACTATCTTTTGCAATTTTATGTGTAAACGAAAGCATTTCAGTAAAATCCAGTACAAATTTGCACAAAATTGCACAAATTTTGGGGTAAACAAACGGACCTAATATTGACGAGACCAAATCATTTAGGGTGTTCACAATAGCGTTTTAAAATATGTAGTATGTCTTAATATTGCAACGTTTACATTTTAATTCCTTAACATGGGTTGCCAAGTTTGTTGTTTTTTTTTTCTTTCGTGGGTAAATCAAATTTAATTAATAAGTATTAAAATAACAAAAAATTTAAATTAGAAATTATATAGAAATTATAGATTTATCAAAATAACTTTTGTTCTGCAAAATGCCTAAAAATAGCGAAAAATACAAATATTTTTTCATTGCGCTGATTTACACGGGCATAATTGTGCTGGCATAACATGCCAGTTTGTTGGTGAGAGTGGAAAAGAGAGTGGTTTTGCGGTTGGCATAACTTTTCAACCAGCTTCAACCCCGCATTAGCAGCATAAAACCAATACACATACAACTTAAAAAACAGCAAATGTTAAATGAATACTAAAAACACTAACACACACACAGCTGTGTATACGAATACATTTTGTGCCAGATGAATTAGTCTCGTGTAAATTGGAAAAGAACAAAAATTATGCGGCTTAAAAACTGTTCTCGTCTAAACTACCTCATTTAGTTTAACATTATCATATTGGCATATTGAAAATGACCTGCTTTTTATACTTTTAAGTTTTCCACCTGGTAATAAATTTGATTTACGCACAAAAAACAAAAAAAAAAAACTTTCCAGCCCACATTAAAGTATTAAAATTGAAACGTTGCAATATTAAGACATGTTTTAAAACAATATTGTGAACATCCTAACTGTGTTTTATTTCGTTGCCTACTCACAATGTACATTTTAAGATATCACAATGTTGCCACATTAAAATTTTAAGATACTCATTGTGAATTTCCTAACTATCTGCAGCTGTTAAAACCAAACAAGGATTTTACATGCATACATATGTATGTATGTATGTACATAAATAAAGTGTGTTGGGCAAAACACTTGTTTATAGTCTGCACGTTTGGCTCCTTAAATACATATGTACATACATACATAAAGGCCGGGGCACAATGAATCCGTCATACGTTATACTTCGCATTTTTCAACTGACATTATCGCAACGACGGATAAGGTTGGCACAATGAGTTCTTTATTGACGGAAGCATTTGAAAAGATTTAATAAATGGATTCTCCATTTTATTTATTAACTTCAAATTTTTTATTTATTTCGTTTATTTCTTTTGCTTAATTTTATTTTTTGCTGCCACAAAACACAAAAATCTAATTCAGAACATTCCAAAAAACCAACCAATATCTGTCAAACTACTCAACGTATGCAAAAAGTTAAAAGTTTACCAGTTTTTGTACTTTGCGTTGACGGACACGTACTGAATGTAACAGCCCTCATAAGAAACCATGTATTTCAACTTAGCTGTCAGTTGAAAAAGGCGAAGTTTAACGTATGACAGATTCATTGTGCCCCGGCCTTAAGTCCCAAATCACACTGTGCAAGTCTTATTGCTAAGCTGATTAGTTTCAAGGAGAGAGACGAGGGGAACAGCAACGTTTCTTTTCCCACCGTCTCTCTCTCCTAATAAACTAATCAGCTTAGCAATAAGACTTGCATAGTGTAAATAGGGACTAAGTAACAACCACATTAAATAAAAAACAATTTAAAACAACCCAAGTTGATTAACATGTCATTTGTAAAAAAAAAGCTTCTGTTAAAATTATAAAGCAAAATCTGTAGCTATTTTTAAACTGTTAAACAGTTAAACAGTTAAACAGTTCTCGTGGTACCTTCATAGCGAACAGTCGATTAGCGGAATTTTTCTTACAAAAAATTAAACAAACAAAAAATATTCGTAGTACATATTATTCGTAATAGGTACATACTGTCTTTAATAAATAAGCTTTATGCTTTGCTAATATTTTTATATAGTAAAAATAACAAAAACAAAAAAAAAACCGCAAACAAAAAAAATTAAACAAAGTGATATTGAGGAATGCTATATATGTGTACCTCTAAACAAATAAACAATCATAAATAACAAAAACAAAAAAAGACCGCAAACAAAAAAAAAACACAAACGAATATCCCTTGAGGAATTCTTTGTATGAGTGCCTCAAATACAAAAAAAATTGAAGTGAGTTCTAACGGCAGAAATGCTTATTTTACTGTGAGTTCTGAAACTCTTAATGAAAAAAATATAAATAATAAATCTGATGAAAGTCTTTTTTTAACGTCAAAGCCAATTTTTCGTCAGCGATCAACTTCGCTTTGTCCAATGCCAAATAGTAATGATGCATTAACATTACAGTTGCCCAGTACTTCATCATATAAGCCAGTAATATCATCCCCTTCAGGCTCGTGTTCATCACTTAACAAAGTTATCACTACAGATAACAGCGGCTCGAAACTCAAGGTACAAGTCGGAATGGACAGATATATAACCGTGGTAAAGCGTGGGCGAAGCCCGAATTCTTCAAAAATTTCATCTGCTCCAAAAATGTCTAGGGATAACAGCGCAGCCTCAACTAATCGCCAAAACCGCTTCGAAATTTTGCAAGATGACAACGACAAACCCGAGGTAGCCTCGAATAAAATATCCAAGCCACCACCAATCTATTTGAGACAAAAAATTCAAATGCCCTTATTAAAAAATTAATTTCGGTCATTGGTGAGAATAAATTTCACATTGTTCCAATAAAACGTGGCAACATCGATGAAACTAAAGTCCAAATTTATGAGGAAAAAGATTTCCACAAAATGGTTGCTGAATTTGAAAAAAATAAAACAAGCTTCTACACATACCAGCTTCAGAGCGCTAAAGGCATGCAGATCGTATTGAAGGGCATAGATTCTTATGTTGTTCCCGAAGAAATAAAAGATGCACTCGTCCTCCAGGGGTTTAAGGTAAAAAATGTGTCCAATATAATAAATAGAGAGAAGATTCCCCAACCCCTATTTCGTGTTGAACTTGAGCCTAATGATATAAAATTGAAAAAAAATGAGACGCATCCAATTTATAATTTGAAATACCTCTTGTACAGAAAAATCACAGTTGAAGAGCCACATAAGCGTTCAGGTCCTGTACAGTGCCATAATTGCCAAGAATATGGCCATACAAAAACATACTGCAATTTACCCTCTGTTTGTGTTGTGTGCGGCGAATTACACGGCACTGCTAGTTGCAATAAGCCAAAAGATCAAAGTGATAAAAAATGCAGTAATTGTGGAGGTAATCACACCGCTAAATACAGAGGTTGTCCTGTGTACTCTTTCGTAAAGAAGACTATGGTGCAAAAACCTAAATTAGCTCCAGATCAATCAGCAAATGCTTACTCTGCCACTTTTGCGCAAATGAGCCAACCAGTTACTTCCCGTGTATCGTATGCAGATGCTGCTAAGACAAATTCAATTCCCACACAAAATGTTTCCCCGCCAAGTAATTCAAAAAATACTGACGCAAGCTTTAATTTTAATCGCCTTGAAGCTACTATTGAAAATCTGGTGCAAACTATAAACAATTTTACAACAAATATGACTAGCATGATGCAAGAAATGCTGCGAATGCAGAATACTCTGCTTCAAGCATTAATTAATAAGCCATGAACACGTTAACAATATGTTTCTGGAACGCAAACGGCATTCGCCAACATAAAAATGAACTTGAGCACTTCCTCACGGAAAAAAATATTGATGTAATGTTAGTATCTGAGACTCATTTGACTTCGAGAAGTCTTTTTAAAATTTATGGCTACACTATATATGATACAAAGGACCCTAGAGGAAGGGCTTGCGGTGGATCAGCAATTCTAATAAAGTCAAGACTCAAGCACTATGTTCTTGATAACATTTGTGAAGAACACCTACAAGCAACAAATATTGGCATTGAAAGTTTTTGTACAAATTTTGTTATATCATCAATTTATTCCCCTCCCAGATTTTCAATCACTGAGAATCAATATGAGGATTTCTACAAATCTCTTGGACCTTGTTTTGTAGCAGCTGGCGACTACAATGCTAAGCATACGCTCTGGGGTTCGCGTCTTATTACCCCCAGAGGTCGAGCATTGTTCAACACTATTTCAAAAATGGGCTTGGATGTCATTTCGAGTGGGGAGCCCACTTATTGGCCTACTGACATACAAAAAATTCCGGATGTTATAGATTTTGGCGTCATAAAAAATATCTCTAGGGATTTAATTCAAGTTCAAGCTTCTCTTGATCTTTCGTCCGATCACTCTCCGACGATCATTACAATTTGTAGTCCCTTAAGAAGTAACTTACCTGACCCATATGTGAAGATGATCAATCGTGTTAATTGGCTGGGGTTCAAAAAATATCTCAGTAGTCATTGTACGGAAAACATTACGCTTAGAACATCCGATGATATTGAATCTAACATTGCCAATCTCAGCGAGAATATTAAACAGGCTGCTGAACATGCCACTAACTCCCATCCACAGACTGGGTTTAATAAAATTTATTCTACAGACATTGAACGTCTCGTACGTGAAAAAAGAAGAGCTAGAAGGGAATGGCAACAGCACAGATCACCACAAAATAAAATCAGATTTAAAGAGTGCACTAAACGACTCCAAGAGTTGCTTGCATCTGAAAAAACTGCATCTCTTAAAAATTATCTGGAAGGTCTTGATGTCACACCAGCGTCTAATTACTCTTTGTGGCGCGCTGCTAGAAAGCTTAAAACACCCATTGAGTATAAGCCACCTCTACGCACATCTACCGGAAGTTGGGCAAGAAGCGATACTGAAAAAGGTAAAATATTTGCTGAGCACTTAAAATCCGTTTTTACGCCAAACATATGTACTGGTGTTGCTGATTTGCCAAATGTAGTCGCTCTACCCCCTCAACACATAAAGTTTAAGACGCGTGATTTACAAAAATTAATTGCCGAACTCAACCCGAAGAAAGCTCCGGGTATTGATGGAATTAGTAACCAGATGCTTATGAACTTGCCTCGTATTGCAATGAGAATCCTATTATTCATATTTAATGCCATTTTACGACTGGAGTATTATCCACACAGCTGGAAGCTTGCCAAGGTTAAAATGATTCCAAAGCCGGGCAAAGATCTAACCAAGGCTGAGTCATATAGGCCAATAAGTCTACTATCAACTATGTCAAAGCTTTTCGAAAAACTGCTCAAAACAAAATTGTCCCAAATTCTAATTAGTAGTGGGTGCATACCAGACCATCAATTTGGTTTTAGAAGTCAGCATAGCACCATTGAACAAACACACAGACTGGTTCAATTTATAAGAAGAACTTTTGAGGAAAAAAAGTATTGCTCTGCGCTCTTTATTGACGTTTCCCAGGCATTTGATAAAGTGTGGCATGAAGGCCTAATTTTAAAATTGAAGACTTACTTACCAATAAACATTTTAAATCTTTTGGAAAGTTACATTATTTCCCGTAAGTTCACTGTTGTGGAAGGAGACTTTACGAGTAGGCCTGAAACTATTTCATCCGGTGTGCCACAGGGGAGCATACTGGGACCAGTTTTATATTTGATTTATACTTGTGATATGCCTGTGAGCAGTAGTATCCATACTTCCACATTTGCCGACGATACAGCCTGCCTTAGTATGCACGAAAACCCTGATGAGGCATCCCGCAAACTCCAGGAACACATTAGCCAGATGGAGCTTTGGTTAAACTTATGGAGAATTAAAGTCAATGAACAAAAGTGTGTCCATATAACGTTCACCCTAAGAAGAGATACTTGCTCCCCCATTCGGATTAACAATCAAGTTGTTCCTCAACATTCACATGTGAAATATCTTGGCATACACCTTGATCGACGACTTACATGGAAACACCACATTGACTCTAAGTTAACTCAAATGAAACTTAAATTAACTCAGGTACATTGGCTGATTGGTAGAAATTCAACACTTTGCCTAGACTGCAAACTTTTAATATACAAGTCGCTTTTAAAGCCAATATGGTGTTACGGAATTCAACTATGGGGCACTGCTTCAGCTTCAAATGTAGAGAAAATTCAACGAAGGCAAAATAAAATTCTACGCATGATAACATCGGCTCCATGGTACATCAAAAATTCAAATATACATCGCGATTTGAATATGCCACTAGTGACTGAAGAAATTGCAAAATACGCAGGCAAATACCTAACAAAACTCGAGTCACATCCTAATCCACTTGCTCGTAATATTTTGAACTTTACTGGGCACATCCGCTTAAAAAAGAGAGATACACGGGCTCTAATATTCAACACTCTAGATGATGAAGCTGCTTGAAAACACCTTTTTCTTTTTGTTGCTTATCACTACTTATGTATTATTAATAACTATCACTAAGCTTATGTCCGACATTGGTCGGGCCTAATAATTTTTTTTTATAGATTTAAGATTTGAATACTTATTGTTAGTTTATATTTGAAGATACAATAAATAATAAACATGCATTTAAAAAAAAA
The DNA here is from genome assembly GCA_949987645.1 of Tachina grossa. Classification (NCBI taxonomy): domain Eukaryota; kingdom Metazoa; phylum Arthropoda; class Insecta; order Diptera; family Tachinidae; genus Tachina; species Tachina grossa. The sequence goes on along the minus strand of OX465276.1, from coordinate 15,271,638 downwards.
AAAAAAAAAAAATTTTAAACTGAATACTTAAAACCTTACCAAATAAATTTATTAAAATATGTTTGTTAGTTTCCATCCCAGAAATATTTTTTGTTCAATTGTCAACAAATAGCAAAACTAAAAAAAGACTACGTAGTATAATAATACTGCTGGTATTACCTTAAATAAAAGACTAAATAGATTATTATATTAAATATATACATATGTATATGTTTGTACATATATATATATTTTTTTTTTGTAGCCATAATAAAATAATAATATAATAATTTTTAACAAGCGGAATCTATTCTAGAAAAGTTGTATAAGTCTAAACATAAAATTACTTGTTTGATTAATCATATTTATTTTTTTAGGATATTATGTTTTAAATATCTACAATACACATGTGCACATACATACATTTAAAATAAAATTCAACAACTTGTATTGAAAATCACATGGCTTTAAATCACATGTGATTTTAAAATCAATAATGGTCATGCAGATATGTATATTTGAAACAAACTTTATTTTTATTGTTGTTGATATTTTTGTTATATCCACTAAATACTCTTTCCTATGCAGATACAGATTTAAGTAGTTCTAATCATTTGAGCGTGAGTGTATAAATATTTATCGTTCATTCACTTCAACAACGTCATAAGTAAATAAAAACCTAGTTTTACAGAAAGCTAGTTTAAAGTATTTTAAATTTACACACAACTTGATACAAAAAAAATTATGTTTCTCTCAAGTCAAAAGTTTTTTTTTACACAATATGAATTACGATGTAAAGATTAATTTTACAATATCAATTAAAAAATCGGATTATATTCGCTAAATATTCACTTGCAAAAAAATTATTTTTCAGGGGCAAAAAAATGTTTTTCGAATGAAATTTTAATGTTTAATAAAAAGCACGTCCAAACTGTTGTTTTTTATTTTGTTGTTCAATATTTCAAACATCTTTAAATATCACTGACTCACATTTTTAAAAACAGTAAAATTTATGCGCATTATTTACATACATACATACATACATATGTACATATGTGCTTACAATGTTTACAATGCCTTACATATAAAGGGTGTCCCAACAAGAACGCAAGATTTAAATTTGGCGCCATTCGAAGTGTCATTGTTTGACATTTGAACAATTGTTATTGTTTGCTAGTAGAAGGTACGAGGTTAGTAAAAATGGAGCGCTACACGAATGAACAACGCATTCTCATTGTGAAATTGTTTTACCAAAATGGTGAAAGTTTTGCGGCTACAGTTCGCAAATTTGCGATCGATTTGGGTCACAATAATGCTCCAAAAGAGTCAACTGTAAAGAGATTAATGGATAAATTTGCCGAAACTGGTTCTGTTAGTTATGTAAAGACAACAACGCGCCTTCGACCAGGTCGATCGACCGAAAATGTCGTGATGATGTCGCTCAAACGCAGGTCAAGCGCAAACAATCAATGGTGTTCAGTATCGTGAAATGATAACCAGTTTTTTCGTGCCTGGAATTGAAGAAATGAATGTGGAGGTTTCAACAAGACGGCGCCACATGCCATACAGCCAGAGAAACAATTCAATTGCTACATCAGTCATTTCCCGGTCGTGTTGTTTCACGTTTTGGAGACCAGAATTGGCCGCCCAGATCGTGCGATTTAACACCATTAGACTTTTTTTTCTTTGTGGTTTTTTGAAGTCGATGGTTTACGCGAAAAAGCCGACGACGACTCAAGCCTTAAAATAGTAAATTGGAAGCTGTGTTAATGAAATACCGCAGCATTTATGCAAAACGGCCATTGAAAATTTCATTAAAAGATCGCGTGTGTGCCAGCAAAGCCGCGGCGGCCATCTGCCCGATTTGTTGTTCCACACATAACCTCATTTTGTCTACGATATAATAAAGTTTCACGATTTTTTTTTAAATATCTGTGTTTTATTTAAAATTTAAATCTTGCGTTCTTGTTGGGACACCCTTTAGAAGTAAATATATACGCACATAAATATGTACATATGTATGTACAAATGTATTATATCAGTCCCAAATCACACTATGCAAGTCTTATTGCTAACCTGATTAGTTTTAGGGAGAGAGAGAGAGAGACGATGGGAACAGAAACGTTTATTTCCCCCCGTCTCTCTCTCCTAACAAACTAATCAGCTTAGCAATAAGACTTGCATAGTGTAAATTGGGACTCAATGATAAAATTCAATTAATTATGAAGCTTTATTGGTCTTAAAATATATTTTATAGAATAACTAAATTATACTATGACTTACCTCCTGAGGCCTGGTCAATTGTTGCACCTTGTGACATTTTATTTTTTTGTTGTTATTTTTACAAAGTTGGTGGTTTTTATTATCTAAACGGATGTAAACAGTAATTACTTTTTAATAACAATTGGTTTCGAAGTAAAATTTTAAGTCAACTTTTGTTGTATTGGAATTAAAAAGTTTGTACACACAAATTAGTTTTTCACAGAAAATAGCTTTTGTTTGTTTATTACTGTTGATTTAATTAAATATTAACGTAACTGAATTTTATAAATTGTTGGTATTATGTATCTGATATGTATATACAAACATACGTAAAGCTGTATGTTTAAGATTTAAGTGGCTGTAATACTCATATAGGTATATACATATGTATGTATATAAAACTTATAAATTTGCGGCAAGAACGATCTTCTTTCTGAATGCAAGTAAAGAAAAACAATTGAAAACACTTTGTTACAATGAAATAAAAATAAACACCACCCAAACTCACAAGTGTTGTTTTAGTTTTATTTTTTTTTCTTCTTGCGACAAAATATATTAACACTCTTTGTATTCTTGTAGCTTTAACAATTCAATTGTTTTTATTAGAGAATGGTTTTCCTTCTACTTTATGGAAATACTGGTGTACATATTTCCCAAAATCAAAGCCACTGAGCTGAGTTCAAGGTCGTTTTACTCATTGGTTTTTTTTTACTTTAAGACTTAATTCTTCAAAAGTTTTACATATAACACTTTTATTCATACATTTCCCGAAATCATAGCACTTTAAAAAATTATTAAAAATTTAATATCTGTTTATACTTTTATTTTTACCACGCAAATTTACATCCGCAAAGACTGATTTCCAATAAGAAACTAACTAGTTTTGTTTAGCAGATGTCAAAATATTTATTTTGTACGTGTCATCTTGTTGGGAAAACAGGGCGTAGCAAGCTAAACTTATTCGACACAGGGTGACAGTATACAAAACTTAATACTAGTGTTGAGAAATGAAAATATAGAAAAACCGTTAACATTGTTGCAGCGCGTATTCCTTCTATGTATATGTACATATATTGCGGAAATCTTAGCCAGATATTGATGTACACAATTAGTTATGTATAAAAAGTGTTAAGTCGGTAACAATAATATGAATTTGTATGCAAACATACATACATACATGCATAATATATTAAATTATTTAATAAGATATGAAAATTCAATTAAAATTGTTATTTGCAGTATAAAATTAAGCTTTAAAGAATAAAAAAAGAAGTATATTGCGGTCTCTATGCATGCCTTATACTGTACTTTCAAATAAAAAACTAATGATGTTATTTTATAGGACCGGTGACATAAAAACAAAATGTAGCTGCAAAGAACGTGTGGATTACTGATTCACTTGCCAGTCTGTATATAGCTGATTAAAGAATCTGTCTTAATGGACACTTCTTCTGTTGCCCTTGTGGCACAAATTAACTCGATTAATTTAAGGACTGCCATCTGTTGACGAAGTCATATGAACAATACCTTACTTTTATCGACTACACTGTACTACCATCAATTACCGCAAGTTGTCCCAGAGTAGTATTTTACCGTATAAAAGGCACTTGGAAAAAGTATAAAATTTATCAACAATGGTCGCTAATGGCTAGCCAAATACAAAATGGTTGCCAGTTCGTGCGCGAAGGAAAAAATTTGTTAGCTCTTTGTTTGGGAATGAAAATTAGCAAAAAATCCATTGAAAATCACAAAAATTAACTTAAAACATTAACTAAGACAAGTGCCAAGTGTATAACTAATTATTTAACAGTAAAAAACTATTCAACAACTTCAAAATTACCCTTTTAAAAGTTTTAAACGAAATGTAATTTCGTTAAGCTGAAAAAAGTCATTAAATAGAATGAGTTAGTGTGTATGAGGCAAAAAAGGAAAGAAAAAATTGTATATGCGAAAATAAAATTGAAGTGAAAAATTAGTGATAAAAAATATTTTTAAATTGTACAAAGGAATTAAATAGCAAAGGAAAATGAAACCGAATATATACAGTGCAAATAGAAAAAATCAAATTTTCAAAAATTAATTAAATATTAAGAGGTGAGAAATATAAAATTAAGAGGCGCTTAAAGTGAATATATATTCACAGACACATTAATTTTTTCTTTTTCATATTTAAATACTGCATAAAAACACATGAACACGTATATGTATGCATGTTTGTATGTATATAAGTTAAGAGGAACATTTACATACATATAAGTATAAATTTTTGTGTAGAAGTGAATAAAAGTTTGTATGTAAAAATAACGTTTAAGTGCTTAAACCATAAACCTACAGCAACAACAACAAAAAGAACAAAGCGACATGATGAATTTTTTTGTATGGTGTTTGTGTTTCGTCTGTCGTTTGGTTAGTCCTCGTTTTGTTGTAAGTGAAAAATCCGGAAAGATACAACTTCGTTTTACAACAAAAACAATAAAAAAGAGAAAAAAGGAAGACAAAATCTTTGTTGTTGCCTTGTCTTGTTGTTGTTTTTGTATGCTAAGAAAAAGACTGAGAATCATCATCTACCAACAACAACAACAGCAAGAAAAATATTAGTAGTGTAATTTAGTGTAGAGATTGTAGAAGTAAAAACAACTGGCTAAAAGCTTTTGCTCTTGCCGATTTTTTTTTTATTTATTTTTTATCTTCATGTACTCTATTTCTGTCTTGAATTTGTGAAACTGCTGGTTTGTTCGATGTTTAAAATAAAAATATATAAAACAATGTCTATTATTATTTTTAAGGGGAGTAGGTACATATTAAAAAATAGCACGAGAAAAAACAAAAGCATAACTTAACTTTTTTTAATACATAATAAAAATCCAACAAAGTAAAAGACTGTTTAAGGAATGAGTACAATGAAAGTTTTATACATTTTGGATGTGCATCACTACGAGATGAAATGCATCCATCATCTTTTTGTCTATTGTCCACATATTCGGTTTTCAAGCCGAAATTAACCACCCTCTTATGTACCTATGTATATTGTTATTATTTTTTTCCATTTTTATTTTAAGTATATTTTTTCGTGCCATGAAATGGTGGTGGTAGCAGTGGTGGTAAAGGTAACGATCGAAGCGACCATAATTTGTTGGTGTTGTTGTTGTAGTAGTTGTTGTTGCTGTGTTTAGACAGGCATACGTCACACATTTGATTCGTTTGCTGCTCGGTAAGTTGTTTAAACGTCTGTCAGTCGTTGTTGCCTGTTTATTTTCTTCTCTTATGTTTGTGCTCGTTGATTAATGAATGAATGGAATGCCACAAAACAATTTTCAACTCGATTTTATTTTTTTTATAGAACTATTCGAAAGAAAGATGGTTATCTAATAAAATAAGTTGGTTTTATTGGCAGGTAGGGCTAATGTACCATTTAATTTCAGAAAAACAGCAGTATCCCCATGTAACATTTGCCCAATTAGAGAGTCTTAAATGAAATGAAACCATCAGCGATGACAATTTAGCGCGTTTCGCGCTAGATTTAGCGCGTTTTAACTATGCCAAGCGCGTTTTGAATAAAGTCAATAATACCATTCCAGTTCCATATTTTTAACTTTTTTTTTTGGATAAATTTAACAATTTTCTAATATCAAAAACTCTGATAAATTTTTTTAAATTAGTTAATGATTCAGCTGTCGCAAACAAAATTCGCTTGACCTTGGTTAGAATTAAAAACGCATTTTAATACTGTAGTGGCAAATATTTTGAAATTTTACAACTAAAAATATGAACTACATACAATGAACCATAAATTACAAAGCATCTACTATAGCTGAAGTACAAAAAGCATTTGAATCGCAAAACTATTCCACAATTTATATGTTGTTACAAAGTTTTATAAATAAATTAAAAGTAAAAACGAAGGATTTCGATTATTTGGAAGGCGATTCTGATTCTGTATTAAATGATTTTAGTTTATTAAAACATAATGTCGAGGAAGCAATATTGCAAAATCTGAAAAATTAATTGTGATACGAGTACTAATACATACATCGACTTTTATTGAAATTTAATTTAGCGCGTAGAAAATAGCGCGTTTTTGCTATAAATATTTGACAATGATGTAACTTAGCGCGTTCTAGCGCGTTTTAAGAAGGGTTTGGATTATAAATAGTTGGCATCGCTGGAAACCATACATATAAATTTAACTGGCAGAGATACAAATCAAATTTTCTAACAGCATGCTTTGCACCTAACAGCGCACTGTTGGTTATATAACAGTACTGGCTACATGTATTAGGAATCCTAAAGTGGGATGAGATCAATGAAAAAATTCATAGAAAATTGCTCTAAGAGGTATTTAATGAAATTTATAGTAGCATGTTCGAAATATGTTTGCTAAACCCAGGAAACTAGATTTAAGAAATAACAATTTCATTGAGAAATTGCCACGCACTACAATATATGTACATTAGACCTAATTTACACTTTGCAAGTCTTATTTGCTAAGCTGATTATTTTGTAGGGGAGAGAGACGACGAGAAAATAAACTTTTCTGTTCCCCTCTCTCTCCTAAAAAACTAATCAGCTTAGAGCCCATTTAGATGAAGGGTGGACTCGCTGCGACAACGCTTACGTTCTCTTTTGGAGTCCCTTCTTAAATCCACGCGCGTTTACATGAAGACTTTTTTGTCGCAATAGTCAGGCGACTTTTTGATATTAATTTGTTCAATGCTTATTCGTTCATTCGTAGCAGTGTTGCCGTATTGGAACTAATTGTTAGTTTGAGAAATGTAGAATTAATATGTCCACATATTTTTATTTTTTTTAATTTACCACCAAAATACAATAATTCCTTTTCTCTCCTTACTTTATTTGTTTATAATTTTTATATTACAACTGTTTCTTTGATGCATATTATAAAAAATTGGTCTAACTGGCAACACTGTTGGTGCATAGAACACAAAAAATACGAGAGAAAAAATTTGTGACAGAGAAGAGATAAAATTGTCGCTTCAATTCCCAGTACGTGCGACTTTTGCTACCCCGCAAGCTTCTCCTCACTTCTCGCCTAAAAACAAGACTCGCAGGCGACGTGTCGCAGCGAGGCCTCCCTTCATCTAAACGGCCTTTTTTTCTTGATTTCTTCTCTCACCCCCCAAAACGGCTCAGTTCTATGTAAAAAAAATACAAAAAAATTCATACCGATAAGTTGCGTCTTAGGGGGTGCGTCCGGCCATCAAAGTTGGCCTTAAAGCCCATTTTTCAATGGCAGCGCTAAAAGGGACAGAATGCCAAATCAAAACTTTTTAGTAACTGCAGGAGAGCCTTCAACTTGCTTATGGATAAATATAGTGTCAGACTTTTTTTCATTTATAAATTCATCTTTATTTACATCTTATGATTTTATCTATAGATACTACGGCGAATAATATTGATACTAGAAAAAACTTGATATTAATTTAATAATTTTAACATTAATTAAAGGAAAATAGGAAAAACCTTTATATGTTGAGGAAAATGAAATTGCCGATGAGCTGACAAGAATTGTGTCGGCATTGGATGAGGGAATGTCAGTCAGATCGGTGAAATGACTGATAGGTCATTACTATAGACAACTCAGTAATAGGGTAGAAAGCAGGACCAACAGTTCAGGGCGAATTAGGGAGGAATGTACAGTCTCGAGGGCTATGTGACCAAAACTTGAGTCAGGAAGATCCAAACTGCTACTGGATATGAATAGGAAGGCGATGCAAATATTGATAGGAGCGTTGACAGAGCAGGAACCAGCATTCGGGAAACTGGTACCCCAGATTTTTGTAGAATGTGCGGGGATGAAGAGGAAACAGGAACCATTGAGCATATTATCTGTCACTGCCCGAAGCTACAACGTCATAGGTTTAGATGACTGAGCAGACGTTTCTATAAAACATTTATATCGGGAAGGGTCAACTAGGGGACATCAGGGGCTTCATCATGGGAATATCCATGATTTTTCAACAACTTCCCAAAGCTGCTAGATGGTTTCAAGTCATGTTTTCATATTTTTAATCGAGATCGTCAAATTAAGTAATTGTTTGTGAGAAGATTCGTCGGCGAACTATTTCTTCAAATTTGGGAACGAGAAAATAGTCATTTGGAAAATCTGGAGAATATTGCGAATGAGGGTGCAATTCGCACCCCAATTCACAGATTTTTCCCATGGAGACTGCACATGCCTTTGTGGTTGATTGTGAGCATCTTGCGGAAGGCTTTCTCATACCCAGGTAATAATTCAAATTTGAAACCACTGAGCCATGTAAGATGCCTATGGCATCCACAATCTCCAATCGGCTAAAACAATATCGTGAAAAATCTTTTCAATTGTTTCGGAGTTGGAACCTCAACTGGGCGTCCAGAACATTCGGCTTGTGCGGTTACAACGAAATTCAGTAAACCACTTTTTTATCATTGCAATTGATGGTAATGGGCCCTCATAGTATTTATCAAACTTATTTAGCTTTATCACTCCAAGTTATGGTTTTTTCCGGAAAAAAAAATAATTTCTATGGAGCCCAGGAAACTCACTTTGTTCCATTTTCTTCTCAAAACGCGTATTAATCTGCTATCAACGGCTGTTAAACATAAACTAAATTACGCAGTTTGTTCATATTTAGACATGAGTCAACTGACAGTTGTTTGATGACAGGAGGAGTGTTGCCATTTCAATTAAGAGGCGGGAAATTCAAAAAGACACTGACTTAATGACCCATCCTCGTATTTGAAAACTTTCAAATGATAAAAAAAGGCAAACAAAAGCCAGCTGATTAACTAAAGTTAATATGGCACTATAGTAGTAAAGCTACGGTCACACTTGCCCAGAAAAGCGTAACCACTAAGTGCTAATGAAAAATCTTTCAATTCCGACAAAAGTTTGTCAAGTTAGAAAGTATCCAATAATGTTGGATTCTATGACATTGTCTACTAGTTGTGTTCGAAACTTTTAAATTTCATAAACCAGTGTCTGGATCAAAACATTTTTCATTAGTGTTTGTTGGTTACGCTTTTTTGGGCAAATGTTTGATAAGTGTGACCGAACCTTAACAATTACGCAGTTTGTTCATATTTAGACATGAGTCAACTGACAGTTGTTTGATGACAGGAGCAGTGTTGCCATTTCAATTAAGAGGCGGGAAATTCAAATAGACACTGAATTAATGATCCATCCTCGTATTTGAAGACTTTCAAATGATAAAAACGGCAAACAAAATCCAGCTGATTAACTAAAGTTAATATGGCACTATAGTAGTAACAAGTTTACTCCAAAAAAAATGTGAAATTCGTTAATACTAGGGATTGGTAAATATCTTCAAAAATCGATTTTCGATTTTTCGATCAACTTTTTTAATTTCGATTTTTGAAATCGATTAATCGCACGTGAAAATCGATTTTTAATTCGATTTTAAAATCGTTTAGGACAAATTGGCTGGTTTATAAACAAAATAATCTTTATTCATAAAAATTCAAATAACAAACTAATACAAAAGTTAACATATTTATGTACATTAAAAATACACACAAAGTTAATTTAGCGAAACACATTAAACTCAGTAAGGTACATACATATGTACATGTGTACATATGTATATGCATATTAGATATTAAAGCTGAATTTTTAAATTAAAATTATACGTAAATTTGCTTTAGTTTATTTTTTATTCTTAATTTTTATATTACATAAAATAAATTTCAGAAATTATTTCTAAGGATTATTAGTTTAAATGTTTTAAACTAAGCACCTTTACTTGTTATTGTTAACATCAACGTCAGGCAATGTCAAAATAGGGCACTTAAGTACTATTTTTCCTCAGTAATTGTTTATTTTTAACCGACTCTTCCTATTTTCTAGCACTTAGAGAAAGTAAGTGTCCTTTTTTTGATATTGTATTTGCAAATGTCGATAAAAAGTTATGGAATATAGATGAATAATATTAGTTATCAAACCAGTAATACTCAAAAAATTGCCAAAATTTTGATAATAATAAAAAATCAATTTTTATAGCCCAATAATCGATTTCAGTATAAAATCGCAGACGTAAGATCGATTACAAAAAATCGGTTATTTTTAAACATAAAATCGGTTTTCGATTGGAATCGAAATCGATTTACCAATCCCTAGTTAATACATAAATACTTTTAAATAAAACTTATTTTAAAATATTTTTTTCTCTCTTATTTTTCTTTTTAGGTTATATAACAACTGCATAACAAAAATTTCACATTTATAAAAAAAAATCACAATGTTTTATCCATGGTTTGTTAAGAAGAAATTAAAAGCACCATCGTTATCATTTAAATCAACATTGCGGTTGTCATAGACTTCAACAACATCAATATGTATTATTGATGCAAGCACTTTTATATGTATCTAAACGACCAAGTGAAAACACATTTCGTCTTCTTTAATCTGTTAACTAACAACTATTGCAAGCACAAACAAAAAAAAAAAAACAAAAAAACAAAAAGGAAAACAACCTACAACTAAAACATCACACTAGCGGAATAATGTGTGTGAATATTTTAAAACAAACAACAAACTCTACAAATTTTTTCCACTTCAGTCTCTTATGGCATAAGAATAAGAACTAAATCGATGTTGGTTGTTAAGTTTATGTTCAGCTAAAATAATTTAAAGAGAAAAAAAGTAATCTGGAGATAAACATAACAAGTTTGTTGTCTATTGAATAATCATCAATATCACAACATTATATTACACACTTTTACTCCCACCTTTTATATGGTAAGTTGTGTTTATTTATTTTTTTCTTCTTTCATTTCCATAAAATTATTTATTTTTCCTCTTTTATTTTTGTTGTTCTTTGTATTGTATGTATGTAACATAACAACTCATATACTCGTAAGTTAAACGAATGTGTGTATAAAAACAGTTTAGTACTTTGGCCTCCAACCCCAGACTGTTGAAATTGGTTTCCTTTGTAAGCGTTTTAAGCGATTACATCGTTGTGAAATTTGTTTTTCTTTCATACCCTTCTAATTAGCAGATTAAGCACAACTTTTATTTATTTATTATTTTTAATATTCTTATGGAATTAAGTTGTTTTTTTTTTTTTTTTTGTTTGTTACTGTTGTTGCTTTAATTGATTTTTTTCTGTGTAGGTCGCTCGCGGTAGGCAAGTTTATTTAATTAAGTAAGGAGTAACATTATTATTAATTAGATTCGAAAGTTTTCTTATAATTACTTAAATTACTAAACTAAATAAAAAGTTAGTGGTTTGTTAAGTATCAAATAGATTAACTTAACTTTTCCGGTGTAATATGGGTTAGAACGTAAATGAAATATTTTTTTTTAATTTTTATGAAACGAAACAATTATTTGTAGAGAATCAAAATGTGTTTTACTTGCAAGATAAAATAATGTATTAAGTAATCGCAGTAACACCTTTAATTGTTATAGTGTATAGTGAAACAACTCGTAACGGACACCTCCCTTAACCGGACAATGCACAACAAAATTTTACATCATATTGTAAATTTTGAAGACTTAAAGTAATGATTTGTAGCTCTGAGATACTGCTAAAGTAAGCAAAGTGAAGTTGTTGATATTTTTTTTCGGTTTCGACATGTTTATATGATATTTTTTGTGGCTAAACGAATAAAGTATTACGTTGATTTTTTTTTCGCTGAAAGATTTGATCAAAAGCTATTTTTAGTATTAAAAATAAAAAATATCTTGAATATTAATGCTGAAACAATTCGGTAAAAAAAATTAAAAATTATACACTTTTTTTGCAAAAAAAAAAAAAAAAAAATAAGGTTTTTAAAAGTGAAGGTAGCTACATTTGGAATTATGTTTTATACCACACTAAAATCTAGAGTCTCTAATTTAAGACGCAAGAAAAAGTTTGGGCAAATTTTCGCCATTTTTGGCGAGTTTTTGAAAAAGTCACCTTTTTTCTGGTTTTGCTCATCTTGTATAGGTAAAATTTTTTGCTTTGAACGGAGGGATACTTTTAATACTTACATTATTTTTGGAAATATTTTTGTGACCACCCACAAAAGGAAGCGTTGACGAAAATAGAATCTTACGGTCTCCTGGGTCCAAATTAAGGGTTTCGATTTTCGCCGTCGTTAAAAGTTGCACTTACCAAACAAAAGTATGGGGAAAGTTAAGAAAAAATTTAATTTTTTCAGAGGTAGGATTAGTTCCTCTGAGGGAAACTTTTTTCCTCTTTGCAGGGGTTTTCCTATTTTGAAGATTGTAACAGCCTGGGACTATAATACATGTTTCTGCAAAGTTTCATTCATCTAAGGGCACTCAATAACTTTTCACAAGCAATATAACATAAAAAAGCAATGGCCAGCTTTTTGGCTCTAATACTCCTCTGTGCGAAGATGAGTGTCTGGTTATGAGAGGTTTCACTGTATATATAGTACATTATATTTTATACCTTTTCTGTAAAAATGGAAACTTAACATCTTGCAATATGTCCATATGTGTGGATAAATTTCTCATTCAGGAAACTCAGATTCCCCCCAAACAAAATACCTGCATCTCAGATTTCTTGAACTGGGTATACCCAGTAAATACTTATATGTAGATGTATGGCGGACGTTTCAATTTCAATTTATTTTATAGTTCAAGTTTAAGTAACTGAGCCCAATGAGCCATAAATAGTTAACAAAAATAATTTTAAAAAGTCGGTATTGAATCAGTGCATGTATGTTCCCTAATTTTAAATTCTCATCACTTAAATAAGGACTAATTTATTTGGAGTTAGGAAAGTGTTAAACATGAATTCTTCTAATGATTAAAAGCAGGCATAAAAACGAGAAACACTTTGAATTACATACATTTGTTTGCTGGATACATAATACAAATTTTCATTTAAGTTTAGTTACCAGTTGCTGGTGCAACTGAAGTTCAGCTGCCATTCTTAACCCCCCGTCTAGACTGGCAATAAAATCATTAATATATATTGCAGCAAATGTCAAATTATTGATATTTCCAATGGAGAAAGCTCATTGAAAGTACTTGCAATAATTGTGGCAATAATTGTCAACAGTTTTTCGTTGACAATTATTGCGCGACGTGAAACGTCAAACTCGGTGTTAATTTATGTTCGTCTTTTCTGTATTGCGTTTGGCATTTCGATAATATTGAAATTTATAAAATATATAGGGTGTTTTTTTGAGGGGTATAGAACTTCGAATTGAAATAAAACACAAGAAAATCGTTTTAATGTCCATCAATTTGGCTTTATTGGAAGGATAATTTTATGCCATTAATGTTTAAATATGATTTCGGGCATGTGGCCGCCGCGGCTGGCTCGAATAAAGCCAATTCCACAGGTCCAATTTTCAACCACTTTTTCGAGCATATGGGGCCGTATGTTGGCAATAACGCCACGAATGTTGGCTTCCAAGTCCCCTAACGTTTCTGGTTTGTTGGCGTAGACGAGCGACTTCACATATCCCCAAAGAAAATAATCCAATGGTGTCAAATCACACGATCTTGGTGGCCAATTGACAGGTCCATTCCGCGAAATTATGCGCTCATCGAATGTTTCCTTCAATAAATCGATTGTGACGTGCGCTGTGTGGCATGTAGCGCCGTCTTGTTGGAACCACAACTCATCCACATTCATGCCATCCAATTCGGGAACAAAATAGTCGGTTAGTCGGCTCCAAATGCTGTGCACGGTGGCGAATCGATTCATTCGGGTCCTCTTCAACACTTTGCTCTACAGCGGCAATTGTTTCTTCGGTGCGCACTGTTCGACGTCTGTGCGGATGCGTATTATCACATAGAGTAAACGTAGTGCGAAAACGATCCATGGTTAACCGAATTAATTGCTCTGATGGACGATTATGTCGACCATAAAATGGACGGAGCTTGCGGTAAACTTCTCGAACTGAACCATTATTTTCGAAATAAATTTGCACGATTTGCAAGCGTTGTTCTTTTGTCAACCTGTTCATGATGAAATGGCAAACCAAACTAAATATTAATCACTTGACAGCTGACAAAATGGCCGCCAGTTAAAAAAGTGATGCCAACTTAAAGTTCTATACCTCAATAAAAAACACCCTTTACATATGTATGTATATTAAAAAAGGAAAATAGTCTCTTAAAAACGTGTGTAGTGAAATAATTTGTATTATTATAAGTTTTTAAAAATAAAAAATTATTCGATTAACCAGATATTTACAAGTGAATTATATTTTTATTCTGCACCTTCCCTGTTGACTTTACCATATTGTGGCTACGATTTCCCATAGCCTTAACATAAGTAAAGCAATAAGCAATATTGTTCCGCTATTCTGCCGGCGTATTGCTATATTGCCAACATATTTATTGCCAGTGGCGGGTGGTAATTGAGCCATTAATATCGCCAGTTGTTTCAAAAAAATATTTGGTAAATGTTTTGCAATTATTTTACTGGATAAGCAAATTAAATTACATTATTCCATGGAAATATTTCAATCGAACGTTATAATTTGCCTATTTTAACTTTCACATTAATTTTTTAAATACCGTTCCGGGTTTTTCCTTTTACTAATTAATATTTCGATTGATGACTAGAGCATAATTGTAAATACTTAAGGTGAAGTGCTGATTTTATATCAGTACTAATATTTTCTTAAAAAAAACTCACACTTACACACACATGTATACACACAAAAATACATACGAAAATAACTTTTACTTTAAAGCTTAAATAAGACAAACTAGTATACATACATCTGTACATATATTTCTTAACTTTTATAATCTTTGACAAAATTTGATAACATATCTCACATCGCACATGCATGCAAACAAACTTATGTACTTTTCAATTCTAATTTATTTAGCTGAAAATTAAATTCAAGTAGCTGCCTACTTCAGTTAATAAATATTTTTCCATTCCACAAGTGTTAATCGTATGTATAAACATACATACATACATATGTATGTAAATAAACAATTTTTCAACAAACGTGCGCATATACATACTTACATGCATACGTACCCTCTAGTCAGCCTAGAACCATATATCTCTATGTCAATACTCTTTCTCCAGCGACAATTGCACTAGTTAAAATGTCGACAACTTTCCTTTTATGCGTGAGTAGAGATACGTTAGAGACAACAGTTCCAGTGTATTTCTGCTGATATTGTCAATGAACGCGTCAATAGTTTGTTTTTCTTTTTTATTATGTTGTGCAATAATATTAAAAAAATATATGTAGACGAGGGTCACTAAAATCTACGAGTGAATCTTTGGTTCAAATATCTCCATATGGTCGTAAAGGAACCACCTTCTCAGTTGTGCTAAAGTCTACTGGTAGATTTTCAATGACAACCGTATGTTATATGTCAATAGGCGATTACATTGGCTGGGGTGCACCTGGTCAGTAGCACTGTTGACAATGTCACAAGAAAATAACTATAATTTATGTGTGTGAAGATAAATTTAAATTTAACTAGCAGAGACAAAAACCAAAAAATTTTACAGAGCTCATTTTGCAGTTAACAGTGCACTGTTAACCACTTAACAGCCCTAGTAAAATAAAAGAATATTATTTCGGTGGCAAAATCCAGGAACAGGGACTGGTACTATACCCAAAAATTAATGGAAAATATGGTCCGACATCTGAATAATGAACTTATACTAATGGAATATACAACAAAATAAAAGTGAGCACCAGGAGCACCAGTTCTATATAGTGGGATATATGTAGAATTCTTCTATTTCCCACAATGACCATTACTCTTCTCCAGAAATTTTGCTTCAAAAATCACTTTTTTTTTTCAAATTAATTTTTCCAAACTCCCAAAATGGTTAGAGAAATGCGACTGCATTTGCTCTTTAAAGAACCACCAGGAGCACCATTTCTATATAGTGGGATATACATATGTAGAATTCTTTTATTTCCCACAATGACCACTACTCTTCTCCAGAAATTTTGCTTCAAAAATCACTTTTTTCAAATAAATTTTTCCAAACTCCCAAAATTGTTAGAGAAATGCGACTTCATTTGCTCTTTAAAGAACCACCAGGAGCACCATTTCTATATAGTGGGATATATGTAGAATTCTTCTATTTTCCACAATGACCACTACTCTTCTCCAGAAATTTTGCTTCAAAAATCACTTTTTTCAAATAATTTTTTCCAAACTCCCAAAATGGTTAGAGAAATGCAACTTCATTTGCTCTTTAAACAACCACCAGGAGCACCATTTCTATATAGTGGGATATGTGTAGAATTCTTCTATTTCCCATAATGACCACTTTTCCTTCCAAAATAGGACAATTTTTAAAATTAAGTTTCTATGTTATTGATATATCTGTTGTATATTCCATTAGTATAATTTCATTATTCAGATGTCGGACCATATTTTCCATTAATTTTTGGGTATAGTACCCAGTCCCTGTTCCTGGATTTTGCCACCGAAATAATATTCTTTTATTTTACTAGGACTGTTAAGTGCTTAACAGTGCACTGTTAACTGCAAAATGAGCTCTGTAAAATTTTTTGGTTTTTTCTCTGCTAGTTAAATTTAAATTTATCTTCACACACATCTATAAGTTTACTATTGAGAACGAGCGAGGAAATATCGATATTGTAGACCAGAGCCCCTAAATTTACTAGTGAATCTATGTGATCCCAAAAAAACTACTTAGTAGTGCCACAGTTTAGTGGTGGATTTTCAATGGCAAGCTAATGTTAAATGTAAATAGATGATTACATTGGCTTGGGTATACCTGGTCAGTAGTACTACTGACAATGTCACTAGTAGGTCACTACAGTTTCACTACTCGCAGGGTATGTACATATGTAAATGTGTAATTTAATAAATATTATTTCATTATTTATTTTCTAATAAAATTTGTCCGTTTGCTATATAATTTCAAAACAAAATAGTTAAGCTAATATTAAAACAAGTTTTGAACATACACTTTGTGTTTTTTTTAATCATTGAATTTTTTTATGAGTGTAGGCCGTCAGGTATGATGTTTTTATTTAAAATCAATTAATAATTTGTATTTAAGCGTTCTGATTTCTTTCCGGTCATTAATTTATTTGTTAAAATTTTCTTATCTTATCAATTTGAATAAAATTGTGATTCATTTTAATAAAGCTCTACACATTTGTATTTAGTTAGCTTTATTTAAACATTTATTATTATTTTACGATGTGTAATTTTTAATATTAAATGCGGCAAACTTGAAAAGAAATAATCAATATATATAAATATGTACATGTTATTATTAATAAATATTATCAAAAAAAAAAAAAAAAAAAAAAAAAAAAAAAAAAAAAAAAAAAAAAAAAAAAAAAAAATATCAGTTTTTATTACTTAATTAAAAAAACTATTCACAAACAAATTCCGCTGCGGTTTTGCGATTTTCAATGATTTTCGTAGCGATGAAGTGTTTACTAATTTTAATAAAGTTATATGGCACATATTTCGAAATTGTCTGTTGATTATTCAACTGAGGCAGCAAGGCCGATTATTAATGGCAACCAGAGTTTAATTTTCTCTTTGAGATGCTCAAATGAAGTGTGATTAATTCTGCAGTGAATATAATACAAATTATTAAATTACCTTCCAATTTATAATATCCCATCAGCTTGGGACTCATTCATGCACTTGTATGAAAGTAGTAACCACTAAATACTAAAATATATTTTTTTTAGTTAATTTTAATTATTATTCCAACTCCATTTGTTTCTATATTTGTGATTTGAACGGGCTAAAGTTCGTATCGCTTTTTAAGCCAAATTATTTTTTTTATTTTGATTCTAAGAGTTCATGAATATGATAAAAATTATCACGTATATATTTAAATGTATGCAGTGTTGCCAGTAGATTTCTCGAAAAAATACCTACACATGCTAAAAAAAAATCAGATTTTTCCCTACACGCTGAAAAATTTCCCCTAGAAAAATCCCTACGCATTTTTGTCATTAAAATAGAAGAAACACATTAGTTATAAAAAAATATATCAGCCTTATTCAAAAAAATATTTTACTTGAGCTTTAAAGTTCATAGTAGCTACCAAGCACTTTAAGGCTAACATTGCTTTGTTAAGAAATTGTACTCAAAAGAGAACTTTAATTATTTTGTGATTTAATAATAAATTCTGGTAACACCACCAAGTTCAACAACCATTTCACAGCTTATGATGTACAACATCGAATACAATTTCATTCGAGTATTCAACTAATTTTTTATTTTATTAAATACATTTTTATTATCTTGAAGTTAAGCAACCTAATTTATAAAATATAAGCTTCTGACATGGAAGCAAAACAGATAAACATTTTTATGAAGTAAAAGTAAAAAAAAATATGATGAACATAGAAAAATGATCTCAATTTATTTTATTCGAACGAAATGAGTATTTGAATATCCAGCTTTTTTTCGATTCGTTTTGTTTGAATGTACATCACTAAAACATTTTTGTATAATTGTATTTATTTTAATATTTTTTATGGATTTTGTTATGTATTTCGAATCAGTTGGATAATTTAGTGATATTTTCCATCACATGACAGAAATAATAAATTTAAGATAAGAACTAGCACTTCAAGCTTCATTTTCAGATGTAACACGAATCAATATGCGCTATATTAACAAACATATTTGAGGTACAATATGCACATTTTGGAAATATCAACTTAAAGTAGTCTTAACAAACGTAGGTGCCTACTTTAGAATTTTGATATATGTAATAATTTTTTTGAATACAACTTTACACTTAACATTGCTTTTCAAAGCTTTAAGTTTTTTTTGAATACGACACTATGTGTTTATTAAAGCATTGGTAAAAAAATAAGTAAAAAAAATATATATATACATATGTATGTACCACCAGCAAATAAATTTCGGATTTTCATATGTATGTACTTTTAATTAAATTCAATTAAAACAACATAAAGTTTTTTAAAAATTGATATGAATAAAATTTTAAAGGATAAATTCAAGACATCTTTCAAGATTGAATGATATCCTAGAAAAAGCATATACCAATGCGAATTCATGTGCCAGGTGGTGCCAAGTTAACAGCTGCTTTTTTAGGAAGTTTGGCTTGTCAAATTTCATTGCAATAAAATTTGTAGTATGTTTGATTTGTCAATTTTCATTGCAATAAAGTCCTAGGCAGATGTTGTTGTTGCGGGCTAGATACCAACTGATATATAAATTCGCCTTGGCACATACATGCATACATACATATTAGTGTCGCCAACTTTTTAAACCACAAACAGCTCTACAAATATATTTGTAAGAGATTTTAACGAAAACGACATTTTTGAACCATTTTGAAAAAGAAATTACTAAAAAAAACTTTATGTTTGCATTTATTTCATAAATATGCGTGTGAAGTTAGCTCCGTCAGTTAGCTTCGTTTTTAGCATCCCTGTGTTACTTTACATTATCTCGCTCAGACACTGTGAAATAAGAAAAAATCTCTCACTTGTACACTGTTAACTTAACAGGGCAGATATTTTATAACATTTTCAAACAAAAATATTAATGTAAATATTGAAACTTATTTTGGTGGTAAAAATGTCGGCCAAAATCGAAATAGTGGGGTTATACGGGCAATTGGTGTCTAAAGCCAAGGCTTCAAATAGTTTAGAACTATATAGATTGTATTCAGAAACAATACAGTTCTTGATATATATGACTTTCAAAAATGTGTAATAAAGCATTTTCATATGTATATTATTACACATTTTTGAAAGTCATATATCTCAAAAACTGCATTGTTTCTGAATACAATCTATATAGTTCTGAACTATTTGAAACCTTCTCTCTCGACCCCAATTGCCCGTATAACCCCACCATTTCGATTTTGGCCGAAATTTCGACCACCAAAAAAAGCTTCCATATACATATGAAAATGCTTTATTAAACATTTTTGAAAGTCATATATCTCAAAAACTATATTGTTTCTGAATACAATCTATATAGTTCTGAACTATTTGAAGCCTTGGCTTTTGACCCCAATTGGCCGTATAACCCCACCATTTCGATTTTGGCCGAAATTTTGACCACCAAAATAAGTTTCAATATTTACATTAATATTTTTGTTTGAAAATGTTATAAAATATCTGCCCTGTTAAGTTAACAGTGTACAAGTGAGAGTTTTTTTCTTATTTCACAGTGTCTGAGCGAGATATATGTAAAGTAACACAGGGATGCTAAAAACGAAGCTAACTGACAGAGCTAACTTCACACATTTCATACAGGGTGACCGATGACATTTTTCAAAAAGTGGCACCAAACAGGGGATTTTTTTAAAAAAGGGGCAAAATTAAAAACAAAACGAGAAAACTGCACTATAATTTTTATTTTTAATGTATTTTCATATAACTCACCCTAAATAAAGGGGGTCAAAAAGTGGCAAGGCAGTCGAAAAAGGGGAAACGCAGTCGAAAAAGTGGCAAATTGCCACTTTAGTCGGTCAAACGGTCACGCTGATTTCATAAATAATGCAACATGACGGAAAAATTCCTACATTTTGGAGAAAATAAAAAATCTGTCCGATTTTCCATACGCTTCTATTTTAGTATCAAAAATACCCAGATGTATGTATTTTCACCTACTTCTGCCAACACTGAATGTGTGTATGTATGTATCAGAGAACTGTATGAGTTGATTGACTTTCGCTGTCCACTCACTTTTACAATGCTTTTGTTTTGTTTATTAACATCAATATGTAAATGATATTGCTTGCAGAGTTACCTCTCTAACAACAGACTGTCATTAACTCACTCTCTTTTTTTTTGTGCTGTTATTAAAAATCAAATAACAGACTAGATGAAGTCTTAAGTTAATAAAACATGGCGTATTAATTAATAATTTTTCTCGTATTAAAACAATTTATAAAATAAAATGGGGCTAGCTATTTTTATTATAATATTGCATAAAACTATATTTCTCAGAAGGGTGTTTAAGAAGTATTCAAAACAATCATACTGATTCATTGCTTTTTTTTTTTTTTTTTGCTATTCATATGAATGAATAGAGATTGCAAACAGTGGCATGGATTTATTAACAACAGTCTCATTAATATGAATCATGCAATAGCAACATTCATTATTTTAATGTTAAGTGCCAGCTCAATATTCATTTTACAAAATGCAAAATTATGCCGTTTGATTCGTAATCATGCAGATCACTGGTATGTATGTATATATAAAGCCTAATTTTAAATAATCTTCAAACTATTGTTTCTTTTTTGAGTTGTTAAAGTTTCTCTTCTCATTCTATCAAACTAAATGAAATGGCAATAAAAACAATATCAGCTGTTTTTCATAGTGTTGGCAGTGACAATCAGTACAGAGTCGGGAATACCTGTAGTGTAGATGATTTATATGTGAAATGTATAACTACACTTTGTGACGTGAGCAACCAATATTGCGTAGTTGGCTATCATTACGTTTATGCGCAGGATTTTTTTTGCAAATAAAACTGTAAATTGTTGCCATATTATTTATTTATTGCGACTTACTAATTTAGAAAACTATTCACGATTAACGCACTATATGCAAATTTACACAATTTTTCTTTTTAGGGTTCCGTACACCAAAGGTGAAAAGGAACCCTATTGTGTAAGAGCTACGGACGTGAAATTTGGACAGCGTATGTACAACCTTGGCCGCTACAACAACAAATTCATGAGAATTAAAAATTAACGGGTGTTCCAAAACGAGCAACGAAAAATGTTAAAATCCCATGTAATATACATACAATTGTATGTGCATATGTATATTGAAACTTGAATTTTGTAAAATTAGTGTATTTTTATACAGACTAAAACAAATAACAGTAAAATTTAAAAAAAAAATTAAATTAAGGGGTGGTCCATCAGTTAATGCAATTTTGACTATGTAATTTTAACAACTTGCTATATCTTGGAAACCGTAAGAGGCAAGCACTTGAAATTTTCAAAAACGGTAAAACTAAAAAATTCGAAAATTATAAAATCGCCAAACCAAAAAAAAAATCGCCAAAAATTAAAAA
This sequence comes from Tachina grossa, assembly GCA_949987645.1. NCBI lineage: Eukaryota > Metazoa > Arthropoda > Insecta > Diptera > Tachinidae > Tachina > Tachina grossa. Next base: position 15,249,395 of record OX465276.1, on the reverse strand, counting down.
AAAATCGCCAAAACGAAAAAATCGCCAAAATAATAAAAATCGCCAAAACGCGAAAAAAAGCGCCAAAACTAAAAAAAATCATTTAAATGAAAAAAAAACGCCAAAATGAAAAAAATCTCCAAAATGAAAAAAATCGCCAAATTGAAAAAACGCCAAAAACCAAAAAAAAATGCCAAAACTATATTATATAGCTGAAGTTTGTATTAAATTACATATCTAGTGTTCGTACGGAACCCTTCGTGCGCGAGTCAGAGTCTTTTTACTGAATTTATTTCTTTTGTCAACATAAGTAAGTTTTCTATAGAAGTGCTACCAAAACAGTGAGTTAATTTATTTGCGAATATTTTTATTTGGAAATAGTGCGCGTATAAACGTAGTATATAAAGTCAAACACAATAGGTATATTGTACTCGGATGTTTTTTTGATTGTTAAAATGCTGAACCAAATGTACCAAATAATTTTCTATGTGATTGTTGTTATATTTTTTATACATATGTAACTGCAATTTTACTTTCTGTCACTAGCGCAAATTATGACGTGAACACCTTTACTAATGCGGCCCCTACACGTTGCAACTGGTCGTACAATTGAGTTGCGTGTACCAGTTGATTGTTCACTGCACACGCTGCAATTTTTCATCAAACTTCATTAAAAAATTATTTTTACAGAGTCAACATGAGTTCTGATTTTTTAGCTCTATTGGCCATAAATAAAATTTTGATGATGGAAAAAGATAAAAAAATAATAATTGCCCCTATCACGGTTTTCAACTTTTAAAATGGTTTGGTTGGGATTGAAAAATTTGCATTGCCATTCTCCACTAAATTAACAGTTGACTTTTCAGTTGTGCTTTGGTACTTTCATTTACAACTGTGCGAAGTTTGGTTGAGAAAAACGTTGAGTATACACAACTGCTTTTTAGTATTTGGGTCTGTGGTTGATTTTTTTTTTAGTTACAGGTTGTTGCGAAATAAAAAGCTGAAAAAGGAGAAAAATCGTAACTAGAAATATTACTTATGCTTAATAACAAAATATTTTAACAGTTTCAGTATCGGCGGTATACCGGGCACATACAAAGATTTCTTTAAATATGGTTTTAGGTGATCCAAAAAAATAACAAAGCGTTTCTTTGTTTTGCCTTGCATTGTGTAGTTCAAGAGGGTTGGAATTAGCATGAATTTTTCTTCTGATACGTAGCACATCTATAATTGCGACTCCGTTTTCGTCGTCATAAAATAAATCAATACATATTTGTGTCCATTTGGTATGATTTCTTTGAACTAAAACACAAAAACGATACTTTTTCTAAAACTTTGTTTTTTTCGTGTCAAACTAAATATTTTAAGTTGGCAACGCGATGATAATTACAACTAAAAAACAGTTATGGTTCATAATACTAAAACACAGTTTGGTCGTGGGTAAGTTTGGTCTACTCTTAGACAACCAAACTGAATTTAGTTGAGAACCGTTATAGGGGCAAATAATAATAAAAACGTGTTTTTATACTCTTCAATAAAATTACGGATTGGAACTTTTTTTCTTTTTTCCCACTTATAGTTTACTGCGCGCGATGTTGCTTACAAAACGTCTGAATGAAAATGACAAGTTATTCGTCGGTTGAATGAAAATCAAAATTGCTTGATTTTTCATTCAACCAATGACCAACGGTTGGTCAATCATACCTCCAACGTCGCAATTGGTTGTACAACTTAATTACATTGTACAAGTTACCACGTGTAGGGGCCGCATAAGATTCTAAATTCAATTGCTTGTTGCTACATTTTCAATTAAGTGAAATTGCTTCAAAACTATGAAAATTAATATAAAACTAAATGAGCATTTTAAATTTTATCTCACTTACTCTCAACTTACAGCTTTTGGTGATGTTTGTCTTACGACAGGGTGTGTCGAAATACAAAAGCTTATAGTTTTATAGCTTTTCATCTGAATTGCAATTTGGTCTACGCAAATCGTTTGAATAGTTTAGACTTTACGGAGTTATGCTTTGTTTTTTTTTTATTTTTTATTTGACCCCATTTTATATTGACAAAAAAAGATGGCTTCAACTTTAAGCTGCTAACCAAGTATTTGGACAACCAATAAAGTGTCAAAGAGTGCGGGAAAGGAAAGTCTTGCTTGAATATATTGTGTATGAGATTTCATTCTTTAATAATACGAGTATTTCTTTACGAGCTATAAAAAAAAACTTTAAACAAACCCTCGCCAAAGAAATAAAAAACAATTCATAGGAAAATAACTTATAAACCGCTGCTATTTTACATGATTTATTTTAAGTTTCTTTTTTTACAGTTTCTGTATCTGTTTAAAAAAAAAATCATTATTAAACTGTCAAAATGTTTGAAATGTGCTTGCTCACATTTGAAATTGAAATCTTAACAAAAATGAAAACAAAATTCGTTAAAAAACACATTTAATAAACCACTTAAATGCATTTGATTTCAAATATGTTCTCCCAACTTTTTATTGTATAAATTATAATGATAGAAATTTGTTTCGTGTAAATTATACATACCATTTTTCACTTGATTTAATTTGCTAAAATAAACATAAACATCAAAAGCGTATAATAAATAAATGTTGTAACACACTATACAATTACAAAACCATTAAACCTCTATTCAAAATGAAACTACAATTTTATTTTAATATAAATTTCTCTTGCCATTACTTTATATTTTTCCCATTTTTTTCTATTTTTGTAAAGCTGACTGACTTAATTAATTTTTGCGGTTATTTTTGTTGTTCCTAAATAGTAGTAGTATTTTTTTTTTTTTTTGTTATGACAAAACTATAGAGTAATTGTACGAACTACTAACACCCTACTAATGCAGCAGCGGAGTGACGACTTTGTGGCCTCTCATTTTTGACGTGCTGTTCTAAATATTTTTTCTTTCATAAAGTTATGCAAATAATATGGATTGCATGTAACAAACTAATAGCGGTTCCCATTTATTAAACTTGATTTTGCGTTTTAGCAAAGAAAAAAAATGCTTGTGTCGGATACTACCAATAACAAAGTCAAACTAAAGCTAAAATTAAACACAAACTAAATTTATACAACACAGGGATATTTTTTCGCAAATCAGAGATAAAAATATGTGAAATCTATTTTGGATGTCACATTAGAAATATTCTGCTGTGACATAAAGACCGGGCTCACTCACGGCAAGTTTAGTTATGCAATTTTTAAGTTTATAGTTGTCTCGCCCATAAACTAAAAAGTTGCTAAACCCACTGTGAACCCAGTCTAATCAGATTTTAAGTTAAGCCATATTTTTTACTTTCCTGAAATAAAAGCAATCGGACCAAAAATTTCCAAAATTATTAATGGCCCCGCAGACGTGTTTAAAATCATATATTATAATTTTCTTTCAGATATAATATATTTTAGGCTCTATATAATAGAAAAATTAAGAAAATTTCGAAAAAAAATTTTCTATTATCTGAGATAGTTTTCAAAAATCTTGCGATTTTGAATAAATAAATAAATAAAAAATTGCTTGAAAAGGTTTTAAATGTAGTGAAATTATCAAGCAAAATTTCGTTCGCATCTCAGAATATATTTTGCATTATTAAAAAAGACAAAAACAAAATTTCGACATCTAAACCGCTAAAATAAATAAAAAAATATTTTACTGAATAATACCTAATTTACATTAAGCATTTTTTCATGAAATTTCATGAATTATGTTTGCTAATTGCAGCCCCAAAGAAGATAATTTTATATAAAAAAGGACATAGAATGAATCTCTGATGCATTTTTGGCAACTTTTTTGATGAGTTGCTCGTCCAAGCCTCCTATTGACAAATAAATTTTCATGTAACTAATTTCATGAAAAGAATGCTTAATGTAAATCAGCTATAAGTAAAATAATAATTTGGGTTTATTAGTGCTTTAACAAATGTTAAACTTAAATTATAACAATTCCCACCAAGAAAAAACACTAAAATGTCGACATCTTTGGTATGTATGTACGAGTATATCCAATTTATATTATCATGAAAACAATAAACTCTTTAAAGCTCCTGCTATTCGTATTTGCTCAGCGACTACAAAGGCAAAAATAATAACAATAATAATATTAATAATAACACACAACAACTAAATGAATTATTATATCAATAGCTTGTAGCTACAACTATTCCAACAACAAAAAACAACAACAACAACAATAATAATTGAAATAACAAACGGCAACGAACACAACAACAAATTAAGTCAATTTATTAATTACAAGGTATTTAAAGTCATTTTATAGAATTATAATTGTTTTATTGTTTTTAAGCATTAAACAATTATAATGAACTTCTGTATTATTTTTTGTACTTAAAACGAAACTAAAATGATAATTGTCCGGGTTGTAGCACCAGGTGTTGCCATCTTTTGTTGATTAATAATAATTTTTCATTATAAAAAAAGCTTTCAAAAATAAAATTAAGTTAGAGGAATAAAATATTTTTTTTTTTAATAAAAATGGATTTTGGCTCAAAAATAAAAAAAAGGATAAAATCTGCAATTATGTATTGTATATGATTTAAATAGGCTAAAGTTTATACAGCTCTGTAAGGCAAAGTATATGTGGTAATTTATAAAGAACAAATAACAGTAAAGTTAATTGTAAATATTATGACAACCACTAGCAGAACGAAACAACTAGCTGTTTTCGAAGGCTGCCACACCTTCATCATCAGCGTTTTTGTGTTTTGGTCCACTGTATTTGGTGTCAATTGATGTAAATTTAGGGCCTAATTTTGTAAAAATGCAACGTCAAGCGATGACAAATTTTTGTAAATTACAAAAACAAAATACATACAAAGAACAAATTGGAACAAATTGGACTAACCAGCTGTTTGTGTAAAACGTTTCAGTTAAAAATCTTGGCGTTTTTGTAATAGATTAAAGGAAACTTGTACAACTTTTCTTTAATCTATTACAGAAACGCTAAGATTTCTAACTCGAACGTCTTACACAAACAGGGGGTAAGTGTATAGAACTCATAGGAGACTATGTTCAAAAATAAAATAGCTTTTTATATAAAAACCTGTGTTTCTACAAAAAGGCACTGAGTTAATGACTGATCTTCGTATGTCTTTCGTCTTTGCTTAAGATGATGATTTTCATCAAAAAATTCTTGAAAAATAAGCTTAAAATCTTAAAGAAAATATAAAATCAGTTTCAAAATCAAATAAAAATGTTTGTCGTTGTTAAATACTTTTGTTTAAGGTTCTCTATAACTTATTGTGTTTATGCAAGTAATTCTCAATAACATATTGAAAGTTTTTCTATAAATATATGAAGCTTTATTTAAATCTTTTTTTTATTCTTAAGCAGCAATGAAATACATGTCTACATACAGACGTGCTGAACCAAGAACAAAGAAAAAATTTTTCATGCCATCGTCTGGTATTAAAATATTTGTTTATAAAAATATAAATCTACACAAGTCAAGCGGTTACTTTTTTTAAAAAAAAAATTGCAAATTTTCAGATTTGTTTGCAAAATTGCTGAGATTGTTGTTAATAAGACAACACTTTAAAAGTCACAAAAAACAAAAGTCAAATACAAATTGCTCAATTATATACACATGTATACTGTGGTTAACAAAAGCAGCAATAACAAACAAAATGAGATATTTTTAATATAAATCTATATTTTTGGGTTCTTTGTCGTTTGTTTCAGTGTTTATAAATTTTTAAAAATTTGTTTACGAGAATTGTATTATTTGTTCAAGTATGTATATAGAACAATTTTGCTCTACAGTTTTCTCAATAATTTTTTATTTAACAGTCTTTGAAATAAATTAAAAAATAATATTCAATTAAATTGCTCTCAAACAATAAAATAAATCATAATAAATTTAATAACCGGTTTTACAATACTATTCGAAAAAAAAGTAATTTTAATTCATAATATTTTTTTCTTTCCTAATAAGCGATGAGATATCATTTGTTAAATTAATAAATAGCGACAAATTGGTGTGGTTTTTTTTTCTATATAAACATATGATTAACTAAAGAGGCTTTTAAAATTAATTAAAAAAAAAATATGTTAACAAAACTACTTAAAAAGAACGTATAAATTAATTATCAAAACACCATTAACGTTTGTAATTGTTGTTATTTTTATCACTTCATTATAATCAAACGTTGGGAAAGAGAAAGCCAGCCAGCCACGCCAAGCCAGCTAGAGCGTAGTATTTCCTATATAAAAAGGGGTTGGAATATTAAAATTTCAACTGTTTTACATGATTCTTTTTTTTCATTTCAATAAAATTTCGTGTGTACCCCGAGTTATGCGTAGGCAACGGCGGCTGCACAGCTGGATAACCACAAATTCCATTGGCTGGAATCGTCGCCGTCTTAATTATTATTAATTAATATTGAAGTAGAAATATATTGTATTTCAGTGGCGCGGCGCCACTTTCAAATATTTCACTTTTATAAAAATAAAATTGTTTATATAAAATTAAATGTAAGAACATGTTAACTGTTAAATTAATTTAATTATACATTTTATTAAATTTAAAATTTTTTTAACTCACTAATAATCCCAAATTAGTATTTTACTTATTATGTAAAATATTTTTTTTTATTAAAAATAAATTGAAATTGATTATTGAGGGGTTTAGCTGGATCCTATGCGTGAATTTAACCGTCATTATACAACTTGTATGTCAATCCCCCACAAAAATCAATTATAACTACTCATCTGTCAGCAATTCAATGTTAAGCGGTTGATTGTTATTATATTAATATATTTATAATGTAGATATTTCTTTTGTTTTGTTTTAATTTAATATTAAAATTAAATTAACTCTTTAACTTTATATAAATGCTTTAAACCCTGATAATCGTGCTCATAATCTATTCAATCTTTTTTTTTATTTCATTTAATTTATTAAAAAAAAAAACGCAAAACGTTAAAAAAAACACTTCAAAAAATATGTATAAAATTAAAATAACAATACAAAGACAAATTAAATAAAATTATGTGAAATTTATACGAAAAGAAAAATTAAATTTTAAATTAAATTAATGAAATTGCAAACGACAAGCAGTGTCAAAGGCAGCAGTTGTAACAAATCGTAAATTAAATCAAAATTGATTATCACGACACAAACACTCTCATCATATAAATACATACATGCATATTTATAAAGGGTATTTCAATAGGGACTTCTGAATTATGAAAGTTTTTGACTGTCATATTCTTGAAGCGACATCTGTCGAATTGGCTGTAGTTTATCCAGTATTAGGGATATCACGATAACGTTTTAAAATATGTCAGCGCAGATGTAGTTGATGAAAAAAAATTATCCAAAAATAATTTCTAATATAAAAATTTTGTTATTTTAATACTTCAATATACTAGCCCAATTCACAATCTTGTGCAAATGGCCTTGCAGCGTTGCAGTGTAAATTGTCTTGCAACAATGCAAGACCATTTGCACAAGATTGTGAATTGGGCTACTGTGTTTTATATCGTTGCCTTTTCAAAATGAAAATTTCAAGAAGGCACAATGTTGCCACATTGAAATTTTAAGATACTCATTGTGAATTCCCTATATGTTTTGGCAAATCACCATGGATGGATATGGTGTTCAACAAAACGTGCAAACGATAAAATTGGAAATAAAATGATAAAGTTGGAAACTGACCCTAATTTTCATCGAAAAATCATATTCAGCGATCGTCTCCATTTTTAGATCGTCTCCATTTGCGAACAAATAAAATTGTCCAAAAAAATGTAATACATTCTGTTCGTTGAGAACGATATTGGCCTGGCCACCACCGACAACAGTAAATGCTTTAGGTATATCATAACCAATTTGTTTTGGCCAGGATTGGAATGTATGTGTTTTCAAAACGCCAGTGTTACGTGCCACACACGTCTGGTCACCTCACGTTGAGGTGATGTAAACTGCCCACAGAGATGGTGCGGTTTGACCTCGTTAGGCTGTTTCTTATGTGGTTTTTTTAACTCGCAGGTCTATGAGCCAACATAACCCTTGACATTGGCGAATTTGAGCCTGATTTATAAGCCAGAGTCATGCAAAATTTGACATATCGTATGATCGTCAACCAGAGATGCTGTTGCGGCCATTTGGATGAATACAACATATGTACTTTATTTTATTTAAATTCAAAAATATGAAGCACTTAATGAAATCCCCTTTATAATTTCGTACAAACACACAAATAATTTTTGTTTTGTGCAACGACACGAAAACGTTCTAATCATTCTTTTTTCATTTAAAATCAAGTGCAAAATAATAAAACACCAACTCACAAGTGTTTTGTTTTCTTCTTTTGACGTCGGATAATTTTAAATGGACAACACTGTTTTCTACATCAGCCGATTTGACAGTAGCAAAGTGTTTAACGACCTGTCGTCCCACGATATGGACAGAAAACGTTCGATGGGCAACTTGTACTGAAACCAACAACAATAAAATAAGAAAATTCGTTTTTGTTTTCAACACAAGTAATCCCTAAATTTATTTTGAAAAACTTAAATGAAACATGCTAATCATAACAAGTGTTTATACAAAAAAATCAAAAAACCCGACTGCGACCAACTTTGAACCGTCTGTTGGCCGCCATATTGAATTTTGACAACTGACATACATAACTTTAGTGACACTCGCGCGATTAAGACAAATAGATTGACGTAATTGTCATCAAAATCGGTCCACGCTTTCGGTTTATATAGCGCCGCAAAGGAACACACATATGTATGTACATACATACATACATATTTGCATAGCCATAAACACAGTACCCTTATTTGCGTTGCACAGTCGGGTAAAAATAAAGACCATTTTACTATCACCCCTATCGTTAATAACAAGTGGAATTTTTATTCACCACGAAGGGAGAAATGCTATCGTGAATCTCCCATAAAATTTTTTAACGCTATCACTCCCAGTGAATGTAAAATTAATAAATTTGTAAAGCTTAAAACTTAATTGAAAATCAAACAAATTTAAAAATAATGATAAGAAATACAAAAATTTTAGGTTCCAAATGAAATTGTTTTTAATTTTAAAGTTGTGGTTTTTAAATATTCTAGATGCAGTGGGAAAAAGTCTTTAGTATACAACAGCGGTGCACCGCCATGAAATTTACTGTGTTTGAACCAAAGAGATTCATACTCCATGAAACAAGGTGATCAGGGAACTTTTAAATTTCAATATTATTCGCATAATTTAATAAAGAACTTTTTGTTTTGTTAATTTTCATCACAATGCATGCTTTGTAATATCCAATTCTGCTTGTAAATTTAAAATTACCTCATTCGAACTTGCCAAATTTTTACAATATAAATATGAAAAAATAATGTTGAAAATGCAACTAGAGATGTGTGCGTATTAGTATTTGTAAGAAAATAACGTATTTTTGGCAGTTCCTTTATAATAACAATAATATAATAAAAAAAAATTTTTCCAATGTAATCAATTAAAAATTTAATGGAGTCAATTGAACATTTGTTTCAAAATTTAATTGATTAAAAGTTTAATTAAAAATTAATTGAGGCAATTAAATTTTTCTTTAAATTAAAAAGTTTGACACAATTAAATTTTTAACTGATTTTTTTTTTATTTTTTATTACAGCCCAATTTTAAATATTCCCGGAGCAATAATTCCCAGCAAATTGAGTTTTTTTTTATTTGAAAATAAAGGCATTTTATTCTAAACGGATGGCGATGGAAATAAAAAGGTAGAAAGAAAGATTGCAAATGATTTTTTTTTTGAATAGGCGAACAAAGAATATAGAAAAATTATCGGGGAATTGCTGAATATATTTTTAATTTTTTTTTCTGATTTTAAATAGGATATAATCAATAATTTTGGTGTTGAAAATTAATTGAAACTGCTCAGTATGAAACTGATATTTTGGATCTTAAAAATTTAACGCCTTACAAAAATATCGCCGTGAGCCGAAGAGAGCTCACGTTTCCATCGCTGTAACTAAACAATCAGCCATCTCTATAACACACATCCATATGGAAATACATACATACATATGTATGTACGTCCACTTGTCCTCATTGGAGGTGTAGCAGAAGGGAAATAACAATTTAACCACAACCAAAATATACTAAATATTGATGTTTTTATTTGTTTCAGTATTTTACAAAACCGCAATCGACTTTCTATAGTATGATGTTGTTCATACATTTCGATTTTTATAAGTCTATTCAATCTGTTGTAAGTGATTTAGTCAGTCAGCTAGCCAGTTAGTTAATGTAGTGAATACAATTTTGTTAAAACTCCACCTAGACAATTTTATTTTATGAAGACTGACTAAATGAATGTGTAAATAACTGGCTGGCAGACGGACGGACTGATAAACTGACTGACTCACAAAATAAGTAAGCAGGCAGGCAGGCAGACAAGCAAACAAAACTGTGTAACTGCCTTTTAGTAAATTTATACAGACATTTATTTAGAAAAAACAATGCGTGGGTAAATCCATAATTGAATTTGAATAATTTAATTAATTTCTCGACGTTTGAGAGAATTATGGGCCCAATAAAAACGCTTGTTAACATTTATTATGCACTACGCATTTCCTAACACCTAAATAAAGTAATATGCTGATTTAAATTTATCAAAAATGTACTGTTGACATGATATATTTTTCTTTTATTTGAATGCTCATTGGAAACTTTTATATACATTTGTATGATTTTTAGAATATTATTAGCAAAATATCTAAGATTATGTAGAGGGACTCGAACTAATAACGCTGAGGCTAATAGTCTTTTTTTAAGGTAAAATATATATGTATGTATGTATCTCTAGTTTTAGACCCGGTAGTTTTAGCTGCTCAACTTTTGATTTTGTATGACAAGTTGAGAAAGTAATATATACCTTTTGTATACCTATCTTTTTCTTTCTCATTATATAATAAACAGTTGAGCAAGAAGAACTACCAAATCTAAAACCAGAGTATATATTTTTAAACTGACATCGTATAACACGGTACACATACGAGAGCGTAGTTACATCAAATGCAACACTGTTCCCATCAAATACCACCTGTTAATAGACTACTGTCAAATTTTGAGCAAGTGTCGTCATTTACTTTACGTTTAACAGCTGTTCAAAACATACAACCTCGTATATTTTTCTAAAAATGGGGAAAAAAGTGAATTTCGTGTGCTCATTAAACATTATTTTTTTGTGAAAAAAAAAACGTCAATCAAACCAAGGAAAAGCTCGATAAATACTATGGGGACTCTGCACAATCGATTTCAATTGAAAAAAAAAAGTATTTTACTGACTTTCGTTGTGGTCGCACAAGTATAAATGACGCTGAACGTTCTGGTCGGCCAATTGAGGTCGAAAAAATCTACGATATGGTGGAAACCGATCGAAGAGTAAAAGTGCGTGAGATTGTTGATGCCATAGGCATTTCATATGGCTGTGTGGTTTCGATTTTAAATGATCAGCTGGGTTTAAGAAAGTTTGCAAGATGGGTGCCGCCTTTGCTCACATTTAACCACCAACGCCTGAGGAGTTTACATGGCAAAAATACATGAATTGGGGTACGAATTGCTCCCTCATCCGGTCTATTCTTCAGATTTAGCCTCGAGTTACTATTTTTTATTCTCAAACTTGAAGAAATGGCTCGTCGTAAAGAGATTTGTCTCCAAAATACGAATCATTCCACAAACGAACTGTGTTTCATCAAAAAAGTCTCGTACTTATTCATCCATTCTCGTAATTAGCTTTGTACCAGCTGACAAAATGTGTAACATTTGATAACCATGTTGATGCTTATTGAAAATGTAATGGCAACGTTGGTTACATTAAAATCTACAGAAAATATATTTTTACGTGGCAAAAACACACACATGCATAAAACAAAGCCTAATATAATAACAGCTAGCTGACACATTCATTGGCAGGCTCAAGTTTTTACTAACTACCATCCAAAATTAGCAATACGACAACAACAACTTCAAAAGTAAGTCGATACGATTTGACTAAAGAAGCCGTTAGTTTTCCTTTTTTGTTCGCTTTAATACAGTGGTGGTTTAAAAGTAATCACCCCTATGGTGAATAATATGTGAGAGTTATGTTCCGGTGAAATTTTCGTTCCCGTCAAAGGGAAAAATGCTATTGTGAATTTCCCTAAAATTTTCCCTCCTATCATTTCCAGTGAATGTAAAAAAGGGAAGAAGATTTGTAAAGCTTAAAAATTAAATGAAAATAAAACAAATTTAAGGTTAATAATAAAAATCCAATAAGCAAACAAATCAAGTGTAAAACAATTGTTGTTCAAGTCGCGCGTTCAATTGTCAAGTGTTGAATTGTGCTTGATTTACACTGTGTCCCGGTCCAGACTTGCAATTTTTGTTGCAGCAATTCTTTAATATATGGGAGAGTGTTGAAATAGAAACCAGGGTTACCGCTGGGAATTTTTTAAAAGTCGCACAAAAGGTCGTTTTATAAAAATAAAGTCGCACAAAAAAGTCGCTTGAGAAAATAAAAGTTGCACAGCTTCTTAAACGCTTTTTGATTAGAAAAGATTATTGAATCAAAACAAAAATCTTATTGCATATTTAATAACATATACAGTTGCATTATTGTATGTGCTCCAATACATATTTTCTTGTATGTATACTGAAGAAATCTACTTAAGTTTGATCAATTTGGCTGTCGTATGCTGCCGAGGTCAAGATATTTTTTACAAAATTCTAACATTTCGAACCAAAACCCCGTGAGTTTTTACTACAATTCTATCCGTTTGATCTTGGCGCCTTACTTCAACATATATAAATATTACTTTTTTGGAATCTAGTCTTCTATATCTTTGTCTATCAAATTTAAAGCTGACAGCATTGAGTTGCATGTTTTTACTTTCAATTTACTTTTAAGCAAAGCTAATTTCAAAATATTCACACGTTAGTAAAGACTTGTTTGTTTAACGACAAATTTTTTTCTTGCATTGACTCGGCAGCTAAAAATAATTTTGTAAAATAAGCACTGCAAAACCAGAATTTTTATTTTAAATACTTTTTTTGCTAAAACTATTCCTTGAAACTTTTACTGAAAATTTGGGGAAAATCTCTGAAATGCATTGTACACATGACAAGGTTGCAAGAAAGTAATATAATATAAAATAATAAAATTGGTTCTAACGTTCCTTTTCACAATGTATGATTAAGAGTTAACTTGAACTTTAACTGGCAGTTCTTCATACAAAACTTGCCGTTAAAGTCCCTGTTAGCTTTTAATTCTACATTGTGAGAAGGGCCGTAAATCAACAATAATCTGTGAATTGATTTTAAATTTTGACGTTATTTTTTTAATTTAATTTTTATTTTTCGAACTTCATTTGTTTCTATATTTATGATTTGAATAGGCTAAAGTTCGTATCGCTTTTTAAGCCAAATTACATGTGATAATTATTAATGAACAAATAACACCAAAGTTAGTCGTAAATATTATGACAACACATAGATGAACGGAACAGCTAACGGCTTAAAAGGCGATACGAACTTTAGCCTATTCAAATCATAAATATAGACGTTATTTTTTTATATATATAAAAAAAATTAATTTACTGCAATTTTAATTGTTTTTTGTGAGAATCTTTACAAAAAAGGGTAAAAAGTTCCAAGAAAATCAAAAAAGTCGCAAAAGTCGGTCATAAAAAAAGTCTCACAAAAAGTCGCAGACCGCTAAAAAAGGGTCAAATTGCGACTTTAGTCGTATGAACGGTAACCCTGATAGAAACATATACATTTTGTATTCCTCTCTCGCTCATTTTAACAAAAAAAAAAAATAAAAGTTGATGCAACAAAAATTGCACTTTATTTCAGTGAAAAGTGAACTATTCAGTTGTAGTACAGTCTAGTTCAAGCCTTGAACTATACTTCAATTAAGCCTTGTATTACAATATTCAAGTATATTTCAAGTTTAAAAAACAAAGGAAAATTCAATTCATTTGTTTTATAATAATAATCTAGTGCATATTTGCCTTCGCTATTGTTGTCACGATTTTAATAACTTTGTCTTTTTTTAAATTACTTTTATTTATTTTTGATATTTTTCAACACAATTTCAGTTTTATTAATAAATGAATTACGCATTTAACAAGGTTTGAACATATGTATGTATGTACAATATACATATACATTTGTAGTATATATGTTGTCCTAAAAATAAATATTTATAACTTTTAGTATTTAATTCGAAGGAAAATATCGAAATTATGCGAACAAAACCCAGGGAAAAGTTGAAAAATCGCCGTTACAAAAATTATTCATAATAAAGGGAATCAAAAAAAGGAAAAACACTTCTAGTTAAAAATTATACGCGATTGCAATTTGGCGAAAAATGGACATATTTCGAGGGAAAAATGTTCACGATAGGCATGAATAGGAAAAATCCCCAAGCAATGCTAAAAAATAATATAAAATAATTACAGTAATTTTGCGGTTAATAAATGCTTGACAATTGTTATCCGGAACCACCTGTCCGAATGCTAAAATTAATAGTACTTTTTTCTTCTTATTGTTTAAAGAGAAGTAACACTCAGGCAGTGAATGTGTACTACTATTACTAGGTGTTGGCTTCTTTAGGAAAGGGATAGTGAAGAAGACAGTGAGAAGACAGACGGTGAAGGAAGAGATAGAAGAAAACTTCATTATTTTATAACTCTGCCTTTTTTACACGTTTCTAATAATGCAGTGTTGTTGTTCGATAAATTTACTTTGTTTATCAGAGAAAAAAAATATTTAGTAATTTCTCAACACAAAAATCTTTCATAAACGTAAAAAATATAAAAAACTCCTTCCTCTGTATAAAAAATTAAAATTTTGATAGCTTCTACATTTTGTATAAAGAGTCAGTTTGTGTATTTAAAATTGAATATTTTCCATGGACTATTTGCAGTCTATTTGTGTATGTCTCACATTGGCGATTTATTATTTATTTTCATATCTAAACCCATATAAGGAAATAAATAATTTTTAACATTAAGAAATCGCATACAATAATGGGAAATTGCAGGAGAGATAATGTTTTGACATTATTTTGAAACAATTTCGGAGTCAACAGGGCCTCAAAGTTTTAAGTTCAGCTTTGTTGGTAGTATAAAACTCAAACATTTCTTTAATAACTTCATATGTATATAAATAGTCATGTGTAAAAAATTTTGTTATTTTTACTCGCAAGGAGAGAATTGCAATAATTGAGTATCAGTCAAATAGTAGAGATATAAGCTTGTAAATACTCGTAAAATAAAATGTGAGTTCAATAACACAAAATCAGATGTGTTTTTATATTTATGATTTGAACAGGGTAAAGTTCGTAACGCTTTCTAAGCCAAATTACATGTGATAATTATTAATGAACAAATAACACCAAAGTTAGTTGTAAATATTCTGACAACACATAGTTGAACGGAACAGCCAGCCGTTTTCGAAGGCCACTAAACCTTCATCATCAGCGTTCTTTTGTGTTTGGTCCACTGTGTGTGGTGTCAGTTGATGTAGATTTCTGCTTTATATAATTACTTGGTCATTATTGCAAATGGAATATGTGAATTGTTTTGATTCATATTCATATTTGAATTTGCTGAAAGATATTTTGTAATGAAAGCTGAATTTTACCATCTCTATATTTACAACAGTCTTACCATTGTCGTTTGTTCTTTACTAATTATACACATGTTAGTTAATTTGCTTATTTTTGTTCTACTTAAGACAAACTTTTTTGGTTTGTTACTATTACGTACATTTATTTAATTTTTGACACAAGCCAATGACTATTAATTTTTAGTTAGTTTGATTATTACTTATCGAATTTCATTTGATTCTATAATTATGATTTGAACAGGCTAAAGTTCGATCGCTTTTTAAGCCAATTTACATGCCTATTCACAGAAAGTATTGTGACTGAAATACATATAGGTAGTCAGTCATACCTCTAATATTGTGACTAAAGGCTAAAATTTCCGATTCTCAAAACAAAATTCTATCAACATAAATTTTTAAAATAAAGACAAGGAATGTCGACAATTGTGACAGGCATTTTAAAGCAATAATATTAAAAAAGAAACTAATTTGTGTAAGATAATTTCGGTGGTGAAGTAAAATTTTCACAAACAGCCGAAGAACCAGCTGTGCTAAGAACTGAGTAAGCTTTTCCATTACCTACTACACTCACAGATTTTACACTTCAATATTATATTTTTAGATTTTTTATTAACTTTTTATTTTATTTATTTTCATTCAATATTCAACTGTCATAATTTTCATTTAACATAGAATGTTAACTATATAAAATTTGGTTTTTTGTGACTATGTTACGAGAATAGAAAATTAAGACCGAGTCACAAGAGTTAATATAGAACTCAGTCATAACAAAAGTTGTGACTGACTTAAGACTTTTTCTGTGAAGGCATGTTAGCCTGTTGAAATCATAAATATAGAAACAAATGAAGTCCGAAAAGTAAT
The DNA here is from genome assembly GCA_949987645.1 of Tachina grossa. NCBI lineage: Eukaryota > Metazoa > Arthropoda > Insecta > Diptera > Tachinidae > Tachina > Tachina grossa. Next base: position 15,232,895 of record OX465276.1, on the reverse strand, counting down.
AATTAAACTAACTAAAAATGATTTTTATTTATTTTCTTAATAAAAAGTACATTCGTTTAATCAACTTTAATAAAAAAATTGTTGACTTCAAAATTGGTGATTTTAGAGTGCATTTTGTTTTTATTCCCATAATAAAACAAGTATTACCAGACTGCTAGGAAAACTAAATACAGGTATTACCAGACTTTACACATAAAAAAATTAGATTTTCGATTATGAGCTGTTAAGACTGTACAACACGGTAACACTGTTAAGATGGCGCTCTTCACATAATTTAACAGCGTTGCCGTGTATTTCTTTTTTTACTTCAATGTACTTTTCAGAAAAAGGCCTATAAATCGATAACCAATTGACCGTTTAGCATAAAATTAGTATTGGCAGAATATTTAGAGCAACAAACGCAAATAAATGTTAGACTAAAAACGAAAACAACAAAATGAGATTTTTTATATTTCAATGAACATCTTCACAAACCTTGACCAAAAAATTCGTATGGTCATTAAATTATTAATGCAGCCAATTTGACTAAACGAATGATGATAATGAACTTTTAAATATGAATTGATATTTAAATATAGTTGGCGAAATCGGCACTAAAGAAATAAAAAATATCTTAAAATGTGTATGTATGTGTATGGTTTTAAAAATTTTAAGATAGTAAAATTTTAAATCATTTACGGGTAGCCTACGTATAACAATTTATCACAAATGAAAATCCTTAAAATACTTGATAAAATTACATAAAACTAATCATACGAAAAATGATGATGAAGGTATCTATACCGACAATCTGTTTAACAACTTTATGAGCAAATCCAACACAAATCGGATGCCAGTGGCATTTACGAGTATATATATGTGTATGAATGTAGTATTCTGAGCTTCTTTGGCTTCTTCTTACTCATACCTTGTAGTATTTCATCGATTTGTTGGTTGTATTCGGTATTTTCTGTATGTTTTTGTTTTACTGTATATTTTTCGTGTAAATCATTGTCTCGTCATCGTATGGCTATTGCACGAGTATCTCGCCAACTCCATGTATGTATGTATATTATGTAGTGCCAAAATATACATTCAGATACATATTCGCACATAAGTATATTGGGTTTATTTTGATTTTATGTGATTTTCCCCACACACAGTACAAAGTAACAGCATAAAATCACTACACTTTATTTTTGCTGTAATGAAATGAAAGAAAGTAAGCAAATAAAAAAAGCAGAACTTTCATCATAAATTCTTTTTGGCTTTGTGTCGTAAATTTTATACTCACTTTATATATTTGCGCCATATTTTTTCACAGCTCTTTTACTCTACTTCACTTCCTTTTTACTAAAATTGTTTTTGTTGGCAGTTCTTTAACTATTTGCAATGGCTGTTTTTTTATGTGTTGTACTTTTTGTTGTATTTGCTACACAAAGCCACTTTAAAATACTCTTATTTATAAACTCTCTTCCCCAGAGACTTCCTTTAAATAAAGTGTTGCCGGACTCGCGATTTAAATTGATACAGATTAATTTGCAAAATTCTTGAAAGTTTTACAATAAAAAAACTTTCAGACCTCTTTAACATTTAATTACAACATATACACATACATACAAATGTACATATCGAGACATAATCGCAAAAAAAACTTAAGCGACATATATTTTGAACTTTTCTTTTTAATTAAAATAAAATTATATGCAATTGAAAATAATCTATTTCAAAAATACTACCAATATTTTGCGGCATGTAGCTACTACTAGTAATTTAAAAAAATGCAACCAACATGCTGAAAATTCCCGTGACGTCATCGCCACATACGGATGCGGCTTTTGACATGCCGTGTACTATAGGCTTTAATATTTTTTGGCGGTTATGGTACGATATGCACGCAACTCATTCAACACACGGAACTCAGCAAGCGACAAAATTTTTACATTTGCGGATCAACTCTGTAATTCGAAAGGAAATCTACTCTGTAATTCTAAAGGAAAGAAAAGGCTTTCGAAGTTATATGCTGTTAAGACTTGGTTAAATTTTAAAACTTCCATTTAATATTTTTTTTTATTTTATTAAAGAAATATAAATATATATAAAATATATATATATATATATATATATATATATATATATATATATATATAATAATATAATATATATATAAATATATATATATATATATATATTTATTTTATTAAACGAAAAAAAAATTCAATCAATTCAATAAAAACAAATAAAAAACTAGGAAATTCATATATCAACTGCTTAAAGAGAAGCTCACACTCAAAGTGAGACACTACAATTTTTATATTTGTATTTAGTGTTGAATATATTTTTAATACTTGGTAGACTTTCTTATCGCTTGATACCACAGCTTGAAAACGCCGTGCTGTACTTTCAAGAAAAATGTTTATAATTCGGGTCCAATAGTATGCCATTCTTCTGTTACGACTGCCTTCAGTGCGTCAAACCCCCTTGCCAGTAGCGGATCCGCCATTTTTTAAGTCCATATATTCTAGAAAAGTTAATTCTGGTAATTGGGGAGGAGTTTCCATTAGTTTTGGGTAATTATAATGTAGCCAATTTCCCGGTAGATTTTCGGCGCTTTTCTTTAAGAACGTCAATTTTATACTTCAAAACCATAATTCCGTGTACAAAATGTATTTTACCAACTCCGGACGATGACAAACGCACACATGTCATAAAGGCATCACCGTCGATCGTGCTTTTTAATAGCCTTGTCTGGAATTTCGGCACAAGGTTTGCGCCAAGCGAATCTTTCCCATCTGGTACAAACTGGTGATTTTTGCAGGTAATAAAGAAAATACGGTTTTTTGGAAAAAAAAATATCATTAAATTACACAACTTGTTTTATTTTATTATTTTTTTCTTGTGATAAATTTATAGAAAACGGCAACTTTGCCTTAAAACGAATACTATCAAACTGTAGCATTTCTGTATGGGTGTTGTTGTTGTTATTAGTGGCATTGCTTTAAAAACAGAATTGCCAACAGTTTTGTTATTTCTTACATGTGTACATATCGTCGCTGTTTTAACTAACCGACCTAACTGACATTTTTATGAAAAATGAGTTAAGTCCTCTACTGGACTTTATAAGTTATAGTACACATTGTCTGCAATTTTCATGACTGTAAGCATTACTTTTGTGCCCATATAAGTAAAAAGTTTTCCGACGCAGCCATAAGAATGAATGTATAAAACAACCGTAAAACATGCTATCCTGTTAAATTTTTAAAATGTTAGTTAGGTCAGTTAGTTAAAACAGCGACGATATGTATGTGTATCTGGTTTTTTTCTTAATTAGGAGTTAGTTATCATTAGCAAGAGGTCACTTCAAATATAAAGTTTTTAATATCCATTTAAACTTTTTTTTAAATATTAAAATCCAAGTTTTTCGATTTAGTCACCACATTAATTGGTAATTAATTCATGCCATTCAAAAGTGTTAATTTCGCCAAATGTTATAAAAAAATACCGTGTTGTAATAAACCTTCCAAGTTCCCCGCGAGAAATTTGGCTAATTATTATGAACGTACTCGTCCCCAAGACTTTTAAAAAAAGGAAAAAGTACTAAACTAATTTATAAAGTAAGAAATTTGCAGATTCCAAACTTTATTACTCATATGTAAACTCTTTCATAAAGCGCGTTCTATTTTTAAATTTAAATAGAACAAAGTGTGCGTGATGGAGATATCATCGAATTTGTTTATTCGTTTGAAAGAGTCTATTGGCGTCATCCATTATGGTTAGAATATAAAATCATGTAAATGCCTACCACGTCCCTCAAACCGCTACATTTTCTCTAAACATACCAACCCCCTATCTACCCTCCTTAGGAGAGTTCCCGTAGAAAAATAATGATTTTATTAATAATCCTCTTCGTTCCAAATACCCCCAAGGTGCCTCTATACTATACAGTCTATAGGTTAAAGTGGAAGACCGACCCCCACTAGTTCTTGCTCTTAAACGGAGAAAAAATTAATGTGTTTCGGTCATACATTTGGTTCCCCTGGAGGTAACCTGGGTAATCTTGTTAGGACGGTGGAGAAAATTTTATAAAAATATTGTATGGGAACCGCTTAACTCGGTGTGATAAGTGGTTAGTATACTTGGAAAAAAAGTTTGGTGAGAAAGAATTAGTGGGGGTCGGTGGGTCATACATTTTACATTACCTTCTGGGAATGGGCCCTGGGCAGTTATGAGACTTCGTAAATTTTTAGCCCTTTATTCCGAACTTTGACCTCGATACGGCACATGTTATTATTAAAATAGCGACTTCAAATTTTTACACAAACATTTTTTTTGTTTGTTAATAGGAACACTTTAAGAGGTTTATTTGGAAAATAAGTACCAGTCTAATTGGTATATATGTCAAACTAATCATTGTATGTACGTTAAAAGCTGCCCAACTTTAATACTTTGTGCTGATGGAGACGTACTGAATGCGATTGAGTTCATAAGAAAACCTGAATTAGTTGTCAGTTGAAAAAAGCGCCGTATAACGTATGACGGGTTGTATGTGGATCGGCCTTAACTAATAGAAGCTTTGACGGATATATCCGCCATCACTGCCGGTGAAATTACTGGTAAATTGACTGGTTACTGTTCTTGTAGGAAACTTATCGCAGAGTAACTATATTAATTATGCCATCTAAGAAAATAATCTCGTGACTAGTTTTATATTCTCTGTAGAGAAGAAGTTAGCAGCTGATTTACCGACCAGGTAAATATATATAAATATATGTAAAAATCCTTTGATAACCATGACATGACATCAGGGCACTACTGATGGGCTCAAATCACGGATGGAAATCATGTTACAATTGTACTTTTTATGGTACATTTTTGACCTTGTTGGTACCGTGGTACTACCGCGAGTTACTTGGTACAATTTAAAAATGTCAATGTTTCACTATATAGTAACATTAATTTTGCCTACATATGTTCTTTTTTATTTTGTGTGTTTGTGTTTTATTTTAATCTCTAATATAATAGTAGAATCTACGAATGTACCTTTATGAATGTAATATTTAATGTTTTTTTTTGTGTTAAGTTTCTGTTTTTTATTTTAAACTTTTGTATTTTTAACCCCCGACTAAAAAAGGGGGTTTTATAAGTTTGTAGTGTGTGTCTGTGTGTCTGTCCGTGTCCACGTACAGGCCAAACGGCTGGACCGATTTTCATTTAGTTTTTTCTGTTTGAAAGATGACTTGATCGAGAGGGTTCTTAGCTATGTTTGAAGAAACTCGGTCCAGCCGTTTAGAAGATGTAACATCTTTTCTGAAGAAAGTCGGGGGTTTTTTAAAATTTTTAATTTTTGTTATTATACTAATATTTTTACGTTTCTGTTTTTATTAATAAATATTAAAAATTGATACCGTAATGGTCTAAAAAGTACATTTTATTTTCATAGTTGGTACAAAATCCAAGAAGTCATTTTCCTACCCTGGCTCAAATTCATTGTTAGTTGGTTAACTAGTGAAGGTGGTTTAAACAATGGAATTGATAAGAAAAATCGTTAGTTAAACTACGCACGTTAGTTAAACTATAGACTGGTAATTTGGACCCTAATCGACTATTGTGTCATATTTTCTCAATCGAGTTTAGAAAAATAAGAAATAAATATTTCCTCTTGTCAATAATGAGTTTTTTTTTTGGACTTAATGTATTTATTACATAGTACATGCATGCATATATACATACATACATACGTACATATGTATGCATGTATTTATGTTTAATTCCACAATATATTATAATTACATATTGACTTTTTGATGTTTCATGCAAAAATTTCACAGCAGATTAAATTAATGCTAATTACATATTATTATTTTTTTTCTTAAATCACAATTAACCTCCACAAGAATTATAAAGACTCTCAATTAATGGAGTTTGCAACAAAAACTCATTTAATCTTTAAAGAAAACGAAACAACAACAGCAACAAGAAAACAAACAAAACACAACAAAAATTATAGATAAAATTGCTACGCTACTCTGTACATGTAATATAGTTGTATGTACCCTGCAGAAAGTGCGAATAGTGAAATTGTAATGATTTACTAGTGACATTGTCAGTAGTACTACTGACCAGGTGTACCCCTGCCAATGTAATCATCTATTGACATTTAACATTAGCTTGTCATTGAAAATCCACCACTAGACTTCTTATCACTACTGACTAAAGCCGCGTTCAGACTATTATACTTTGTTTTTATACTTGTCAAAAATTCAAATAATACGTGCAAGTGTGATAGTCTGAACGCAAAATGTCATCAAAGTGACAAATAATACGACAAAAATTTTGACATCCCATAAGACTTTTTTCGTTTTTAGAAAATTTTCTAAACGATAATACTTTTCATTAGATCAGGGTTGCATTTTCACACAAACCAAACTTCCAAGTCGGTTGTGTCGCCGCCGATAGCGTGTCGTCATTGATGTCATGTTTTGTAATATGTATATCGGCTCAAAATTTTGAATAAGTGAATCGTATGGAAGTATATTTCGTTGACGTAATTTTTTAACGTTTTTGTAATATCTTTTCTTAAATTTTTTCTGTTATTTACATAGAATATTTTTAACTGTTGAATTTTTTCAAGTGTCGGCACGTCCCCGCCTGCATGAAACCGTTTTGCCACCGCTAGTAAATGAATAGCACAGACATTTTCATTGAACAGCTGTTTTGTTTTCTACTTGTATTATACATTTGATTTGAAGTGTGATGGTCTGAACACAATATGTGATTTTACATTAGATTTTTTGACAGTCGCAACGAATGTATTTAGATTTCTGTATCGCAAAATGTGATGAAAGTATTAATACTTGTATAATAGTCTGAACGGGGCTTAAGTAGTTCTTTTGGTGCCATATGGGGATATTGGCACCAAAGATTCACTAGTAAATTTTAGAGGCTCTAGTCTACAATTTAGATATTTCCTCGCTCGTTGTCAATAGTAAAATTATAGTGATTTTCTAGTGAAATTGTCAATAGTGCTACTGACTGGGTGTACCCCAGCCAATGTAATCGCCTATTGACATATAACATAGAGTTGTTATTGAAAATCTACCAGTAGACTTTAGCACTATTGAGAAGGTAGTTCTTTTATGGCCATATGTGACGCGCAAAATAGATAGGGACCTAAGGGTAAAAACCGGTTTTGTTCAGGAGAGCCATTTTAAAGATTTAAATACGTTTATCTTTGGTGTACCATCACATCATAAAACGCGCATATCTCTGGGAGGGAACACTTTTGGGGCATGGGATCGGTCTCATTCGATGCTCAGATGTTGCCCACATCAAAAAAAAAGTGAAAATTGATTGACCCTTAGGTCCCTTTCTCTATGCGCTGTCACATATGGAGATATTTGAACCAAAGCTTCACTAGTAGATTTTAGTAACCTTCGTCTACATATATTTTTTTAATATTATTGCACAACATAATGAAAAAGATAAACAACCTATTGACGCATTCATTGACAATATCACCAGAAATACACTAGAACTGTTGTCTCTAACGTATCTTTACTCGCACTTAAAAGGAAAGTTGTCGAAATTTTAACTAGTGCAATTGTCGCTGGAGAAAGAGTATTGACATAGAGACATATGGTTCTAGGCTGACTAGAGGGTAGATATGTACATACCTATGTATATATGCATGTATGTATGTATGTATGTAGGTACTATTTTAAAACACATTTTCATACTCAAATCCCATAGATATGTATCTTTTGTGTATGGCTTTTTGAAAACTCATCTTCTTCTGAAATTGTAAGAAAACTATTATAAACTCTTTTTAATCTTTTAACACAACACTAAAGTTGTAAAATGGTTGGTTGGGGCTTCTATTTAGTTCGTCATTTTCGTTCTGTAGTCTTACATCATGTAAAAACACTTTAACACACCCATTTGCTTACACACTACCACCATTCACTCGAACTCTAGAAGGAACACAAACAGCTGTAAACAGATATGTATGTATATTTTTTTTTTGTTTCTTTCATTCCTTGTGTTGAAGTACACGTACAAAGTTGAGAAAAATTAATGAATGAGAAAAAAAAGGGGGGGAAAGAAAGCTGGAATAAAAAAAGTATTTTTAAAGTACAACAAGAAAAACCAATTAATCATTAGTTTCAAATATAAAAAGTGATTTTTTTTTGGTCAATAAAAATCTTTCGACTTTCAGTTGTGAAAAATATTAAAAATTATTTGTAATATAATTTACTACATATTTATGTATACATATGTATGTATATCTTTATATCTGGCTGTACATATTTTTATGATCGATTTTACACCAAACTATTAAATAATGTTTGGATGACGGACATAGGAAAAAAGCCAGAAATTTAAACAGAAACGCAATCTGTATTTTTGTAGGGTTTTTATTTTACTTTATACATTAAACACATTAAAGTCAGCAGGCTGCCAACTACTACTTGTCAAAAAATTTCATACTTGTCAAAAAATTTCATGTGTGAAGTATATGAAAATTATTACATTCTCGGCAACACGGCTACACAACCAGGGTTGTAGCTCCAGAGCGCGAAGCCGATGTATAATGCTGATCGGCGGTGGCTAAGTGCAAAAATAGTCGGCGGCGGCTAAGCAAATGTGTCGGCTAACGGCCGGCTACCACAGTAGTTTTGTTGTTTACATGCAAGGACTATGGACAACTCACCTTATTAAAACCTAATTCGAAGATATACAACGGTTGCAACATATAAAAAAGGGCTATATTTTAACATTCGCTTGAAGAGAACGTTTAGTTTGTTTGTTTTAAAAGTTTTTGTATATTGCCGCTTCGAGGAAATGTATGTACATATCGCACATTTACTTCAATAGTGGCATAACTCAAAAAATGAGTTTTTGAGTTAATAATGCAGAAAGATGCGGCATTTCGTATTCTATCTTGTGTAAAAATTTAGATATAAAATTTGGCGGCGGCTGTTAAGCCGGCTATGCGCCGAACAGTTTCGTGCTCTGTGTAGCTCCCGTCAATTAGACTTATTTGTATTTTTGTGAGCAACATAGAGGAAATATATTGCTGCCAATATAATAATTAGTGTTTTCATCAGCGTGACCATATTAGCTTATTTTGAGCTAAATTTAGCTTATTTTTTTGGGATTTAGCTGCAAAATTTCCATTTAGAAGTTAGAACTCTCAAATGATTAATATACATACATACATATGTACAAATATATAAAATAAACACTACGCAATTGAAAAAAAGACTTTTACTGAAAAGTTTAATAAATAAATAAAATTCTTATGACGACAAAGATTTTAGCGATTATTAAACCTATAATAACTTGGATAGGATAATTGTGAGAAATATAAAAGGAGATAAGAACACGCCAAAATGATTTTTATGTGTTTAATGAATTGGAATTCTTTCAAATATTTCGTTGGATTTAAAATTTTATGTTCTTTTGTAGTTTATTTTTGGAGCATCACTATTTTTAAGTCCATATTACTTATTTTTAAATTCTTAAAAATTTCAGAAAATTTAAATAAATATAAATTTAAAGAATTGTCATATCGCTTTTTAAGTGTTGCCCTATTTATACAAAATATTTTCAAGAATGCCATATCTATATTGAAAGCAAAGTATGGCACTTCTAGCTAAATTGACAACTTTAATCCATCACTGAAAAACAGCATGAGCGGTTAAAACCCGTTTAACTTTGTTTCTTGGTTAACTCAAACGTATTTTAAACTATGTTTAACTAACTAGTAAAAAACTAGCCCAAAATGGCTAAACCGATTTTCTTCAATTATAGGCGAGATCAAGTCACTTTTCAAACGACAAAAACAAAATTAAAATCGTTCTAGCCGTTTGGGAGATGCGGCGTCAAAGACATACAGATTCAACTAAATATATCTAGAAAAGATGTGATATCTTCTGAACATCTGGACAGATTTTCTTCAAACAAAGCTAAGAACACTCTCGGTCAAGTCACCTTGCGAACAAAAAATAAACTAATTCAAAATCGATGCAGCACTTTGGTCTGTACGTGGACTCGTGCAGATGCACAAATGTACAGACACACACTACAAACTTATAACACCCTTTTTTGGACGAAGGAGGGTGAAAAATTATAATATGTTAACATTCAAAAATATAAAATTTCTTCATTGAAAAATAATTTAAAAATACAAAATGTAAATTGCGCATTTATAAGAGAAATGACAAATTTAAAAATAGGTGACATTGATTGCAATTTTGGAGTTACAATGGTAATAAAAGTTACATTAATATTGCCTATAAGACTTTTAAAGATTTTCTTTGAGTTGAGTTGAGCTTGTATTCAGCGGCATGAATTTAATTTATTTAACGTCATTTTAGCAATAAGAAACTATTGCAACGTGGAAGAAGCCGAAAAAAGTTTAGCTTTATTTTGTGGCTTAAAATTTTAATTTTTAGCTTATTTTAGTTCTTTTTGAAACGTGATTTAGCTTCACTTTATTTTAAAATCTGGTCACACTGGTTTTCACACTTAGGGCCATTTTCACAACTTGCCTTTAGCTAAAGGCAGGATTTTGTCTGCCCGATAAATGGCTGTGCATTTTAATAACTTCATTTATTATTTTTGTATCCGTTCAATATTATTATCATTGATAATAATACCAATAAAAAGTTTCAGTTGTAATAATGCAAAAATATTTATCGGGCAGACAAAATCCTACCTTTAGCTAAAGGTAAGTTGTGAAAATGGCCCTTAAAGTTAAAACCTGGAGGCAAATCGCGGCACTCGTTATCGAACGAAACTAGGAAATATTTCCATATAAACTCTATTGAAATATTTCGTAATTTCGTTCGATAACGAGTGCCGCAATTTGGCCCCTGGTTTTCACGTTAAAACCATAAACAGCTGAATTTTGCATTCACACTGCTAGTTTGATAAATTCAAATATACTTGACGACAACATATTTGTTGTTGTACTTTTTCTTACTTCTTGTAAAACTTATTTGACAAACTGTACATCAGCTGTTTGTCTTCGTATGAAAAAATAAGAAATTTTACAATGCGCTCTAAAATGAATATTTCAAAATTATGGAACTACTTATACAAAGTGAAGAAGTGCTTGGAAATCAAGTTATTGTATATAACATAAGCTAAACCTATTTAATCAACTGATGGATGTCAGTCATATCGTCTATTTTCTCTTTCCAGATTTCCATGAAAATATTTTCGTTGTTTTCTTTCCAGAAGATTTTTTTCCCGTAATTTATTTACTATGCCGCAGTAATAATGTATTTTAAATATACTGTGCGGCAAACCAGTAACCACCCGACGTATTGTTGTGCTTGCATCCATTTTGAAGTTGAAAATCTGTAAATCGAAATCTATTCTTAAGCTTAAATTAGACGTGACATAACCATAACCATACAAAACAGCTGTTCGAACCAAACTAAGGAGAGGGGGGGGGGAATACTGTATTTGATTATAGTTGACTCGCCATAATGCCATAGTCATTGCCATAGAAACCAATTGAATTTTGGTTTGGTTATGGTTATGGCATTATGGCTATGGTACGTCTAATTTAAGCTTTATTCTCCGGCATAAACATTATCAGCTGCTTCCGGTCATTTTAACTTGATAGCACTGAATTTAGCACTGCGAAAACAAGGTTGCATTTCATAAAACCAACTTAAAAAAAAATTGGTTTTAACAAAATCATTTTGTATGGTCAAACAAGATTTAAACAGTTGATTTTAACGTTAAAACCAACTTTTATTAAAACCATGTCAGTGTGAAAACATAAAATATGTATGTTTTATGATAAAAGCATTTAAATTAATCCAATTTCAACTTAAATCTCAATTTTCTTCGAACAGTTTCAGGAGTGCTTCCGCCTTGAAAATTGAAGTTAAATTGTTTTGATTTTTATAAACGATACAAAGAGAAAAAAAACAGCTGTTTTAGGTTTACAAACATTTGCAACTAGCAGAATTTAGTATATATCCTAGACTGTGCTACACCTGCTGTATCTGCACCAGCAGCCTCCATTAATATTTTTAAAGATATTTTCTGCTAAGGATACACCATTTTTAGAGCTATGCTGGACATAGGACCTGGGTCGTGATTTTCGTAAACAAAATTGATTGACACTATTACAGTTATAAATTTACTTTTGTTTTGGTTTCTTTCTTAACATTTTTTAGTTTGCGTTTTCTTTATTTTTCTCTGTTCGTAAAGAAGGAGATGCCAGATGACTTACTAATAAGAACTTTAAAAAACAGGGTTGCTAAGTATACGTTTACATATGCGAAATGTCCATAATTGCAAATATTTGCGGCGAATTCATTTTGTTTTATAAATATAAATAGAATAAATTAATTTTATGAATATTAAATAAATAATTTTATTGCATTGTTATTTAACACATGAAATTTGTTTTATGTAGCTAAAGGCGGTTTCAGACTATAATACAAGTATTAATACTTTTGACGAAAATGCTTCCCTGATCTAATTTCTGTTTAAAAAATTTCAAAAAACAATAACAACTCAACATGTCAGAGTTGCATTTTCCAGAAAAGTATTAATACTTGTATTATAGTCTGAAACCGCCTTAAGCGGCATATCTCTAATAGGGTGTTCCAAGGCACCTCTATTCTTTTTATTTATGTTTATTTCAAAACAAAAAATTTAATTAGGAGGAGTTGCTCTTGGGTAATTATTACTTCAACAACGTTTTATTTTTCTTACGAACAACGATCGGTCAAATAAAAATCTCAATAAATCCATTTTTCAAAGTTTTAAAATTCTGTGAACATATATAACTTAAATAATTTATGTGTAATAAATTAAACATTTCAAATTTAATATACAATTTTTTTAAGTTGACGTACATATTTCCACAAAGTATTTGCCATACATATATATTTATTTGGCTAAAATAAAATAAAAATTTTAAACTAAATTATAGATTTTTTAAATTTTCTTAACACGAAAAATTCATTTAATATCCCAATTGATTTGTTTTTTTTTTCTTTCAACCTCATAAATAAATTTTTCATTTAAATTACTTTCTTTTTAAAAACTGCGATATCATTCAAATGTTTATTTATGTGAAAAAAGATAGACAGAACAGATTTTTCTTTTTTTTTACAAATAAAATAAATGAATGAATAAATAAAATAAATCGGTTTGCTTATTTTATGTTTGAATTCTTTTGAAAATGCCAAACAAAATTCTTTGAATTGTTTTCAGCAATTTTTGAGATTTTGTTTAAACAAATTTTTGGGCTTTTAACTTAAATAAGAATTTAAATTCAATTAATTATAATGAACTTAAGCATAGCGATCATTTAGTGCAATAGTGTGATAACTAAAAAAAAATTAATTTTTAGAGTTATTCACATTTCGTATTTTATCTAGGGTAAACATTTTATATAAATAACTTAATCTTTTCGTGTCTTCATTGCGTTGTATGTAAATTGAAAACTTTTCAAAACTAGTTTTTTTTTTTTTTTTTTTTTTGGAGTTGTGATACTATTGAAGAAAATGAGCGATATGTAAATTATATAGAGATCGCATAAAAATCTTAAGAAGTTTATATCATTGCAAAGTCAGCTCACCCAGATGAATGATGAATGAAAAGACCTAACTAAGAAATAAAATCATAAATTTAGTAAAAACATAAAATGCTTTTACTGCTTTTGTTTTTGAACAAAAAAAAAATGCATTAAAGCTAAAATTATATACATATATGACTATGAAAATAAATATAATTGACAGTTAAATAAATATTTCAGTAACTCATCAAACAATTAGACATACAATTCATAAGTGCACATACATATGTTTGAGGGAGGGAAAGTGTGTATGGAAAAATGTTTGAAGTATGTATCAGGGTTGGAAATCCCGTGCTATTAAAAATATTTAAACTTTTTCGAAAATCATATTTCAACAACGTGTAAATGTACATACATACATACTTAGTAAAAGAAAAAGCTTAAAAAATATGTAATAAAATTATTTTCTTGCGATATCGAGCACGTAAGCAAAAATTTGATTTATTGGTATGCCGGCAAGTACATAAATGATTATTGGGTTCTCTTATTGTATGTATTAAGTTAACAGAGTAATTAACTGGTTGTTTGGCCACTTAGAGACGGCAATTAACTACAAGTAATTATTGGATTATTTATTTGCATACACCTAAAATTATGTTAGTTGATTGGTTGGGCCGAAGTAACTTTTCATGAAAGAAAAGAAAAGGACATGAAAAGGGTTCTTTTTAATATTCTAAGCTTTTGTGGAATCAAATTGAATGAGTTGAGTTCAGTGTTGTAAGAAGCCTTAACTAGCTTGTTACGTTTTTCTCTCTATAAAAACGCTTTTCCGTGGACCCGAAGATTTGAAAATGAATACAAGACCCGAGTGTAGTAATTAGGGTTAAGAATGATACAAGTTTTATTACAAATACACTTAAAATAAATTAATCAAGAGCTTATATAAACTAATACAACTTAAACTACTGAATTACACACAAATATTCACAACTGGTTACCAATACGCCTTCCTCGCTGTAGTTTACGCACGTTTCTTAGCTGGCTGCGCAAGTATTCACGTGACACCTCTTTGTCTGCTGCTCGTCACACACGGCACTCACTCTGCCGGCACTCACAGTTGATATACCAATACCTCTTTTTCTGCTGCTCGTCACACACGGCACTCTCCCTGCCGACACTTACAGTTGATACACCAATAAAGACTCACTGGCTTCACTTACACCCTTACTCACGTCTATTCGCTGCGCTGTTTCCTTTACTCCAGTCGACACGATAGACTCCACAATAATCCCAATTCCACGACAGACTTTGCTGTCACTATAGACTGTCCTATAGTTTCTCCTTTTCCCAACTCACGTGTTGTAAAGCACAGACTGCTCTTATATCACTCACTACTGTATCGCACACTATTATTAATTCACAACTTAATTATCAACTGACTTGTTCACAACTTGTTCCCAACTGACTTGTTCGCAACTGACTCACAACTGCAACTCGTTCACAACACAACTAGACTTGTATCGAACTCTTTCAGTAGCTCGTTTTTGACACAAACCAATGATCAAACCCATGTAATTTAAATGGGTTTGATCTTTGGTTTGTGTCAAAAACGAGCTACTGAAAGAGTTCGATACAAGTCTAAACACAACTATAACTCATTCGCAACTAACTAACTCTGGGATGCGTCACCGCTTTTTATACTTCACACAAATACCACTAGAAGTTTCAAGCAATGTCTAGACGATCATTATGATCTTATATGCTGTTTGCAAAGTGCCTAATTAAGTTCATGTGGTAACTATGTACATACATGTGTATATGCATACGTGTGTACAACATTAACTAAGCAATACACGGTGGTTGTTTATCTTTTGCTTTTTGTTTGAATTAGCATGTATGTATGTCTGTAAATATGTGAATCTTCTTAATAAGCAGACGCTTTTTGTTGTTGCTTTTGCTTGTTTACGTTTAATCAAGCTTGTAAATACATATATGCTGCGCATGCTTATTTAGTTGTTTGCTACTATTCTAGATCATTCTTTGCATTGACCCTGTAGGAATATTTTCGCGTAACACTTACATTAACCCTGTTGGAATATTTTTGTGTAATGCTGCTTAACCTTGTCGACGGCCATTTTCGTAACAATATCGTCACCTAAAATCCAAAAAGCCGTAACAACCAAAAAATTCAAAATACACTTTTTGATTGATTATGATGCGAGTATCCAAAATACAACTTTTCCTAAAATTTTACCGAGATATGTTCAAAAATACCGATTTTATTCCTTATTCAATTTGGCACCTAACAAATAAATAGTCTTACGGCTTTTTGGATTTTAGGTGACGATATGTAAATATGTATTTACAGTGAATCACAGTGAAATTGGCCCACCTTGAAAACTAATAATTTTTTTGATATATGTACATATGTACATATCTTATGTGATATTAAAAATTTCGGACACACAATTTAAAATAAGGTATAACTAGTAGTTAAAAAAAAGGTACGAGTATATAAAGTCAACTTATGTTCAACTAAAACAAAAGTACTAATTTGGCTTACAAAGCGATACGAAATTTAGCCTGATGAAATCATAATATATTGAAGCAAATGAAGTTCGAACAATAAAAACTACATCAGATTGAAGAAAAAATGTAAATTTTTTAGTTCACAATGAAAATGGCCGACGTAAAAAGTCTCACTTATAATAACAGTTTATTTTTTGAAATGAAAAAAATATTTTTCTTGGAAAGTTTACTTTGTTCTTATGCCTGTGAAAATTGATCTTACTCTATAAATAGTTACTAAAGGATGATGACCACCATGCCGCAAAGATGTAAAAAGTAAATGAAAGATTGCCGAGACTGTTAAAACACCACGTAGAACTGTAAAAAATATTATTAAAAGGTTTAAAAAAGAAAAGCGGATCACTAATAGAAGAAAAAAAAAATCAGCCCAAAAAAAATTACAGGGACGGGCATTGGGTACTTCAAAAGTACAGAAATAATCGAAGATTAGCTGGTCAAATAATTATTAAATACAATACAGCAAAGGTACGGAGAGTACTCAGGAAAGCTGACCAGAATGCAAGTAGTGCCCACAGAAAAACCTTTTCTGAGCACCGTAAATAGAACAACTACAGGCTCAGTTAGCCGACTGTAATGTAAAGTAAATCCAACAGTAGGAAACAGCTGATCGATATTGTTATGTGAAAAGTAATGAAAATGGTTATAGAGATGTAATGTTGTAACGTAACCTACTTTTCATATAAAATATCGATCTACGTTACAGTTACAGTTACATTACAGTCGGCTAACTGAGCCTTAAGGCCCAAATTCTCAAATTCAATTTAGTTAACTATAGACTGTGACAAGGGAAAAGAAACGTTTCTGTTCCCCTTTCTCTCTCTTCTTTTTTTTAGCAAAATATATGCTGGTTCATTTTTGCTGTGAGCTGAAATTTTATATGTTTTTGTTTTTATTGTTAAATTTTAGTATCTAAATGATTGAATTTAAAAAAAATTTAGCTTTATTTTAAACAAAATTTAAAAAAAAATGTTTTTTAACACAAATAATAAGCAGATATTAATGCATTTCCTAGTGGGCCAAATTGACTGCGATTCATTGTACATGTGTAAAGGTTTTTTGAAAATAACAAAATTATGTGTTTGCTATCATAAAATCGAATTTGAAAATTACTTGATAATTTCTATATTTTCAATAGTTAAGAATTTTTACAATATACAATCTTCAACGACTTGTTTTTTTTTTTCATAAAAAAGAAAAACATATATGTACATATGTACATAAAACAGGTATTTCGGCGTTGTAATTTAATGTATAGTTGATTTCATAAGTTCTTTTTGTTATTTTGGATTGTCAATGCCATACAAAGTTGCACAACGTTGCAAATTTAAGGCCGAATTAGTTTGCACGTGCTGTTCTGTTCTGAATCAGCTGTTTTGTTTCTGTTCAAGTCAAAATCTGTATGTGTGGTTTGTTTTTCCTTTTTCGTCCTGTTCTGTTGGCGGACAAATCTGTAGAAAATAGAATTCAACGTTAAGTGACAGCCAAAAGTGTGTATGTATTAGTGTGTTGTGATATTTTGTATACAAGTGCAATCAATTCTATATACATACATTTAAAACAAATTTTAACATTTTTATTTTTTATTTTATTTTCTAAGAGAAGTAACACTCAGGCAATGAATGCCTACTACTATTATTAGGTGTTACCTTGTTTTAGGAAAGGGATAGTGATAGAGAAGACAGGCGGCCCAGAAAGAGACAGAGAAAAGTTTCATTCTTTCACAACTCTGCTTTTAGCGCGTTTTTTTAATAATGCAGTGTTGCAGCGCCTCTGGTGTTAAATGAGGCGTATTAAATTTTTTTTGAAGCTGTGGTTAGTAGCCATTTTATCGGTTATTTTACTTCGCCGATGATTCTGCTACACAACGAAGGACGTCGCTGTAATGTTACATTAGGATTAGTATCTGCTGAAGTCGATATATGATCATTTTGTTGTTGTTTCCAATGTAACTGTCGAACACTATCGACATCGTTAGACAGGCATTTAATTTGGCTTCATTCGACATAATTTTTAAATTTCCAAAAACTCATCTTGCCATCTCTGATATGAATGATAGACAACCATGAAATACATAAATAGAGTGGTTGGGAGTGTGTTTGCATTTAAAATTCAAACAATATTGTTTTAATACAAAAATATACTCCAGTCAGACCAAAAAAAAAGGAAAACAAATATTAAATAGAAAAAAGGGGGAAAACCGAAATTCAAAGAAGATTTGATTCATTTGGTTTTTAATCGATTTTATTCCATCGCCCTGCACTGCGCGTAGTACATTTGAACAGGCTCTAGAATTACAAATACATAAAAAATTTTGAAATACCCGCCCTCCTAAAAATAACATAGGTTGCGTATGCTGCTCATGAGCTTGTAAATATTTAAGCTACGGATGGATATAAGATTTCTCAAGATCGAATAATAAGCAGCGATTTATTGCAGTAGATATTGTGTATGCAGAAAAATTGAAAATAATTAAAATATAGAATTAGAAAAAACTATAGAGGTTTTTTATTACCATTCGATGTGCGTTGTATTACCGAATGTGTACTATTATGTGCTTTTAGTGGTTCGGCTTTCTAAAAATAAGAAATAGATGAAAATATTCATTGCAAATCTATTGTAGTACGTATAATGAAAAATTTGCTGTCTGCTTTATTTTGTTTTAGTTTAACATCTCAAGTTATCATAAAATTTGGCATCGTTCGCTTAATGGGAATGTTAATACTTTATTGCACTGTTCTCTGTCAAATAAAATAAATATATAAAAATAGGCACATTTAATAAAACAAGAGCAAAAACACAAACGCTAACGATATAATGTTTAAATAAATTAATTGCAAAATTAATGAAATCCATTTGTCGATCATATATAAAAAAAAAACCAAATTGAAAATTAATTGTATCATCATCCAATATATCTCGGCCATCTCATTGCCACATTATGCCAATCTATTGCTTTTGCTACCACATCAACATCAACATCATCATTATTATTTATACATTTATGTATATGATGATGATAATAATATTTATTTTTATTATAATCGTAATGGTAATGAATTAAAATAATAGTTTTTCTGGCTGAATGACTCCCAGTGCCAGTGAGGCAAACAACAGTCATTTATTCATTCTACCCTGTGAGCCTTTTTTAGTAAGTAGCCTGCCATATAAGAAAAACATATATATTAAAATTGTATTGGCCCCAGAATTTATACCAGCAGTACTCATAATATCTATCGCCACGCCACCACCACTGCTGACACCATCAACAATAGCTGTGCCTGGTCGTTGTCGTTGTTTTGTTCAATAAACAGCTGCCTGTTTTTAAAATATTCATTTGCTTCACTTCCCTGCCTCATTTAATCAGTCGTTGGTTTAAAAAATTTGTTTCTACCAACTAATTGAATGATATAAATTGTTTTTGTTTTATATTTTTATTTGTGCTGAAAGCTTCACATTATTGGCGTTAAAATAAAAATTTTTAGCAAACACATACTTTCACACAACAGTTAATATTCGTGGTGTAACCTGATGTATATACATATGTATGTATATCATGCCTGTTGATTAGCGTTGCCAGAAATCTTCAATAGAGAGAGGTTTAATTTATTATAAATAGAAAGTTCTTACCACGTTTTTTTTTTTTTTTTGAAATTGTCAGAATTTTTTTTAAATTTAATTTAAGTAAGTTCTTGACTTTTTTAATGAAAGACAAGTTTTTGAATAAAAATTAGTTTAATTTGTCAACGTCTTCGAGCTCTATACAATTTGTCCAATGTTTCTCCAAGTGTTTTATCGCTTTCAAAAATTATATTTGTTGCGGACTCTTTGGGCCTAGGCGTTTCTTCAGGTTTGGGAAGGAAAAATAGTCACTCGGCGCTAAATACAGAGAATAAGGCTGGATAGGGAGCAATTCATAGTATAAATGGGGGCGTGTCGTGATTTTTTCATCACACGAACACGCAGGACTCAACACGAAGTGTTCGTGACAAAAAATCTGATTTTGTGCGTGTTCGGGTAGTTTCGTGTTGAGAAAAACGAAATACACGAAACGATTTCAGATGTAAAATATGTATGAATGAACACACAACACCAGCATATTTGTTGATATTGCATGGGCCTCTGAAGCTTAAAGTTCTGTACGCTGGTAGCTGGCAGTGCCAATTCGTTGCCATATTTTGAAAAGCGACTCTTGAAAAAATCAATTAAATTTTTTTATCTTCAATGCCATACCAATAATATTTCGTGCGTGTTGTGCAGTATCGTGTTGACGAAATTTTTCGCGTGCGTGTTTCGTACGTGTGGAGCGTCTTGGTATTCGTGTTCGTGTCGTGTTGGAACAATTCGACACGCGCCCATCTCTAATTCGTAGCACTATGTGCATTCTTGCATTGTCCTGGTGGAAAGGACTTTTTTCTTTTCTTTCGATTCACCCACAGAAACTCAATGTTTTGACTGCTGTTTGGTCACTATTAGGTTTGGTTGATCCATGTTTTGTCCACGTCAACGAAACTTTGCAAAAACTCGTCCATGTTGCGGTTGAATAACGTCAAACACTCCCGCTAGGTTATCATTATCTCACGAAATGAACAGATTGGTTAAGTCATTCTTAGGCCGGGTTTCCATCTGTGTGCCATGTGCCACACAAGCTTAAAAAAAGCGTAACCACTAATTACTAAGGAAAAGATTTTAAATTAAGAGATGTTTTTATGAAGTTAAATAGTTTCATAAATAACTAATAGACCATTTTATAGAATCCAGCATGATTCAAACTGTTTAAATCAATAAATACATGTCTGGCTCAAACAGTTTTTCATTATTAATTAGGTGGTTACGCTTTTTTGGGCAAATGACACACAAGAAATGCCCAATGTAAACTCGGCATTAGGATAAATTTACATACACATACACACGCAAAGATCATCATAAAAACACCCATAATATATTCTCCTGTCCAGATCTGATGGAAACTCGATTTTCTAAAATTGCGTTGAAGTCAGTGACTTCATAGTTATGAAAGCAGGAAGTTAAAAATAACTGTAATATTTTTTAATTAGTGTTTTTTTTTTTGTAATTGTTACAATTAAGTTTAATAATTTGTGTTTGAAAATTGTGGTTTTGCACAAGCCGAGGCCTTAATGTATTCATTTTCATAACATCAGAACAAATATGACAAAATTATAGCTGTGGCAACGCTGTAGTTGATGTACAAATTCCCTCTCTCGCTGTTTAATATTAAAATCTAAATAAATTATTAAATAAATTGTTTAAAAAAAATATTGAGAATATCATCACGAAAATCTGACTAAATGCCAAATCATTTTGTTTTTAATTTGTAAAATTGTATATGCATAGTATATGTACAAATAAAAAACGACAGAAATTATTTTAAAAGCCATACACATGTTTCCTTTCCCCGACTTTATGCAAATTCATACTGTATGTGTTTAATATTTGGAACTTTTTAGGGTGATTTTTTTCTATATTGGAGTTTTTTTAATACATAAATAATTTATGCCCATATTAATTATATGAAGTTGTTACTTTAAGGTTTAATCACACGTGTCATAACCATAATAAATATATTTAATTTATCTATTAGTGCAGCCATTACTATAAACACCTGTTTATGTTATCATTTCTTTATTGATTTCAAAAGTCCAACAACAAATATGTTTAAACCAGTAAAACCAGCTGTTTATGGTAACGGCGAAAAGTCAATCAATGACGTTATGGCGAATTACCTATAACCAAATACAGTGTTGCCGATAATGGCTTTAATTCTCAAGAGTAAAACATTGTTGCCTTATTTATAAAAACATAAATATTGTTTATAAAGCGTTTATAAAATTTATTTTGGAATGGAAATCTCTTAATAAACACTTCATAAATCAAAAATATTTTTGTTGTGTATAATGACTTTAGTAATTAATGGCCTGAAAGGGATAAAAAAAAATTAATTCGCATAGCAGTGTAAAGCGGCCCATACACTACAACAGCATGCACTCACAATCAAGCGATTGAGCATTCATCCTCGAACCACACAACATACCAGCAAGCTGGTACAATATTCATTTCTTAAAAAATTGCGGAAAGGGTGGTTATGTATAGTGACACAGTTTTTGTTGCATTTATTATTGGTATGTTGTTAAAATTAGCAGCTATGTATAACTAAAGTGCTAAAATTCTGTTTTCCATTGAAACAAATTATGTTTCAACAAATTATATTTCTTAAATGCATGTTTATTCCATGACAACTTTGCTAAACTGAGCTAATTTCACCAAATACCACACCAGCAAGCTGGTACCATCAGCAAAATATCAAACTCTATTTGACATCGCTACAGCAAACCGTACAATCGCACAAAACGCCCATACACGACCAAACCGCTGGCACAAACACTTGATTGAGCATACATGCTGTTGTAGTGTATGGGCCCCTTAATTTCTTGTGATGATTCGCTATTCTCCATTTTGGGAACAAACGGCCTCAGTTAGAAAGTTCCAGTTAAATTTTGGAGTGATGTCCGCTATTATAAAGGCTGACTTCATAAATGCAGCTTGCGATGCAACACTGAAATGCGTAGTGTTCATAAATACAGCAGAGTTATTTTTGGCAATGCCGCGATTTCATTAGTGCAAGGCAATGATTTTCAATGCGCAACATCTGTCAAATTTGTGCATTGCTTTCATTTATGATTCTTTTGTGCTTGGTATATTTTTTTATCATTATAAGCCAATTCGAAAGCGGTTTTGAAAAGATTAGCGCATGTTTGCTGAACATTCATTAAAAAAATTAATTTTACAAAATTTATACTTAATGAAACTAAACAACTTTTGCGCGTTCATAAATGAACTAAAATGTATTTCATTGATTGTCAAAATAGTGTTGAAATAAAGTATTGCTTTGCCTTGTAAATTAATTTCTTTGCAGTGTTGGATTGCCGCCACAATTACTTCATACAATACCAAATGGTGTCGAGAGACCGCTCAAATTCCACATCTATGTAGCAGGTATGTTTAGGATTTGTTTCCATGCGCGTGTTCGATTATGATTTTAATTATTGAATCATGGTCGACACATGATTCTCGGGAGCCCATGTGCTCCTGTCTTAAAGTCTGGTTCGATGGCGTAAATCGTTCTATTATTATCATCGCCAATAACTTTTTAATGGTGTTTAGTTGCAATATTCCGCAGCAATTCTGAGAATCATGGAAGTCTCCTTTCTTCGGAAGAGTGATGATTAAACCTTTATTCCTGCGTTTGGGGGTTGATTGGCTAGTAAATGCTTCAGTTAATATGATTTCAGCCAAGGCGATTTGACACCAGGTGATCTCGATTCAGCATATGGTGATCAGCTGTTAATTTCTCTTGTGTCAAATCCAAGCAAAACGTTCGGAAATTTTCTGATAACAGGAAATTTTACACTAACAAATATACAAGGCGAATATGCAGAGTTGCAAATCGAGACCACCTGGCATTAATTCGCCTTGGTTGCAACCCATTAGCGATTAATTTTAAATATTTCAGTGCGAATATTATCAGTGGCTGCAGTTTTGTCGCTTTTTTTATTCATTCGACTACTGAAACTTTACTGTATTAAGGCGATTTAATGTTTGACATTACATATTTTTAAACTGTACTGTTTGCAGTTTTATATACAGCAATAAAAAATATTGCCTTTTGGCGAGTTCTTATACGTAATGACACATTAGCATAGTCATAAACGAAGCATAAGATAACTATAATCTACTTTTGCTTAACTAAAGACAATAAAATAAAAATATATGTATGTGTGTAGATGTATGTATAAGAGTAAAAACTCGCTTTTAATATAAAACAAACTAAAATTATTTTTAGTTAATTTTAATTATTATTCGAACTCCATTTGTTTCTATATTTATGTTCTTTTTTTAACAGGCTAAAGTTCGTATCGCTTTTTTAAGCCAAATTACATGTGATAATTATTAATGAACAAATAACACCAAAGTTAGTTGTAAATATTCTGACAACACATAGTTATTATTATTATGTTAAAATTATTTTTAACTATTTTAAAGACACTTCAAAATAATCTGTTTTCACTAACAATAAAAATGCTCACACAAAACACATACATACTTATGTTTTCGTATACTAAAACACTTGTTTTATTTTTATTTATGAGTGAAATAAAATAATTTCTTAATTGTTTTTCTTTCATACTTAGTTAATCTTACTTTTTTTTATATACATAATACTATTGCTTAGTTTTCTTATTTAACTATTCCTAATTTTTTTGTATAATGTATACATAGAAACATTTTCTGCCCTTTATAGCCTAAATTAGACGTGACATAACCATAACCATACAAAACAGCTGTTCCAACCAAACTTATGGGCAACTCTGTATTTGATTACAGGTGACTCTCCATAACGCCATGGCCATTGCCATAGTAATAAATTGAATTTTGTTTTGGTTATGGCTATGGCATTATGGCTATGGCACGTCGTATTTAAGCTTGTATTTCTTGGGGCCTGTCAGATTCTTTAATACTTGTTCTTGTCAGATTGTGTACAATCATACATACATATTTACAAAGGAATCCAAATATGTATGTTTGTTTGTACACCTATTCAATTGACACAAAAATTTATTTCGAGGATGAATAATTTTTTACTTGTTAATAAAGCACCCTGTATTTTGTGGCTTTTGTAAAAAAAAAAAAAACAAACATTAAATACATATAAAATACTTGCAAGTCTTAATTGCTTTGAATGTGATTAAGTCTCAAGGATAGAATTTTTAATTGATTGTTTATGAATTGGTGGGCATTGATTAATAGCAATACTTTTTATAAGTATAAAATTTTCAAGACTAAATAAACATTAAATAAATAAGATTTTTAGAGCTTTAAGACTAAAATTGCCGACATTTAGTACACTTTATATTTTATAAAGTATAATAAAAAATATATGTGTATTTTTGGAAACTTTTATTAACAACGTAAAAAATAAATTTTTAAATACTCAAACCTCCGAATTGGAAATGAGCAACAATCATGCGCAAGCACAAGCGTGTTCATCTCTTAATCATAAGTAAATTTTATCATCAACTACTTGAATACGTGTTAGTCCCACTTTATATCGAGCCATAACCGCCAAAAAAAAAAAGCTTAACCAATACATACTGTGGGTTTTTTTTACGTGAATCGATTAATTACAATAAATCGTTTATCGATTATTACAGTAAATAATCGATTTAGGTCAAAAAATTTTGCTCGTAAATTATGTCGCTTAAGCCTTTTTGGCGGTTATGGCAGGATATATCGTTTGCCATGTGTAGGAATATACAATTTCCTTGACTGTTTCATGTTTGGAAAGATCTGACAACTAAAACAAAGGCGGCGCCAAACTTAACCGATCTGAGTTACAGATGGCAGCAATAGTCTGCAAAAATTGTTTAAATATAAAGTGGCAACCTTACAAAACATGTGCTTTCAGTTTCAAGCCGCCATGTTCTTTAGTTTTTTTTTAGCCATGAACAAATAAACGATGTCAAAGAATTTGTAAATATGGATAAAGGTGGATTCACCCCTGTTTTCAGAACAAATTATTATTTTTTGCTGAGAGTTTTCTGCAATATGATTCCTTCATCGAGAAAAATTTGTGCGGAAAATGAAAGCTGGCATATCGTCGGTTGATTATTGGTTTGCGGCACAGTATATTAAAAATACATTATGTATGTCTGCAGCAAACCAATAACCAACTGACGATATGTAAACAAAATCTATTAGTTTTACAAGGTGGTAGTACAGCAGCCCTTGTTTATATTTTGCATTTTTTAATATTAATATTCTTTCTTATTTTGATTATCTATTTTTTCCAAACAAATGTCACTCACAATTTAATTTCACGTAAAAAAAAATTATATTGCGTGTAATCGTTAGATTTCGTGATGGTGATGAGCTTGCATGAATGTAAATCCCAAAAGCTACTTACAATCTCATATCCACTCAGAAGAGATCGATCGATCGGACCAATGAAAGTAAATGTTTTATTTGGCATGATGCCAAATTAAAATATATATTTGCTAACTAACAGTTGTAAAATTGTGCTGATGTTTTCCACAAAAACTGAGCGGAAAATAAATAAAAAAAGCTTTTTTAATTACAAAATCAAATGCTCAATTTCTAAGTACTGTTATTAAATAGATTTGCAAGTATAAATTAGAGAATATGTATGAGTATGTCAGGGATAAAATTGTATTTTAATTGATGACAGATAACGAAGAGTGATCCATATATAATTTATGTAAAAATATTTCATCATCAAAGAAATTTGTTGGATGAATGTGAAAAAACATTAGGAACCTGCAAATTTCGATCTTCGACTGTGGTGAGTTTTATTAAAAATATTTTGTGTACATGTATGTATATTTCTATCAGCTGATGCCAAAACTAAATACAAGAAGAATGACATCAATTCAGTTATTGGACTATATAATACTTATGATTTTTCATATCGAATAACCATTTAGGATATTTAACGGTTCAAGATTGGTCGCAGTCGTTTTTTTGTTTTTTAGTTACTACTTGTTGGTTATTTGATATTATTATATATACATTAAAAGATTATTGGCCTATTTCCCACCTACGAAAGAAAACGTTAGACTTACAATTTATATTGAAAACAACAATAAAATACGAAAATTTGTTTTTGGTTTCAATATAAATTGTAAGTCGAACGTTTTCTTTCGCAGGTGGGAAATAGGCCATATGTATTTATACATAAATTTATACATAATTAAAAAATAGTTGAGATGAAGCGCATGGTGGCACAGAAAAATGCGGCAATTTCCCCAGCTAAGTCTAGAGTTTAACCTGAAAAGTTGCAACTTATAAATAAGAACCTCTCATATTAATTCAATAAATTTAAATATAATAGAAAAATTATATTAAAATACTTTAAATCAATAATTTTCAACTTCGAGTTAATGTTGAATCGATTTATTTATTGAATTACATTGAATCAATATTGTTTAAAAGTGTAAAAACTATTATTTTAAGACTTTTATTTCATTAAACTCTGTAGAAATTTAAATTGCAAAATATTGAATTAATAAGAAACATAATAAAATTTTAAGGAAACCATTTGAAATGAATGTGTAAACCATATCATATCAATAATACAACAATACTATTCTATAAGAGTTCAATAATAACTCAGTACCGAAAAATATTATTTCTTTATTGAATTCCATATTAAAATTATCAAAATAAATTATTAATATTGTTTAATATTGAAATAAAAATTATTATCATGAGTAGACTTTCGTTAATGTTTTTTATTGAATCGATGTGGTTTTTATTAATTTTATTTTTTTTTTCTCTGGGTGTATAATTTAAATAATTTCTCTGAAGTTTTAAAACATTACTTTATACATAAATACAGATTAGCTGCTATTGAAATAATACTGTTACATTTTTTTATAAATTTGTAAGAGATATAGAAGTTCGCAACTCCCATCACTGTTACTAACAGCTGAAACTGGAATAAAGAAAAATTTCTTCGGCAAAAAAGTGACTTTTTTTCCATATGAAAAGTGACTATGACTAGTTGCTGAATAAATTTTGAACGGCGCCAAAAAGTGGCGGCATCAATGTTTGCGTTGCAGGGTTTTCGGTTGGTAGCGAAAATTCCTTCAGGGAAAAAGGGTTGCCGGACTTTTTTCCATGTGAAAGGTGACGATATCATTGTCTTCGTTTTACTTTTATTTTCTCATACATTTTTAACAAATTCAGAAATCTTAATTAAATTAAAATCTCCCAAATTTTTAAAGCATTTATTCCCACGCCATTTGCAAGAAATCAAATGCATGTATTTGCTTTAAATTAATTTATAATATTTGTTTGACAAGTCTAAAAAGTTTTACGAGTTTCCTCCCGCAAACATTTTCGCTTTCTTGTCAAGTACTCATACAATTTTCGGTATGACTCTTTACCAAATTCGCTAAATGTAAAGAGTTTCAGTTACTTATACACATACCCTATTTGTGCATAAATTTTAATAATATAAGTTAAAAATCTTAACCTTCAATCATACACATATTTTTTTTTATATATAATTACATCTTTACCTTAGTAAGGGCGTGTCCACTTAATCTAAATATTTACACTTAAGAGAATAATTGAATTTAATTAACAATATCATATTACATAGCATCTTTATTATACATTTGTTGTGAGTAGGTCATCGAATGGTTTTATTACAACAATTAAGAAACTCAGTTACATTTAAAATCATGGGGTTAATTTCCGAACATAAACATTATAAATGACTAAATCCAGTACAAATAAATAATTCATTCATTAACTCCCTCAAGTCTATTCATGTCTTTCTATTTTTTTTTTCTTCTCTACATTTCATTATTTTCTGGTTGCCTGTGCAAGAATGTATGTACATTAGGGTGGTTAGAAAAAATTAATTTTGGATTTTCCACCTTCTCATCCCCCTTAAATGTGCCAATTAGTTAGAAAATGCGATTGACAAAGTTTCAGCTCATTCTGACAATATTAACACGTTCCGCATTGAAGTTAAAGTTACGAAAAACAGTGGTTTTTCAAAAAAAATCCGAGTTTTTCGTTCATAAAGTCGAAACAATTTTTTTCTAGGAATATATCTCGAGTCTTATTTAATAGAAAATTTTATTCTTATTAATTTTGAATTTAATAATTTTTTGGCTAAAACTGATAGATTTAGTGGCATTTATCATTTAATAGTTCAGGCCGTAGTGAATATCTTCAAATATTAATTTCCATGGAAATATTAAAGAACATTGTAATAATCCATTATATCTATTTCAAATAAAATTTTTTAATAAATCTATTGTTGAATAGAGTTAAAATTTTATTAGTTACAATTTTGAATTGTATATCATAACATTATAATTATAAAAAATAACATTTCATGGTGGTAATGGCTTACATACGGTAACTTTTGAAGAGTCTGGAAAAAGATGCCTACATTCAGATACAACTTGTAATAAAAACTGTCGTTGGTCTTCATCTTTTGTCAAGGATGAGTTGAAGTCTTGGATTAATTTTACTCCTCTCTCAGCTGTGTCATTAACTACTCTTAAGCCGTCCACTATTTTTTTAGCTTTCAAATAATGTTGATTTTCATACCATACATCAGGATCAGTATTTAAAAAATATGTATCGATTTCAAATCTCTTGAAAAAAGTTAGAGTCCGAGAAGAAACAAAATAATCAATTTCCTTACCAAGCAAATTATCAACTTCTTGGAAATTAAGTTTTGCTTTGAAATCCCTGGTATCAAAATTAGCTTCATTGTTTTCTTCTTCGGCCCATAATTTTCTAACCATGCTTGTTTTCACATTTTTTTTTAAAGTATCATTGAAAAATGAAAAGGCAACCAGCTCCGAACTGAGATAGCATAGATGGTTAATTATTCTAGACAATGCCTTGTCTGCAACTTCTTTATCAATTATTCTATATTGAACTAAAGATTTTAATAATTGTAGATCGTGGTTGGAGGCCAGGGTGGGCTTGTGTGCGTTAAACCATGCTTTTACATAAATATTGATTATAAATAAGCAAATATCTTCAATGGTCTTTCTCTCTAAATCAGTTAATGAAAATTTGATCCCTGAAAAGATAAATTTTGAGGCAATAAATGGCCTTTGCCATCCATCTGGAGTGATGAAAAGCTCCAGGTACTCTAAACGTAATTTTCTCCTGTGGCAGGCGTCCTAAATAAATTAAGCAGAGTTGGATGAATTCTTTATAATCATCCCTGGGCGAATTTTTAATTGTTTAAAAAGATAATTCGAAATTTGTTCCGGATTACTTATTTTATTTCTAACATGTTTATCTTCTACAACTGTTTTGTATTTATTTTTGTCTAGCTTAGACCACCCAGTCTGAAATGTTCGAAAAATTTCTGGGTGAGGAGCAGTGGATCTGCCCATCTTGCAATTAAAAACTTCTTTTAAAAGAACTTCTAAAATATGGTGCCGACATGCCAAATAAAGAAGATTTTTCTCTAATAACTGCTCTAACACAATGCAGGTTCCCCTATGGCGACCAGTATTTACTGCCGTGGTATCAAAACACATTCCTTGAATTTTACCAGCTGCTCCCCACTGCTCAATTGCTGATAATACAGCTTTTGCCTGAGTAGTCCCCGTACTATTTTCAAGGACTGGAACTCCTATTAACTGTTCTTCATCGCCACAAGTAATTAAAATCGCTAGCCTCTCTACATTTTCTTTACTCAAGATTTCTGGAAGCAATTTTCCATCCCAATGCACAACAGCACCTTCTAAATCGGAGTTTCTGAATCTACTTTTGATCAAATTAGTTCATTGTTGTCGAAATTGTTGTCTGCGGTTTCGTATGGAACTTCTGCTTATAACAAAATTTTGTGGGTCATGCCCTAATGCTTCTGCTGTGGCTACAATAATTCGCACCGCATCTCTATCAGAAATACTACATATATCCAACAATACAGACAATTTCTCAGTAATAATCTCTTCGGTACCTCGATAATACCTCCTCCTTTTTATTTCTGGACCTGTTTCTGAATCTGTGGCTATATTTTCTTGCATCGGCTGCTGTTACTCTGATGTGCTGCTAAAACTGGTTGTAGATTCCAGTTCTACATATTTTTCACCTTGTAAAAATACAATATTAGTGTTATTTAATAATGTTAATAGTTAATAAACGAATAATTTTTGAAAAACACGAACTCACCTGTATTTATTTTTGATTTTTCAAATCTTGCCGTCTCAGCTGCTCGCCTCAAATCTTTTCGTCGTTCTGCATTAACAGATTTCATGTCGACGCCTCCCATGCAGCCAGGGCGTCCTTTTTTTCTCTGGAGTAACAGAAAATGCCTGTCTTCTTCAGCGGCATTGGCAAGGGCATCCTGATGAGCAATGTCAAATAGGTCGTAGAATCTTGACTTGAATTCCTCCTCTTTTTGAGTTTGAGTACAGCTCTTTGTCAATCGCATTTTATAGCCAATTGGCACATTTTAAGGGTCTGAGACGAAAGATACGATCAATTTTTTTTCTCATATACATTGTAACCACCTTAATGTACATATCTGAATCTGTGGGCTTTTAAATGGAACATTTATATATACCATGGGTATGCATACATTAGGGTGGCTCCATAAAAATAAATTTATGTAATATAAAAAGTTTTGTAATTTGAGTAAAAAGAGTTTTATTGTAACAAAAACAAAAAGATAATAATAAAATAAAATAAAAATAATCCTAGTAAAGGAGTTATTAAATGTATTTTTTACAAAACGCTGATTATTATATACTAGAAATCTATTTTCTATATCCTCTTTCGTTTTATAGCTTATTATATGTATGTTATTTAGCCTAGTTTTCTCTGAATACTTTCTTTCATTATTGCTTTTGGAATATTTTTTTTTAACTGCACAAACTGAACCACTATATTGTAAATTTATATCTAACTAGTATGTATGTATGTACATTGATAACAATTGGATTTCACTTCATTTTTCGAATACGGCTAGAATGTTTCTGTAGAAAGTTTACACACACACACACACACACACAAAAACTGTTTGGTCATTTATGTTTAGACATGACCATCATCATCTACCACCACCCACCCATTCATTTTAATACCGAAAACTTTGCAATTAGTGTGAGTTTATTATATGATGCCTTATCCATATCTGTACGTTTTTAACAAAGTTAATGTTATTAAATCCTTCTGTGTTCATTATTTGAACATTGATTTTATTCTATGTACTTGCGTCTGTGTGTATTTAGAGTGTATTACAACTTTGGCATTTACAAGCAGTTGTAAAAATGTATTATGGTACTTTTATCGGGTGAGAGCCTACAATGAACTCTTGTTTAATTCTTACACAAAAACATTCAAAAGTAAATGGACTATGTCACGAAGTTATAATTACCCTTATTCCAGTTGTCGACATCGACGTCACTTTAACACAATGCCAAAATATTGGGGCTTGCGGTATCCTTAGAGCTTAGGGAACGGAAATAGATTGTCAGTAGCACGAAATTCGAATGAAATGAATGAAAATACATATGTAGTTAGAAGAACACAGAATCTATTTCTGTGTTCTTCATTTAGCTTAAAGTATTTATACTAATTTTGTTTGCAACCAAATGGCAACACTAAAAAAAAAATAAAACAATTTTTAATATCAGACTAAAAAATAATAAAATCACGCTTAGTCCTCAGTTTTCGTCCTCATTTTAGTGTCACATCTTCACATTGCACTATAGGCCAAATCACCACTTTTTCTGTGCGAAATTAAATCCGCTTGCGAAATCATGGTATTTAATACAAATTCTGAGAAAATGTCTTCAAAATTAAATTTAACCCATTAAAGGCCAGAAATTAATCCTTTAATAACAACAGTCGATATATGCATTAAAATATTTTAATTTTAACAAAACATTAGCTAATTGCTAGAGATCTAGTTTATTTATTAGATTTAAATTCAAAAAATCCTCTTTTTTTTCATTAATTTCATCAAGAGTTCAGTTGTTTTCATACAAATGTTACCTACTAAAAAGAGGCATTACTCGCAAAACGCAAAAAATCGCACTTTGAAATAAATTGCAAATAACTCATTGATTATTACTTAATTTATACTTTAAATTTGAAAGGGGTCAAATGGGGTCAAAAGTTTTGAGGGCCTACATAAAGTCAGTGCTAATTATACCGTTTAAGCTATAGCTCATTATAATGAGTTATTTTAAAGCATAGCGATATTAATTTGAAACACTTTTTATAAAAAACATGAATAATTACTTGTCGCTTTATTTTCCATTTCACAGCAATGAGTTAATACCAACGCAATTCGAGAAAATCGCATTTAAAGTTGGCCGATTTCTACTGAACTCACAAGTTTATTTTCAGAAGAACTTAAATCTATTGACTTAGATGCAAAAATATGCGACAGTGGTTAATATTTTCCGAAAATTAAAATAACTTGTCTTTATTTTAAAGTGTTGACAATTAAAAATAACGAAAAAAAAAGTAAAATGTCAATTTTGTTTTTATTACTTTTGCACAGAAAAAGTGATAATTTGACCTACTGTGCATTGTTCAAAAGTCAACATCAATTCAATAAGAACTTAGAATTTTATAACATGATGGCCACGACACTACTCCTCGTATTTATCGTTCATTTTAACCCAAATGATTAAGATTTTCTATAAGATTTAAATAAAAAAAATTTTGCAATGTTCTTTAAGGTTCAATTAAACGTGCCATAATCATATAAAACAGCTGTTCAAACAAAACTTATGGGCAGCACTGTATTTGATTGTAGGTAACTCGCCATAATGCCATAGAAACCTATTGAATTTTGATTTTTCGCCGTAACCATAAACAGCTGTTAGACATATGTATTTGTTGTTGCCCTTTTGAAATAATAAACAATTGAAAACAAACATAATAAGCCAATAATGACAAAGACTTGAGCTTCAAGACAATAACGCCGTCAAATGCAATTTATATCGAGCCCTATATTCGACTTAATCGTAAGCGATGAAATTTAAAGTTTTTGGGAGAACTTTTTTTTATAATATTCAACAATTCAAAAAACTGAAAATTCTTAAAATTTATCAACAATTTAGGTATTTTTAACATTCTTAGCCCATAAAATTTTTAGTTCAATTAAAAAATCAATTTTTTTATTACGTCCCGCTTACGATTAAACCGAAAATAAGGCTCTTTATGTTGAGTGTCATCGATAATCGTCGATAACTACAGGGTGGGCCAAAAGAAACCAAGGGGTGTAAAAGTTTAATAACTTTTTTGTTTATTAACTTTTTTATTTTTTCTTTCAGATTATATAATATACAAAATGGAAATTTTTTTACACTAAGTATGAAAAATGATGTCTCTTAAATGACCACCGTTTTCAGCTTTGCACTGATGGGCTCTTTTTAGAGCAGTTTCCATAACATCTTTCAAAACTTGTGGCTGTAGCGTTCGAATTTCTGCAACAATGTTTGCCTTGAGTTCAAGGATTGTCTCTGGCTTGTTCACATACACTCGCTCCTTCAAAAAACCCCAAAGAAAATAGTCGGGTGCTGTCAAATCTGGCGATCGCGCTGGCCAAATAATTTCCGAATTTCGAGAAATTATTCGCTCTCCAAAAATTTGACTTAAAAGTGCCATTGTGTCTCGGGCAGTATGGGCAGTGGCTCCGTCCTGCTGAAACCACATACCAGGTCTGTTTTCAAGAGCAGGACGTAAAAAATTTTCTATCATAAACCGATACCGCTCTCCATTTACGGTTACAGCACTTCCATCTTCATTCTCGAAGAAGTAGGGCCCAATGACATTTTTAGATGTGACCACACACCATACTGTACACCTGATGGGGTGCAATTGGCGTTGATGAATGCCTCTTAGATTTTGAGAACCCCAGAACCTACAGTTCTGCTTATTAACAAAGCCATTCAAATGAAAATGAGCTTCATCACTCATAATCAAATTTTCAATAAAGTTGATTTCATTTATTCATTTCTTATTTTCTGATTTTCATTTATTATTATTTTCATTCATTATAAATTCTCCAAGTGTTGTCTATATAATCTGAAAGAAAAAATAAAAAAAAATTAATAAACAAAAAAGTTATTAAACTTTTACACCCCTTGGTTTCTTTTGGCCCACCCTGTACAACTAGAATAACAATTTAAAGTTAGCAACGCCGAACAATAACGTTTTGTGTCGATGTTAGCAAGTACAATAAGGCGCTATAAAATAAAGCAAAAGGAATTAACGCCCAAATAAGAAGTGAAATAAGCCCCAATGAAATAAACCCCAAAAAATTATATAAGGTCCAAGAGAGAATTTATGAAAAAAAAAACACCCAAATATAAATGAAATAAAGTGAAATTAAAAATTCATCAATTTTATTGGGTCTTATATAACTTTTTTATTTAGGCGTTATATCCTTGGGCCTGATTTCATAGCGCCTTAAAATAGGGATGAATGTCAACAAAATTTAATAAAATAAGTCCTAAGAAAATGAAATTGCTTCTAAAACTGAAAATGAAATAAAGCTTAGAAATAGTAGAGACTTATTGAATAATGAAATAACTGCCAGGGAAAAAACAAGTTAATGAAATAAATCCAAAAATAAGTCCCAAGTGGTTAAATATTTGAGCAGAAATTTGTGGGAGCATCCGAGGGCAGCCAAAGGAGAAAAGCCTTGGAAAGCGAAGCGAAGGAAGAAATCCCGGCAGAGGGTTGGCAATGCAGAAAAACTGAGAAACGGACCCAGTTTCGCATATATCGGAGAGAAGGAAATCCTTGACCCCGACCAAAGAGCGGAAGTGTAGAAATGCTTTGGAAAGCGAAGCCAGTATTGAACATACGTCTGAACAGAAAATCACTGCGGCCGGGAATGCAGAAATCATGTGAAAAGCGAATCCGAACTTGAAAATAACTCGGAGGGGATTTACTACAAAGGGCGGCAATACCGACAAGCGTTAAAACTCGGAAGTCGATGTTGAACATACGTCAGAGCAGAAAATCACTGAGCCCGAGGACCGACGAGCAGAAATGAAGAAAATCTTTGGAAACTTTAGGACATCGAAGGCGGTGCATACGTCATAGCAGAAAATCCTTTAGGTTGGGAATGCATAAATACTTTGGAAAGAGAAGCCGGTTTTTGAGCCTAGCTCGGAGGAGAAAATTCATGAGCCCAGCAGAAGCATTTTAAAGCTGATTACATTTACATATGTAAACTCACAATTTCATAAAATCATTAGTTTACATGCCAGTACCTTCTTGAAAAAGGAATGCATTTTTAGATATCAAGCAAATAAGCATTAAGTAAATAGCATTTTAACATTCAAGTCCTTTAGTGCTCTGCATTAATGACTGCTCCTTGCAAATTGTGCTGATATTATAGTTAGTTGGATATATTCCACTTTTTTTTTCTTTTCTATTTTAAAATTTGGTGGTAAGATGGCAAACCTAACCTTTGTCTACTTTAGTATGCTACAACATCAAGATAGTATGTATAAATAAATGTATATTATAATACGAGTATATATACATATATATGTATGTACATATGTATGAATTAGACCCCTGCAAAAGACCACTTACAAGAATTTAAACAACAAATTTTGAAATGCTTTACTACTAAAGCAAACGCTAAACAACACTGTTGGCAAGACATTTATTTCAGTTATTTTGCAGGTATAGGAGTAAAGAAGAAAATACTTCGTGACGGAAGAATTTGTGATGCTTGCTTCACACGCGCGTATAGAAACGTCATGCATGTCTTAGGCTGAGTTTACATCTGGCATTTCTTGTGTGTTATTTGCCCAAAAAAGCGTAACCAACTAATTACTAATGAAAAACTGTTTGATTCAGACATGCATTTGTTGATTTAAACAGTTTTCAATCATGCTGGATTTTATAAAATTGTCTATTAGTTATGTGTGGAACTATTTAACTTAATAAATACATGTCTGAATCTAAAAGTTTTTCATTAGTAATTAGTTGGATACGCTTTTTTTACGCTTGTGTGGCACATGGCACACAGATGGAAACGCGGCCCTACATTCGCACACACGTTGTGTGTATGATCTTTTATTTTTCTGCACACATACAAACGCACACATGCATTGACGTTAGTTGTGTGCGCTTGCTTTAAAAAACCACCCTTAAACACATAATAGCTTACCATCTAACCATCTACATCTTACACACACACCCACTCAAACGTACAATGTGCAAAATAACAAGCAACACTACTTCTTTTGAGTGTTTGTTACGAACAAGAAGTCTTCGCGACATCGCTTCTAAACACTCATATACACATACATAAATACATCCATCGTGCTTCGCTTATTAAACGACATCATTTATTATTGGTTTAGTATAATACATGATACGACAATACATTTAAAAAACAAGACAGACGTATTTACATTTCAAGACTGTTTACGCAGGCCTCTAGTATGAATACATTGTACTTCATTTCGAAGCTACACTGGGTATTACGAATTTAGTTTGTTGGCTTGGGTTTTGCAACAGAAGGGAATAATGTTATTTTTTTTGTTATGGTTGCTTTTCTGTTTAATAAATACACAGTATTTTGTGGTAATCATTTCAGCTCTCTGTACGTATGTAAGTATGTAATTTCCTTTTACATACAATACGATTTTCATCCTCCCAAGCAGTATTTTTGTGAGTACGACGGCTACATAAGTAGATATGTATGTATGTATGTAGTGTAGTACGTAAATATGTATGTATTTATGGTTTTAGCATCATGTAGATTATTCTCAGTTTACTTTTGGTATGTCTAGAGATTATAAAGAGTGTATTTGAATTCAAAAAGGTATTTTTTAAGACATTTATTGCCTTTTACTATATATAAAATTGTTTAGCTTTATCGCCATAGGGGTGTAACTTAATTTAAAGTGGCAAACAAATTAGTTCTAGTTATATTTTTTTTATTAATGAATAGGTTTTAAAAGTGGAACAAATTGATCCTATATATCTCTGTTATCGATAATACGTGGATATGTGATAAGATGGCGGTCCACAAGAGAAGCGGCAGTAGTTAGAAATAAAATAATTTGGTGAAAAGTGGCAACCTTATAAAAAATTTGTTTAAAATTTTAAGGCGTCACGTATTTTAGAGCCATAAAAAATAAATGGTCTCAGAGAATTTGTAAACAGGAAAAAAATGTCTTTGATTTGAAAGGTCGGTCCTCAGTCCAATTAAGATTAAAACCGACCAATATTATAAAGTGTGTTTTTTATAGACCTATAGAACTTTGAAATGGAATAAAACAAAGATGCATTTTTTTTAAATTGTCATGAAATTTACTTTATTCGAAAGCTAATCTTCTGGCATTCTAATTTAAATATGACTTCTGGCATATGACCGCCGCGGCTGCCTCGGACGCAGTTTAATCTGGAGACCCAATTTTCGAAGTCTTTTCCAACATATGTGGCCGTATATCTGCAATAACGAGGCGAATGTTGTCATCCAAGTGGCTAATCTTTTGGAGCTTATCGGCGTAGACTAGCAACTTTACACATATTCCTACAGAAAATATTCTAGCGGCGTTAAATTGCACGATCTTTTAGGCCAAGTCACTGGTCCGGAACGTGAAACTATGCGCTTGCCAAACGCATCGTGTGGCTTCAATTATTGCACGAATTTGATTTTGTAAGCGTGCAAACCAACCAACATCTTTCCGCAAAATCTTCCATAAAGTGGTTGGTCACATATTCCTGTGCACGATAGTGGATGTACTGATTCGGGCCTTCCTCTGCCCTACGCTCTACAGCAGCAATGACTTCTTCTATACGCACTGTACGACGTCTCCGTGGATGCGTTCCATTGTCAATCGAATTAATTGCTTTGATGGATGATGTTGACCGTAAAATGGACGTAGTGCGCGCGATACGTATTTCGAACAGAACAATGATTTTCAAAATAAATTTGCACAATTTCGAAGCCTTGTTCAGACGTCAGTTTATTGATGCTGAAATGCCAGTTAAAAAAAAGTGTTGCCCAGTGTATTATACATCTATAAGAACACCCTTTACTATGGGGAAATCTGCTCCTTCCTTTACAACTTTAAAATATTCAGTAGTAGTGTTTAGACGAAGCCGTGCGAGCTGCAAATATGAATACCGTGGCATAAAGCGAAGAAATGGTTAAGTAAATCCACAAAATGGTATTGGTGCGTGAGTTAGCTGCAATGATAGGTATTTCACTAAGAGTTATTGAGCGCATATTGACCGAAAATTTTACGATAACAACGTTGGTGGCAATATGGAGGCCGCGCTTGCTCATAAAAGAAACAAATAAGATGCTTCTAGTTCTGCATGGGTCCACAACTTCATTTACACCTGAAACGAAGGAACTATCAAAGCATTGAACAGGCATTGCAGAATCGTGTCCAAAGAAGGTGAATTGAATTAAAGTTCGAATATTTTTATTGTATTATTACCATTTTCTATTTCCAAACTTGAAAAAATGGGTATCCAAAAATTAAGATATCTATTCTAGGGAGCTGCACAGTTCTTACTAGGGGTGGAAAACTATCGATGGCACTATCGATACTAGCGATAGTTAATTTTTTTTTGTGACTATCGATGTTTTAACTCTGCCATGGATTAAAACTTGAAAACAATCGATATTTTTTAGTCACTATCGATAGTAAATGATACACCACTAAAACCAAAATATGTGAATATATTGCTTTTCATAAACAAAAATAACTGAATGACATACAATTATTTTAGTTTTGTTATTTATTAAACTGAAAAATAAAATTTTATTTTATTATTTATTTATTTACTTGATATTAAAATTATATAAAATATAAAATTTTTTTGTTTAATAATATTTTGTTTGGAATTTTTATTGTAAATAAATATGTACAATTTACGAGAACCATACAACTTCGATACTATCACGATAGTATCGTCGATATATCGATGGTTTTTTTTCGATCGATATAAGGATTGAGATTTTTAAACAAAATTCAGTTTTTTGTTTTTTTTTTCTAATACAGTAGGTTTCCGATTTAACGAACCATCGGTTTAACGAATTCGGGATTTAACGAATTCATAAAAATTTTGAATTGAGTACCTTATATTACGAACACCGTAACTTTGTACCGTAATTTTGTACTCGATATAGCGAACAAATACAAATAAAAATTAACAATTTTTTCCGTTGAAGCCATTTAAAATAGATTTGTATTAGTAGTAGCTCTCAAAAAAATAAGCTTGAAAAATTATTATTTGTTTGTTAGATTAAAAATTAACTTTTTGTTTAGTTATTATTTGTTAACACGATTCTGATGCAAGATCTTAATACAAATTCATATGAATTGCATTTATTTTATTTATTACTCTGTTTATAATTAAAATAATAATAAAGGCATACTCCAAAAATTTTAGAGTTGTTATTTCCATAGTTTTTGAGTAAACAAACTTTGTCATAAATAGTACTCGGTTTAACGAATTTTTCAATTTAACGAACAGGGCTGACATTATATAGTTCGTTAAATCGAAAAACAACTGTATAAATTTTCGATGGAATCTATCGTTCGCATTTAGATGAACAGACCCTATCGCTCGCAAAAGTTAATAGAGCTAAAAAAAGTTGCCCAAGTTTGTTGGGTTGTCTTTGTTAAGTCGCCTAGCCATTTCTAAGTAATTAAATAAAAAACATGAATTCTTTTAAAGCCCTGATTATAATTTGTGATTGTGTGTTTTTTTATATTGCAATACATTATTCTTTTTTTTTTGCACACAAATTCATACAAAAATGTATTGTATGTACAGAATTTTTTATTTTTTATTGTAAAAATTTTTTTTTGTTTCATATTTATGTGTGTATGCATACAAGTTTTGACTACTGCTGTTGCATTACTAAGCGCCCACTTTGTACTTAATGCTGTCGTATTTATTATTTTCCCCGATATTACAGCCGTTGTTGTTGCTATTGCTGTTGCTGTTAAAATTTATGCAGTGTGAAGTGTTGTAAATCACTTTTTTCACTACTTTTCAACATTTATATTATACAAACGTTTTTTTTTCTACTTTATTAATTTTTTTTCTTGTACCCAATAAATGATGAAGCAAATGGAACGAAACAACGAACGACAAATTAAATGTCTGAACAACAGCATCAACAAAAGCAACACAGCGTCAGTCAAATATAGTGATACCAAATAAACGTCAAAAGGACCGAGATTCACATAAAAATATGTACAGGGAATACTACGAGTTCTATGATGGCGACCCCCTTTCTATTCGCTTACCACCACTTAAATCATTTCAGAAGTTGTCGCGTGTGCATGATACTCGTAGTTTTGCCAAAGGTGGTTGATAGGGCAAAGAGGTGTAGTTTAGTATTGAATGTACTTATGTATAGTGTGCTGTTGAGTAAGAGGGAGACTTAGGAGAAGTCTTGTTCTGCTTTGCCTTTTATCAAACACACAAATTGCACTGTTAATTTAAAAGTGCTCTCGCTCAATTAATTTAAATTAATTTATTCATAATTTGTTTTCTCCCCTATTTTCATTTCTATGTACAACATTTAGTATTGTATACAAATGCCGACGTTGCCAGAAGTGGGAAAAATGACTAAAAATTTAATAAGTACATAATTTCATGAAAAAAGTAAATTTTATTTTTTGATAGTAATCTAAAAATATTAATAATAAATAAGCTCTTAGTTATTAGATTAATATGTGTAGCTGTGCTTTTAATATGTAGGTCGATATTGAATTATGTATTTATGTCAAATTACTTTATTTTAAAAACTATTTAACTAACCATCAGTTGTCAACTGCAAGTAATTACTTGCATGAGCATACATACAGTGGTGGTCACGAATTTAAGACACGACATTTCACTTATAAAGGGTGTTTCTTATTGAGGTACAGAACTTTAAGTTGGCATCACTTTTTTAACTGGCGGCCATTTTGTCAGCTGTCAAGTGATTAATATTTAGTTTGGTTTGCCATTTCATCATGAACAGGTTGACAAAAGAACAACGCTTGCAAATCGTGCAAATTTATTTCGAAAATAATGGTTCAGTTCGCGAAGTTTACCGCAAGCTCCGTCCATTTTATGGTCGACATAATCGTCCATCAGAGCAATTAATTCGGTTAACCATGGATCGTTTTCGCACTACGTTTACTCTATGTGATAATACGCATCCGCAGAGACGTCGAACAGTGCGCACCGAAGAAACAATTGCCGCTGTAGAGCAAAGTGTTGAAGAGGACCCGAATGAATCGATTCGCCACCGTGCACAGCAATTGGAGCCGACTAACTGACTATTTTCTTCCCGAATTGGATGGCATGAATGTGGATGAGTTGTGGTTCCAACAAGACGGCGCTACATGCCACACAGCGCACGTCACAATCGATTTATTGAAGGAAACATTCGATGAGCGCATAATTTCGCGGAATGGACCTGTCAATTGGCCACCAAGATCGTGTGATTTGACACCATTGGATTATTTTCTTTGGGGATATGTGAAGTCGCTCGTCTACGCCAACAAACCAGAAACGTTAGGGGACTTGGAAGCCAACATTCGTGGCGTTATTGCCAACATACGGCCCCATATGCTCGAAAAAGTGGTTGAAAATTGGACCTGTAGAATTGGCTTTATTCGAGCCAGCCGCGGCGGCCACATGCCCGAAATCATATTTAAACATTAATGGCATAAAATTATCCTTCCAATAAAGCCAAATTGATGGACATTAAAACGATTTTCTTGTTTTATTTCAATTCAAAGTTCTATACCTCTAAAAAAACACCCGATATATATCTGATAATTTTTACATCTTATCGAAAAAATTTTAGTTCCCTGTTATTTTTTCTAAGATCCTGGTAATGTTATGAAACAAAATTAACAATAGTTTGTTAAGCTTTATTTTCCTAGGAATTTTTATTTACATATTATACAGAATAACATAAGTTTTATTCTGGTCACGAATTTAAGACATAGGCAAAATAAACGTTAATTTGCCGAAGTAAGGGTTAGCTTCATAAACAAATCTTATTATTTGGTGGGAAATCCCTTATTTGGGATCACAGCAGCGCATCTTCTGGACAGACTTTCAACTAATGCCATACAACGTTCCTTTGGAATGGCATACCAAGCCTTTTGGATTTCTTCCCATAAATCGGTAAAAAAATTTTGGTTTTACTGCTCCTACATGCTTCTCAACATCATTTCACTAGTTCTCAATTGGACTGAGGTCCGGGGATTAAGCTGGCCACTTCAGCACGGTGATATTCTTTTCCTCTAAGCAACTCTTCACTAGGCTTGAAGTGTGCATAGGGTCATTATCATGAATAAATGTCCACAATAGAGACATGTTGTCCTCAGCGAATTATCATAATGCTTGTTAGTATTTTTTTTTTTTGTAAGTGTGCTGGTCTATTTTAGTGATAATCTTGTGAACTGGACCTACACCATGCCAAGAAAATGTTGCCCACACCATGACACTGCAACCACCATCCTTAACTGTTCTAAGGATGTACTTTGGGTGATGCTGGAGGTTTGAAGTGCGCCATACGTACTTTTTTCCATCAGAACCAAAACGGAAAAAAATTCGACTCGTCGCTAAAAAGTATATTTTTGTCTTAAAAACGCTAGTCTGGATTGGATATTTATTTTGACACAACTGGTTAGCATTGTGCAATACACCCACGCAAATTTTTCTCATTCAGACGTCTTCTTATTGTCCTGAATGATATATTAAAACCAAAAAAAATTCTAACAAGCATTATGATACCATTCGCTGAGGACAACATGTCTCTATTGTGGACATTTATTCATGATAATGACCCTATGCACACACACTTCGTGTCAAGTGAAGAGTTGCTTAGAGGAAAAGAATATCACCGTGCTGAATTGGCCAGCTTAATCCCCGGACCTCAGTTCAATTGAGAACTTGTGAAATGATGTTGAGAAGCATGTAGGAGCAGTAAAACCAAAAATTTTTACCGATTTATGGGAAGAAATCCAAAAAGCTTGGTATGCCATTCCAAAGGAACGTTGTATGCCATTAGTTGAAAGTTTGTCCAGAAGATGCGTTGCTGTGATCCAAAATAAGGGATTTCCTACCAAATAATAAGATTTGCTTATGAAGCTAAGCCTGACTTCGGCAAATTAACGTTTATTTTGCCTATGTCTTAAATTCGTGACCAGACTAAAACTTATGTTATTCTGTATAATAAGTAAATAAAAATTCCTAGGAAAATAAAGCTAACAAACTATTGTTAATTTTGTTTCATAACATTACCAAGATCT
This sequence comes from Tachina grossa, assembly GCA_949987645.1. NCBI lineage: Eukaryota > Metazoa > Arthropoda > Insecta > Diptera > Tachinidae > Tachina > Tachina grossa. The sequence continues at coordinate 15,188,915 of OX465276.1, read as the reverse complement.
TAGAAAAAATAACAGGGATCTAAATTTTTTTCGATAAGATGTAAAAATTATCAGATATATATAAGTGAAATGTCGTGTCTTAAATTCGTCACCACCACTGTATGTACATATGTATATACATAAAGCATATGCATGCAACATTCTCAATACAGTCAGAATTACTTATACGGGATTCACACGATGACTTTTTACCGTGACTTTTCTAGAGTTTCTTGACAAACCGGGTACAAAGGCGATCAAAGGGGTAGCAATATAAAAGAGAATTCAATAAAAATGCTGGGGAAAATTTCATCGTGTAAATCCCGTATTAATACATTGAGTACATATATATTCCAATATAATTTTGACCACTTTATTACGGCGGCTGGTTTGACAATATTCAGTTGCATTTTAGAAATAACCCGCACAATGTTGCCTTCAATTCGCACAAAGTACCTTGTTTGTTAGTATAAATCCATTACTTCATATATCATCAAAGAAAATATTATAATGGCGTTGATCGGATCGTTTGGTTTGGCTTAGCATATGCCGCCTTTCTGTTTTCAAAGCAGCATAAAGGCAGCCGCGACATTATTGTCGACGTTCTCCCCGATGTCGTTTTTATGCAAGTTATATTCAGGTTTCTCCGCATTTATTTGTCCGCTAAGAATGGATATTAGGAAATTCGGGTGCTAAAGTCATAAAGAAAGATTACAAACCTATTCTATTGAACGGTAAAAATCGCCAGACAGGAAAATTGGTAGATTGTAGAAAAGTGCTAAAATCACCAAAAGAGTTGACAAAATGGCTACATTCAGTTGTTTTCAACAACGTGTACACAAGCCCCAATATTTTTGGCATTGTGTTGAGGTGACGTCGATGACGACAACTGGGATGAGGGTGACTGTGTTGAGGTGACGTCGCTGTCGACTAACAAGTTGGTTCGCTCCCTGTGCCTATGTTCTGTTACTTTTGTGAGAACTTTTTCAGATGAAAAGCTTGCTATCACAACAAAAAACTCAGTTTCTTGCCCATGTTTCTTGTAAGCATATTTCAGGTTTTATATGAAGCAGCCTGTGGAAAACAGGACCACCAATATAATTGTTTGATTTTTCTCGACACTAAAATTTCTCTCAAGTTACAACAGAATACAACATGTGCAGAACGTCGGCCTGTATAAACTTCGCCAAAATTGAAAAATCTTTGACTGAATAAGCATCGGTAAACGGAAAAAACTATAAAATATAAAAAATCGCTTAAAGAAAAAAAAACTGCAACATTAAAAAAACGCGAAACTTTAAGGGTAAATTTGTTGGTACGAGATTAAAACTATTTTCCTTGTATAATAAGCGAATCCGAAAATTAACTTATAGTATGTTTCCACCGGCGTGATTTAGACAAATCATCATGATTTGTGCAAATCATGTTAGTTTATACATGATTTACCATACATTTTGCATATGGAGAAATCACCTAAAAATAGTTGATTTATTATAAATAATGTCGAAAATACTATTTTTCTTACTCAATTTATATATGCAACCCAACGTTGCTTTCAAAATTACAAACTCCATCCCTGGGTCATCCATCAATAGTGATTGACAGTTTCGGAAAAAATGACATCATTGGCTTCTGGCAAAAATTAAATAAATATACTTAATAGTAACAAACCAAAAAAGTTTGTCTTACACTGCAATTACACATGCCACTAGTGGCATGCCAGTGTTGTGTACGTATTATCGACGAAAAATTGTTCGAAAAAGTCGAATCTCTTGCCATTTGCTTTGCTGTTTACACATGCCATTGCCACTCCATTTTAAAAATGTCGTCGAAGCGAGCTGGCTCAGTCTCGCTTCCATTTTTACTTTTCCTTTTGTTTATAGAATAGAGTTACCTAGTACGTCACAAAGGCACATTCTTGAGGAAACTATTAACACTTATTATTATTATTATTATTTTAATAATATTAGTTCTTTATAATTAACAAACTCCAGTTTTTCATACACAAATCAAGTTATAAATCATAATAACACATTTAACAAGCTAAAATATTAATTTAATTTTCACAGTAATCCAATAAATTTGCATCAAATATATAACAGGGTAACACTTTTCTTCGTTTTGAAATTCAATGGCATGTAACTGCCAAATTTTCACTCGCATGCAAATTTTGCTGCCACTGGGGCTGCCATTGCGAAAAATTTGAGTGTGTTAGTGAAAAATCGTGAGTGTATTGAGTTTTTCGAAATGGCATGCCACTATAGTGGCTTGTGCAAGGCGAATTGATATAAGGTGGTCTTGATTTGCAACTCTGCGTATTCGCCTTGTATATTTGTTAGTGTAAAATTTCCTGCTGTCAAAATATTTCTTAACGTTTTGGTTCATTTGGCAGCAGGAAATTTATGTCAGCTGGCGAATTAAGATCACCTTATGTGAATTCGCCTTGGGCATGTGTAAATGGTATGTTAAGTAGAACAAAAATAAGCAAATTAACTAACATGTGTATAATTAGTATAGAACAAACGACAATGATGGGACTGTTGTAAATTTAGAGATGGTAAAGTGAGCTTTCATTACAAAAACATCTTTCAGCAAATTGAAATACGATGAATCAAAACAATTCACATATTCCATTTGCAAAAAAGTTTCGTATATAAAGCACAAATCTACATCAACTGACACCACACACAGTGGACCAAACACAGAAGAACGCTGATGATGAAAGTTTAGTGGCCTTCGAAAACGGCTAGCTGTTCCGTTCAACTATGTGTTGTCAGAATATTTACAACTAACTTTGGTGTTATTTGTTCATTAATAATTATCACATGTAATTTGGCTTAAGAAGCGATACGAACTTTAGCCTATTCAAATCATAAATATAGAAACAAATGAAGTTCGAAAAATAATAATTAAATTAACTGACATTAAGGAATATTTAATCAATTTTAAATGTCAACTAAATGTGAATAAAATTCGCATTACAGCTGCTGCACCCACCTCATAAACCACGTTCATAAATTGAATACGAAAATTCGAACAACAAATCATTCACAAGCTCGGCGGAAACACTTTGAAGTGATTTACTTAAACCTACTTGATTTAAAGCCGGTGGAAACATACTATTACTGCCAGTTTACAGAAACCATGTAAAAATTCTCGGCTGTCTATTTATATTGAAAGCAAAACCAAAGCACTCAAAATTTGTTTTTATTTTCAATATAAATAGACAGCCGAGAATTTTTAGATGGCTTCTATAAACTGTCAGTTAATCTCACATTAATTGAGTTTAATTTTTGTGAGTGGCAGCTCAAAATTCTTACAGTTTGTAGTATTACCATTCTGAGGAACAAAATAGTGGCAACATTTTTTGTGAATAACTCATAATGTTATTAACACACTTTGATTTTATTGTGGGAAGAAGAAGAAGAAGAAGCTGTCTCATTTTGATATTTTGGTGACCGAAATTTTGTTTAGGAACTTAACCTTTTTCACATTTATGTTTTTGTGAGGACCAAGGCCTATTTATTAGGTCTATGCAACTCTACAAAAACACAGCAACACAAAAAACAACTTTGTCTTTCGGTTGTAAAGTGTATGTTGCAAGCAGATTTTGAAAGTTAAAACACGAAAACACAGAATATATTCAGGACGATTGCGTTGACCTGATAAATAGGCCTTGGTGAGAACGTACCTTTACGCATGCATTGCGGTAGAACATTGTGGGTTTAGTAAATCAGCGAAAGTTTTTTTTATCAGCTATTTGGAAACTGGCAACGCTGTGAAAGAATTCCTTTCTTTCTATTTCGCTTCCAATCGTTTTCGTATGCTAGTAGAATGAAGTGTTTGAAAAAAGTTTTCAATTTGTTGCTGGATTTTATTTTTGCTGGTACTTGCCTAACAGAGAATTGTTTTCAGCTTATTTTATACATATTTGGGTATTTGTACCTTAAGGCTTGTGTATTAATTTTGTTTATTTAATTATGAAATATGACCATTTAGTGTCACACATAATTTTAACGATTTATTTTTTGTTTCGTTGTGGCGTTTTTTTGGTTTATTGATTTATTAAGAAATTTTTGGTATCCGTTAAAGTCAACATGTCTGTTGTACATACATAAAGGGTGTTTTTTATTGAGGTATAGAACTTTAAGTTGGCATCACTTTTTTAACTGGCGGCCATTTTGTCAGTTGTCAAGTGATTAATATTTAGTTTGGTTTGCCATTTCATCATGAACAGGTTGACAAAAGAACAACGCTTGCAAATCGTGCAAATTTATTTCGAAAATAATGGTTCAGTTCGCGAAGTTTACTGCAAGCTCCGTCCATTTTATGGTCGACATAATCGTCCATCAGAGCAATTAATTCGGTTAACCATGGATCGTTTTCGCACTACGTTTACTCTATGTGATAATACGCATCCGCAGAGAGCAAAGTGTTGAAGAGGACCCGAATGAATCGATTCGCCACCGTGCACAGCAATTGGAGCCGACTAACCGACTATTTTGTTCCCGAATTGGATGGCATGAATGTGGATGAGTTGTGGTTCCAACAAGACGGCGCTACATGCCACACAGCGCACGTCACAATCGATTTATTGAAGGAAACATTCGATGAGCGCATAATTTCGCGGAATGGACCTGTCAATTGGCCACCAAGATCGTGTGATTTGACACCATTGGATTATTTTCTTTGGGGATATGTGAAGTCGCTCGTCTACGCCAACAAACCAGAAACGTTAGGGGACTTGGAAGCCAACATTCGTGGCGTTATTGCCAACATACGGCCCCATATGCTCGAAAAAGTGGTTGAAAATTGGACCTGTAGGATTGGCTTTATTCGAGCCAGCCGCGGCGGCCACATGCCCGAAATCATATTTAAACATTAATGGCATAAAATTGTCCTTCCAATAAAGCTAAATTGATGGACATTAAAACGATTTTCTTGTGTTTTATTTCAATTCGAAGTTCTATATCTCTGAAAAAAACACCCTATATGTATGTACATACATACGACTACAAACTTTCATACATAAGTATACCATACCTTGTACTAAATACGTTAAGTAGGTAGGTAGGTACATGTGTAGCTATCGTTTTTTGGGAATAAAAATCAATCACGTTTTTAATATAACTTTTGTTAAAAAATATGGGAAGAATTGTTGTGAAAAGATTGTTAATATGTATGTAATATTCAGCGTTGTCAACTTGGTGCGTTTCGCACCATTTTGGGTGCTTTTTGAAATGTTTTGTGCGAAAAATTCCTTAGTTGGTGCGTGGTGAGCTTTTTTTTAAAATTTCGGTGCGATTTTTTATTTTTGGTGGCACCAACGCAAATTTAATACACCAAGGGTTAAAATTCTTGTTGTGAAACTTACCAACTTCCTGATAGTGTTAATTACCATATTAATACTAATAATGTTTACAAAATATCACAATTTGAAATGAAATCTGTTTTATGGCCCAATGATAACAATAATGATGAAAATATTAGCCTTATTTATTTGGAATAATTAATTCTTGGTTTCTTTTTAAAAAGTTTTAAACCGAATTTTTAAAATTAATATACAAAAATGTATCATCTTGGACAAATGAATGCAAAGATATGTTTGCATGTGCCCTTAATTATGAAAGTTGTATAAGTCTTATATTTCTTTGGTCGAGATATTTAGTAGATTAAATTGGAACGAATCCAAAAATATTTTTTTTGTTATGCAACAGTTTAAATTAGAGTTGTTCTAGTCTGATCAAAATGTACTATATAGAATCAAAAATGATTTAAATTTTAAATAAAACACAGATATTTAAAAAAAAATCGTGAAACTTTATTATATCGTAAAGTAGATAAAATGAGGCAGATTTCCGCCGCGGCTTTGCTGGCACACACGCGATCTTTTAATGAAATTTTCAATGGCCGTTTTGCATAAATGCTGCGGTATTTTATTAATGCAGCGTCCAATTTCCTCATTTAAGGCTTGAGTCGTCGTCGGCTTATTCGCGTAAACCATCGACTTCAAGAAACCCCAAATAAAAAAGTCTATTGGTGTTAAATCGCGCGATCTAGGCGGCCAATTCTGGTCTCCAAAACGCGAAATAAAACGACCGGGAAATGACTGATGTAGCAATTGAATTCTTTCTCTGGCTGTATGACATGTGGCGCCGTCTTCTTGAAACCACATGCCCTCCACATTCATTTCTTCAATTCTAGGCACGAAAAAACTGGTTATCATTTCACGATACCGAACACCATTGACTGTTTGCGCTTGACCTGCATTTGAGCGACATCATCACGTACAGCTGCGACATTTTCGGTCGATCGACCTGGTCGAAGGCGCGTTGTTGTCTTTACATCACTAACAGACCCAGTTTCGGCAAATTTATCCATTAATCTCTTTACAGTTGACTCTTTTGGAGCATTATTGTGACCCCAAATTGATCGCAAATTTGCGAAATGTAGCCGCAAAACTTTCACCATTTTGGTAAAACAATTTCACAATGAGAATGCATTGTTCATTCGTGTAGCGCTCCATTTTTACTAACCTCGTACCTTCTACTAGCAAACAATAACAATTGTTCAAATTAAAGGGCTGCGTAAATGGTTCTAAAAGTTTTGTATTCTATTTCACACTACTGCCAAGCAGTCTGTTTTAGTGCAAACATAAATAACAAAACAAAACTAACAAAACATGACTCTCACTAAAATCAATCAAGCATCATTCGAATAGTATTTCTCTGCAGTTTTGTTAGTGCTTGTGTTCTCAAAACAAGTAGAACATCAAAACGAAAAGCGAGAATGAAACAAAACAACACTAAATCATAGCAGAAACAACGAGTGCACTAGAACATAGTAAATAAAACCTCTTTTCAGCTTTCATATTCCTAACGAAGCGCAATGTTTCTTTTATGTGGAAAATTGTCTTTGCTATCAGAACATTCAAGCATGTTTTGAATGTTCTGTGTGAATTTTGATCTTCTATTTCATTTTTGTTTTGAAAGGCTTGGTTTTACTTCAACATTGTTCTATTGCAGTTTTGTTCTGTACTGCAGTATTCTTATCGTAAAGCAAAACACATCTCTTTTGAAAGTTTTGTTTTAAAATAACGACGCAATATACACACACATTTTGAAATTAATGAGAGTGCTTGTAAGCCTTTTTTTTAAGGCTTGTGCCACGCTCTACTTCAAATGTCAAACAATGACACTTCGAATGGCGCCAAATTTAAATCTTGCGTTCTTGTTGGGACACCCTTTACAAATGAATATAAACAAATTTGCTGTTTTTTTAGGTTTTATTTTTTTTAACCCTGAACTGTAAAATCCTCTTTTAGTGTTAAATTTTCAACACAAAAAAAATAATGTACTTTTAATAATAATAATAATAAATTCTAAAATTGGTGCGTTTTTTTGTAAATGGCGCGTTTTTTTCCTCCATTTTGGTGCGTTTTGAAATTTCAAAGTTGACAACGCTGGTAATATTGGAACATAATTTTGAATGATACCCACATACATACGTACATATGTATATATATATATACATATATATATATATATATATATATATATATATACATATATATATATATATATATATATATATATATATATATATATATATATATATATATATACACACACATATATATATACACATATATATGCATGTATGTTTGTATGTACATATGTATATGTATGTAGGTATGCTTATCGTTCATTTACTCAAAGAATGTCGTAACTTAAAAAATGGAATTTTCAAGTTAATGATGTAGAATTAATCCTCATATCGTTCTTCATATTGTGTAAAAATTTCATAAAAATATCATTTTGAATCAACTCTTTAGAGAAAATGTAAATTTTTTTCCATTAAGTTGTGTGTAAATTGAAAACTTCAAACTCGTTTTCTGACAAAGGGGTTTTTTTAGTTATGACATTGTTTGAGTAAATGAGCGATATGTATAATTTATTTATAAAACTGCAACTTCATCAAAATCACTTGGTGGTATTGATTTTTATATTTGAGAGTTTGCTTCGACATTTGTACTTATATTTCTTGTGAGTTTTCTTTAAGATTTTGCTTGCTAGAATGGTGAAACCAAATCTTACAACCGTGTGAAGTGGCAAATTTTTGTGTGACAACGTTGCCGGAAATAATTCTTTCTGCCAGAAAAAACCGACTTCAATTCAAAAATTTGATAGAACAAGATAAGAAGAAGTACGTGAAATATAAAATTAAATTTTAATGGCCGTACCTCCGCCCATTTTTTAAATGCAAGATTATGTGTGTATGTGTGTTTTTCAGAGCTCAGGCTGCGTGTTAAGTCTTGTAAAAATCGGTAAAGAACCACTTAAAATAAAATATAAGAGCCTGTCCCACGATGTCACTAACGTTTGACTTGTCGCGCACTTACATTCAAAACAAAAACAAATTTTAAAATTTTGTTGTTGTTTCCAATGTAACTGTGCCACAAGTCGAACGTTGGTGACATCGTGGGACAGGCCCTAAAATTTTAATGGGCGTAACTCCGCCCATTTTTGTAAATGAAGGATTGTGTGTATTTTATAGCTCAATGTGTGTGGTAAGTTTCGTAAAAATCGGTTAAGTAGAACCGCGTGAAATCGTATGATAAATTTTAATGAGCGTAACCCCGCCCATTTTTTTTCAACTTTCAAATTGTGTACTCACAACAACTAGAGGTGTTTTATAGAATTCGCAGCAATCAAATAAGTAGAATATCATAAAATTATATAATGAAACATTTTGGGCGTGCCATCGCCCACTTTTTTTATGATGGGACCAATGGGAAGCTATAACCTCTCAGACAAAAAAAAAGTTATTTTATTACAACCGGTCTAAAATGTACCAAGTTGTGAAGTAACAGCAAAAAAAATGGAGACGCATTTTTAACTTCTTCCTTTTTTGAAGTCGGTTAAAAAGAAATATCAGTCCATTGCAATGCTACCTGCTGACAGCGAATTGCCAGACATCTAGGGTCGAATGTCATATCCGTAAACGTACAACTACTGGTCGCGTAAAAACTCCATTTTCGGATTATGACATACACAAACGTACTGAAATTCCATTCAGCTTATACGACTGACGTATCACTTAATTCGTTTTCGTACGATTGTCGTTACGATCACGGATGTGACGATTTGAGCACTCACTATGGTGTGTATACATTTCGTTGCTATATTTGAGGCTATCAGCACGAAAGTGGGGTAACCCCGAACTATTTAGTTACTTAGAGCCCGTTTACATTAAGGGTGACATAGCTGCGACTCGTGTTTGTTGGCTAGCAAATAAGAGAAGCTTGCGGGCACGTAATGAGAATCGAAGCGACAATTTTAACTTTTCTCTTTTACATTTTTGTATGCTACATCAGGGCTGTCAGAAATGTCGATTTCTCGCCAAACGTGGCAATTTATCGCAAATATGGCGATTTTTCAACTTGTTCGGCTCCCAAATTTTTGGTATGGCGATTTTACTGGCGATAAATAAATTTATTGGCGGTTTTACTGGCGATAAATAAATTTTTTGGCGATTATTATGGCTATTTTTTAACAAAATTGAACTTCAAAATTTATCTAATTCAGGAAAATTAGTTTGTTGAAGGAGTAGTTCCAAAAATAAATCCTACCAAAACTCGTCTGCAATAAATTAAAATTTTGAACATATTTTCCAAGTTACTGTTTGAGAAACAATCCATTTTATTTATCCTTTAGAAATTTCCCTTAAGATAAATCCTACTTTAAAGCTTCATCATTTTAGAAATAACAACAACGTTTTACTGTGCGATATTTCTTTTTTCATATACATACTTATGTATGTATATGTATGTAAACCTATTTATTAAATGAGAAAAATAAAAAATAAATAATCAATTGGGATTTTTGTTAGCTTCCAGTATGTTGTTGTTAAAGGAAATACCTAATAAAAAAGTAAACTGGCTTATGACATTTTATATTTTTTTATTAATCTATCTATCAGTAAGTTAAATCATTGATTGACATAATATTTTTATTTTTCATGTATGGCTTTTCTTGATTATGTGTAATATTTATGATTTCATTATGTTTGTTGATTTGTTTTTTATTGCTATTGTTTGTTGTTGTTGTGTGTGTGTGTGTGTTTTTTTTTTGTCTAAAAATTTATTTAATACCATTAAGAATTGGTTACACTTGAGGACTTAAGTGTGTTTTATTTTTGTTTGACAAATTGTGTGCGTTTGTTTTTTCTTCTTCTTTGCTGATAAAGAGCAACAACAACAACAACAGCAAAACATTCACACAACATGCTGCCACACATTGTGTTTATTTAGCATTCATACAAATATACATACATACATATGTACGTACATATGCACTAGTGTCCTGCACAAGTCATCTTATAAGAACTTTCAAGACATGAGGGATTTTTCAAATGCTTTACTACAGCGAGATCTTATAAAACAAACGTTAACAACACTGTTTGCAAGAAATTTGTTTCAGTATTGTAGGTATAAGAGTAAAGAAGAAAACACTTCGTGACGGAAGAATTTGTGATACTTGCTTCTTTCTACGCATGAGCGCGTGTACAAACGTCATGCATGTATGATATTTTATTTTTCTGCGCACATGCAAAGGCACACACATGCATTAACATTAGCTTACCATCTATATATTTCACATTCACTCAAACGTACAATATGAAAAAAACAAGCATACACTAATCAACAGTACTTGTTTTGAGTGTTTGTTACAAACAAGCTGTCTTGGCGACATCGCTTGTTAACACTGATATACACGTGCACCAATACATCCATCGTGCTTCGCTTATAGTACGACAGCATTTATTATTGGTTTAGTATAATACATGCGACGTGAATACATATCGCTCATTTGCTTCAATAGTGGCACAACTCAAAAAAACCAGTTTTGCAGAAAACGCGTTTTAAGTTTTCAATTTGCATACAACTCAATGGAGAAATGAAAAAAAATTCTTCTCTCAGGAGGTGATGGTACAAGCTATTTATATGAAATTTTTACACAAGATAAAATACGAAATGCCGCATCTTTCTGCATTATTAACTCAAAAAACTAATTTTTTGAGTTATGCCACTATTGAAGTAAATGAGCGATATAAAAATCATGACGTATTTACATTTCAGGACTGTTTACGCAGGTCTCTAGTACATATGCACATGCATGGGTACTTAGGTAGATTTATTCAAATACAGGGGACGGACGACATAACGAAGACAAATTTGGCGCTAAGCCAATTTTTAGTCAAAGAAAATATGATGGAAACTAATCGAAATAAATGCATAATACATATCGCTTATTTACTTCAATAGTATCACAACTCAATATGTATGTATGAAATTTATACACAAGATAAAATGCGAAATGCCGCATTACAGTCGAAGTTCTCTATAACGTAGTACCTGGAGACCGACGAACGCTACAGAAAAAATTCGTTATACAGAAGCTGTCAAATATAAATATGCATGTACATTGTACCTATTCCATGTATACATTTGCTTGGTATTTAAATTTAAGTGTTCGTATCGTCAACGAAAATTTCGAAAAAAAATCCCGTCTTGCAAGTTCCTATTTTACTTTTTAATACAGAGTTGTCCATAACATAAAAAAGGTTTAGTTTTAATGGAATGAGATAGCATTGAACTTTATTCTTATTGTTTCAATGCTATTTATGTCTCAAAACTTCATTAACTGCTTGATTTATGGATATTTAAGGACAAAGAAGAGAGGTTTCTTAGGACATCCGGTTAGAGTTATGTTGCTTATAGGTGTACATATTTCGAAATTTAGCTTGATTAAACCAATTAAAATGGAGTTAATTGGATGAGCTTTTGAAAAAATACATATCGTCACCTTAAAGACCAAACAACCTATCAGTAAAAATTTCAAAATTGAGTTTTTTATTTAATATTATTCCCTATATCATAACGCATATACATATATGCAAAATTTTGAAGGCCTAATATTACAAATAATCAAGCTATTACCAAATTAACAAATACCCTATCAGCAAGTGTACAATTTTCTGAAACCAAATAACCTATCAGCACTCATGCTAAAGAAGAAATCAGAGCAACTATTTATTTGAATTTTTTCTTTTTGATAAACAGTTACTTTTGATTTGTTGTTCTTTGTTTTTTTACTACATTTTATTTATTGTTAGAAGTGAAAAGAAAATAAAAAAGTGTTAAAACGCAATAAAATGTATTCCATAAATGAAAATAATTTGAGGCAAATTATTCATACTAATTAGTATTGCTGATAGGTTGTTTGGTTTCAGATTTTTACAATTCCAAATAACCTAAGCGCCATATCATAGGCTGTGTTTAAAAAACAAAGCTTTCTCAACCGATATATACTTCTGGTTTCATTTTAATCAGAATATATAATTTTCGTTTCAATATTGCAAATAGTTCCAATTTTATAACGTTTTTTCTCTCCTGTAAACTTTTGAAAACTGCTGATAGGTTGTTTGGTCTTTAAGGTGACGATATAAGATTCAAAGCCGATTTTTCATGTTTTTAATGGAAAATATCTAAATATAAGAAGCACAAAATAATTTCCATAAAGTTCACAACTGATTAGATAGTATTATAACAAAATTGGGAAATTTTTGAAGTGGAGTTGGGCCTTTTAACATCGGACACATCCATATATAAAACAACTTTCATCTGTTAAACAACAATGCAATAAAATTATTTGTATTTTTAAAATAATTTTTTTTTTAATATTCTAAAATTTATATATTTTATTATTACTTATAAAACAAAATAAATTCGTTGCAAATATTTGCATGTGTGGACATTTCGTATACATACATATGTAAAGCAGACTTAGCATCCCTGTTGTTTTTTTTATTAGTAAGTTATATAGCACATTTTTCTTTACGAAGAGAGAAAAATAAAGAAACAAAAATTGCAATAGTGTCGATTATTTTTGTTACGGAAATCACGTTCTAACTGCTATGTCGCACATAAAAAGCATAGCTATAAAAATTTCAAATTAGCTTTTAAATGCATTTGACGCTACATTTATACATGAAAGTCGCGAAAAATATTTTCATACAAATTTTAAGTAATTTTTCATATGAAAAATCGATAAAATTTTTCAAACATTTAAAAATTTAAGGGAAAAATACACCCAAATACCATGGTGGAGAAAATCTTTAAGGCCGTATAAAAGCCGACAATGCGCGAAAACGTTCTTAAGCAGGAAAACTGCAAGGCAGAAAATGTTTATTAGGCCGTGTCGGAAAACACCATTGTGTACAAAATTCTGGAACGAACGAATATTATATACGCTTCTCTATAACTTTTGTTTGTTCTTTTTAATATAAAAATGAAATTACTAAAGGTATTCACATCAGTTTTTTTCTTGTTGGAAAAATGTAATTTTTTTACAACAAACACAGGAAAAAAATTCCACCAAAAGCTGAATTTTTAATTTCAGGAAAAAAAATACATTTTTCCAACAAGAAAAAATACTGATGTGAATACCTTTACTATCGCCTAGGTTCTACATTCGTAAAATGAAATGAAAGTGAAATTTTCTCTTGGTTTGTGTTCTCAGTTTCGTAAAAGCGATTTAAAAAGTAAAATTTAATTTTCAGTTTGTTTCAAATGAAATAGAAGTGTTCTGTAATCCAATTTCACTAAAAAAAAAAGTAATTTGAATTCGGCAGCAAACAACATTGTGAAAGAAAATACTTTTTAGTAAAAGATAAATATTTGTTACAATTTATTGCAAAAATACGAAAATGTAAGCAAATAAATAGCATTTTTATATAAATTCTTATTTATGGTAAGTAAGTAAGAGGTGGCATTGTTAAAATATGTGCAAAAATCCCCGATTAGCTAAAGGGTTCTGTAAGTGATTTCTTCAATGCGTTTAGAAATTTTTGGTGAACTTTAATTTTTTTTCGGGAAATTGCAATTTTTCGCGTTATTTCCGAGTTTATTTTCTTTTTAACAGCTTTGGCGACTTTTAATGAATTTCAAGACTTGTTTCCGATTTTGCAACTTTTCGCGAATTTTTGCATTGTTCGCAATGAAAGCGAGTTTTTCAAGTGTTCCTATGAGTTTTCGCGAATTTTAAACAATATTAGATTTTGCTATTATGCCACTGTTATTAAGTTTTTGCGAATTTTCGCGATTTTGTTTATCGAATTTTTAGCATGCCTTAAAGTTTTAGAGATTTTTAATAAAAAGTATGGCTTGTTTAAAATTTTTAAATTTTTCGCAAATTTCTGTTATTTTTGCGAAAGATGTAAGTTTTGCAACGTTTTTGGGTTTCTTTATATAAAGGGTCCGCCATCTAACGTTTTTTTTCAGTAGTGCTTATTTCGTGAATGGTAACCGATGTCGATTTTGCAAAAAAAAAAATCATCTTTTCAGATGAAGCTCGTTTTGATATTGTCGGGTAGGTAAACAAGCAAAATTGTCGCATTTGGGGCACAGAAAACCCGCGCGCATACATTGAAAAGCCGACGCACCCAAAACGAGTCACCGTTTGGTGCGGATTTCGGTCCAGATAATAGCGCCATTTTTTTTTCGAAAATGAGCAAGGAGTGGCCGTTACAGCCAATGGCGATCGTTATCGGGCCATGTTGAACGAATTTTTGTTCACAAAAATTGAAGGGGAGGATATTGGCAACATTTGGTTTCACCAGGACGGCGCTACGTACCACACAGCCGAAGCTTTAGTAGTTTTTTTTATAGCATTAAAAAAAAAAGTTGTCTGGCGGACCCTTTATTTTTAGTTTTTGGAACGTTTTTGGATTTCTTTACTTATTTATATTTAAGGACTTAAAATTTTAATTTTTGCAAGCTTTGGCGAATTATCATAATGTTTTACGCTTTCTCCCGAGTTAACCTTGCAGTTTTAGCGAGCTTAATCAATTTAAGTTTATTGTTTGTTTCCAATATTGCGAATTTTCAAAATTTTCGCGATGTGTGATTTATTCAACTTTTAATCAAGTTCAAGACTTGATATAGACTTTTGCATTTATTTTTATTGCAAGTTCATAATAATTTTTTTTTTGTGTGAATATATATGCAAATATTGGGTCGTCAAATTTAATTGTGCTTTAAAAGACGAATTTTCGCAACGAATTCTTTAAAGCAAGTTCGTCTAACTATGCGAAGTTCGCCGTTAGTTCCAATTGTGTTTATAGCATAAGATGTTGCTTGAAATATTTATTTGAAATAAACTGGGAATGAAATCGTCGTGGAAAAAAAGTTTCATTACTTTTCTAGAACACAGTGATATCGACTTTTCGGAATTAAAAACGTTTTCATTTTCATATTGTAGTGGAATGTAGAACCTGGCCGTATAATTTTGAATTTTTTTTTGTGTTTTTTTTTATTTCGGGCGATATTTAATTTTTTTTGGGCGATTTTTTTTTTTTTGTTGTTGATTGTTCATTTTAAAAATTTTTGGCGATTGGTGATTTTTCATTTTGAAATTTTGGGAATTTTTAATTTTTATTTTTGGGCGATTTGGTTTTGGGCAATTTTTCATGGAGCCTGTCATTTAACTTTTCATTTACCTGCTGCAAGTGGCAAAAAATCACTGTCTTGTACAATTCCTTGTAAACTTAGTTGGAAGTTGGCTGCAAGTGCCGATAGTGTGATTGTGTTAAGGTATGGTCACACTTGGCAAACATTTGCCCAAAAATGCTTAAAACCCTTTTGATTCAAACACATGTTTATTAAGTTAAACAGTTTCATAAATAACTAAATATTTTATTTTACCTTGTTTGTTGAAAAATATTCGTATAGAGCAATATGGCTACCGCCTGTAAATGCTTTTAGGTGTGAACACAGCTAAAGGTTTGCCCTTTTATTAAATACATATGTACATATGTATTTACTTACTTACCATTTACAATTTTATATACTTATTTACATACATATGTAAGTATGTATATAAATATGTGAATGCGTTGTGAAAAGGAAAAAAATCTTTTAATCGGATTTATAATGTTAATGTGTATTAAGTTCAAAAAGGTATTAAGTTTTTTTTAATAAATTTAGCTTATGTTTCACAATTTTGCTTAAGTTCTTCTACATATATGGCAAATTGGATTTAGATAACTATTATTATTTTTGTTCTTAAAAAAAAAAGAAATAATTCTGATCTGCCAAATATTTATTTACACAAATTAGAAAAAACAATTAACAGTCTCTTTTGTAGTACCCGCTTGTATGTTGTTTAGAAAAAAAAAAAAAATACTGTCAAGTCAACTTACCTTGGCTTTTTCAAATATGCAATTGTTATTCATACGTAATGATTATAACAATAATTCCTTGAGGCTTGTTTATTTACTTGATACGAATCATTAAGAACAATAATAAATTAAATGCAGATGTCGTTTCAAGTTTAATTCCAATGCATTTTAAGTTGACAGCTTTTTAATTTAATTAAAAAATAGGTATGTCAATTTGAGTAAAAATATTTACTTAATTATTTATTTGCCAAATGAAATGAGAGAAAGTTCAATTAAATATTTTTTTTAAACCAGTTCATGTTTTGCAAAAATGTTATAAACATTTATTTATGCTTTTCAAATTGTATGCAAATGGGTATTTATTTGACTTAAAAACAGAATTTACATTTACATTTCATATAACAAATTCGCTTGGACTTAGCAAATGTCTCAGACTTACTTTGTAAGAAGAGCGATTTTGTAGCATGACAATTTTGGAGGATACGCATCATTGGAAAAAAGAATTCTGGCATCACTGAACATTAACCAAATGTATTGTCGCTTTAGAGTTGCCGAATTGTTTTTGTGTTATCCCCGTACAGTTGAAGACAATAAATTTTCTATCTATTGCTTATGTACGAGGGCAGATCAATAAGTACGTGACTTTTTGAATGAAACACAGTTTTTTTTTTTGCAAAACAAAAATTTATATTTCAACATAATCTCCTTTTAACTCAATACACTTAGTCCAATGTTTCTCCAGTTTTTGTATTCCTTCTAAAAATAGGATTTTTCGAGGTTCTTAAAATAGGCAATAATTTCATCGTTGGAGCTAAATATCTTTCCACCGAACAATTTCTTCAAGTTTGGAAAAAGGAAGTAGTCACTAGGGGCTAAATCTGGCGAATATGTCCGATGGGGTACCAATTCGTAGCCCAATTCATAGAGTTTTGCCATTGAGACTGCACACATGTGCACTCTTGCATTATCTTGATGAAAAAGAATTTTTATTTGTTTTTAAATCCTCATTAAATCGGCCTAATAAGTTGGCATAATATTTGCCATTTATTAATTTTCCCTTTTGAAAGTAATCGATTTGGATTATCCCACGTGCATCCCAAAAAACTGTTGCCATCACCTTATTGGCCGACAAATTCACCTTGGCCTTCTTCGGAGCATGTTTAGAGTGCTGCTTGGTGTCCGGAGTACAGTAATGGATCTATGTTTCGTCCACAGTTACAAAACGCCACAAAAACTCATTCATATTGCGTGTAAAGAAACTCCAAACAATCCTTTGAAGTTGTCACACGTTTACGTTTATGGTCAATTGAGAGCAAACGCGGCACCCATCTTGCAGACAACTTTCTTAAACCCAGCTGATCATTTAAAATCGAAACCACACTGCAATATGAAATGCCTATGGCATCAATAATCTCTCGCACTTTTACTCTTCGATCGGCCAACACCGTATGGTGGATTTTTTCAACATTTTCGGGTGTGTACTGATCTCAATTGGCCGTTCAGAACGTTCAGCGTCGTTTGTACTTGTGCGACCACAACGAAATTCAGAAAACCATTTTTTTACCATTGAAATCGATGGTGCAGAGTCCCCATAGTACTTATCCAGCTATTCCTTGGTTTGATTGACGGTTTTTTTTTCGCAAAAAATAATATTTAATGAGCACACGAAATTCACTTTTTTCCATTTTCTTCTCAAAAGGCGAAGTAGTGCCAAACACAAACTAATGACACAGCTTGTTCAAGTTTAGACAGGAGTCAACTGACAGTTGCCTCCTTACAGGAGCAGTGTTGTCATTTCAATCAAGAGGCGGGAAATTCAAAAGGACACTGAGTTAATGATCCACCCTCGTATATTGAAAACAAAAACAAAAAAGTTTCATGTCGACATTGCGGGCCGGGTCGAAAGTTTTTGGTATCAAACATTCTATTGCAGCGAATATATTAAAAGTATTGCCGGTCTTCTGTTTGTTACCTATAAGCAATAAATTTTAAAATTGTGATTTGCTCAATTAGTTTTGTTCGACACTGTATGCACATGAATTCAATTTAATCTGATTACTACAATGCATTTCATAGCTCACCTTTGCTAA
This sequence comes from Tachina grossa, assembly GCA_949987645.1. Classification (NCBI taxonomy): domain Eukaryota; kingdom Metazoa; phylum Arthropoda; class Insecta; order Diptera; family Tachinidae; genus Tachina; species Tachina grossa. Next base: position 15,170,604 of record OX465276.1, on the reverse strand, counting down.
AATGTTTATAATCACTTATTTTTCTCCAAATTTAAAAAAAAAACAATTTTAAAATAATTTTGAGTAAAAATTTCAAATAATAAATAATTTCAAATTAAATTAATACGAATAGCATAACTTTCAGCGAAAATGTCATAATACTTATTACTGTCAGATGGTGAATGTCGAAAAGAGAAAATTACAGAAAGGAAGTACATACGAGTACTTTCTATTTTTATACCGTGGCTTGAGATATCTGATTTAATCCTTCTCTAAATATTCCGTTTTTTTTCATAAAAAAAATGTTGTGATATTTTTTCCCTTTTGATGGTTGTATTAACAACACAAATTTCCTTCTACTTCCACTTTATTTATTTATTATTGTTCAGCATTAATTATGCAATATTGATTTATACGATTTAACAAATCACTACCCATTTCAACTAAGTATTATTGTCGGTTATTGTGTTTTGTTGGTTTGTTTTTAACCCCTTTTGTATGGCATTTTCATTTGACACAAAATACATGAATATACATATGTACATACATACATATGCGTTATTATTGTCAGTTACACCTTTGGGCCATGCATTCTTTTTTTCACTTAATATTTAATCATGTTTACTTGTCAATTGCAGCTATCAGAAGCTCATACAAAAAAAAAAACACGGTTGCACAAAGGTTCAGAGTGTGCTCACGCACGCACTCAGGCACACATTCAACACTAATCCCACCCGCCTTACAACTTCACAACGAACGAACAAAACAACCACTTAATAAAATGTAATTGTGCATGTACAACTATTGAACTTTGAAATAAGACAAAAAAAAAGGGTTTAATATTTAACTGAAACGATTACAAAATGTACATACATATCTTATACCCTTTACTAAATGGATTTTTTTTAATATTTTTTAAAGTTTTATTAATTAAAAAGACAGGAAGAACAGCGGTTTTTCTATTGTACAATATTATTGTATCCTTACATTATATAATTATCAGCGTTGTCAACTTTGAAATTTCAAAACGCACCAAAATGGAGAAAAAAGCGCGCCATTTGCAAAAAAAAAACGCACCATGCTTAGAATTTCTGTTTAGTTTAAAATGTTTATTGAATTTTTCGATTTTTTCGAATTTGGCGATTTATTTTAGTGTTAGAAATTTATTTTTTAATTTTGGCAATTTTTTTCGTCTTGGCGATTTTTTTTAATTTCTGGCGATTTTTTTTTTTTTTGGTTTGGCGATTTTATAATTTTCGGTTTTTTTAGTTTTACCGTTTTTGAAAATTTCAAGTTTTTGGCGATTTTTTTAAGTTTTGGCTCCTTTTTTTAGTTTTGACACTTTATTTTCTTGTTTTGGCGATTTTATTCGGTTTTTGGCGTTTTTTCATTTTGGCAATTTTTTTTATTTTTGGCGATTTTTTTCATATTTGCGATTTTTTTTATTTAAAATTTTTTTTAGTTTTGGCGACATTTTCGCGTTTTGGCGATTTTTTAGATTTTTTGTGTTTTTTTTCATTTTGGCGATTTTTTTCATTTTGGCGATTTTTTCGAACTTGGCGATTTATTTTAGTATTAGAATTTTTTTTAATTTTGGCGATTTTTTTCGTTTTGGCGATTTTTTTTAATTTTTGGCGATTTTTTTTTTGGTTTGGCGATTTTATAATTTTCGGTTATTTTAGTTTTACCGGTTTTGAAAATTTCAAGTGTTTGCCTCTTACGGTTTCCAAGATATAGCAAATTGTCAAAATTACATAGTCAAAATTGCATTAACTGATGGACTACCCTTTAATTTTAATTTTTTTTAAATTTTAGTGTTAATTGTTGTAGTCTGTATAAAAATACACTCATTTTACAAATTTCAAGTTTCAATATACAATTGTATGTATATTACATGGGATTTTAACATTTTTCGTTGCTCGTTTTGGAACACCCGTTAATTTTTAATTCTTATGTATTTGTTGTTGTAGCGGCCAAGGTTCTACATACTGTATCCAAATTTCAGGTCCGTAGCTCTTACGGTTCCTGAGAAAATAGCGTGTGACGGACAGACGGACAGCGTAGCGAAAACAATAGGGTTCCTTTTCACCTTTGGTGTACGGAACCCTAAAAAGCACCCAAAATGGTGCGAAACGCACCAAGTTGACAACGCTGATAATTATCCATTTTTCGATAATCCATTCTCAACGATAAAAGTAAATGTTGGTTTTCAAATGCTTCAACGTCAGGGCATTATCTGTGTAGACACCGTCTTTGGCGCAGCCCCATGAACAAATTCTAACGGCGTCAAATCGCATTATCTTGCCGGCCAACTGTCGTCGCCAAAACATTAAATAACGTGTCCTGGAAACTTCCCATGCAATAAAGCAGTGGTGTCAAAAATAAAACTATATTTGTATGTGTGAGAAAATCTCTCTCATTCGTCTCTGAAGTACGTAGAAACAAATAAATATTTGCAACAAATACAGTTTAGTGAAGCAGCTCAAAATGTATAAAAAGGAGTTTATCGACAAGAAATTATCTGTCGCTTAGTTATATTGAAAACAAAAACAAAATAAGAAAATTTGTTTTTGTTTTCAATATATGGCCGTATATGATATAAAATTAAAAAATAGGAATACAAATTAAATAAAAAATTTGGGGGCGGCCCATATTTATCGAGTTACGGTGCTGTAAACTTTTAATAGGAAACTGTGAAGAATTTCTAAAAATTTATTTTTAAATAGCTTATCTGATAGAAACTTGAAAAATAAGAGAAAAAAATTAAACAAAAAAAATTGACTGCTACCAATATTTCCCGAATTATTGGTCTTTTAAGTTTTGATTTTAAATACAGTTTAGTGAAGCTGCTCCAAAAAAAAAAATCAAGTCTTTTTAATTTATATTCACATCTTTCCTTAAAAGTTTTGTAACATAAAATACATTGATCATAGAATATATTTCGCATACCACTTTTTTCTTTCACTGTATCTATAAAAAAATTTAATACACCCGCTTCGCATGTGTTATCATCGCGGTCTCATTGACGACTAAATGAAAGAGAATAAGAATGTATTTGATTTTATTTTGCACAATTGTGCTATGAAACTGACGTGTAGTGTGGCTCAATAATCTTGAATTTAAGAGCAAACAAAAAAAATTTGGCCATTCGCTCTGAACTGACAATATTGGTTTTTCGGATTATCCGCCACAATTTCACTAACAGAAGCATTGCGCACATTGCGATGATGCACAGGCCTGACCACATCTGTAACGCTTCCAAAGTTTTCAAATTTCTTTGTAATATTGCCAATTCCTTGGACGACCGCAGTGCTCGAAACGTGGACACGACTTTTGTAGTAACTTTTAAATAGTTTTACGCTTTCTTCGATTGTCAAACGATCCATATTCGTAAATGGCAAAGGTTTAACCCAATAAATTACACTTCAGATGACAGATATATATCAGCTGACAGCGTTGCCAGACCGGCGGTTTTCAAACCACCAAATGGATAATCCTGCTTTATCATTTTGCTCTATATTTTACAATAAGTGCCACAATAAAAAGTAATTATAACCTATAAGCATAACAAAAACATATTGCTCCTTTATTGCAAACCAAGACCCTTACATCAAAAAAGCTGGTTTCGCAGACAATAGGTTAAGTTAGAAAGAGGAGCCCTTACGCTCATGTCCAGGGACATACACATAAGTCAGTCCAGGCCTATTGTGCACTCTCATGTAAATTAATAAACGAACCCCACATTTATAGGAACTCAGTATCGTTCACGTAGTATTTCAAACTTTTCCAGTCAATACCACCTCTAAGGTGGGTATAAAAGGATCTCGGCTGGGCGAAAGCTGGATAATGACAAAGGAAGTGATGCCTTATCTCTATGTCCTCCATGCATGTCAATGTGATTCATGGTTCCAATCCAGTACAAATGCCCTCGTAGATTATAGTGCCCCTTTAAGATGCTGGTCAACTTTCCTAGCTCGGGCTTGTTTAGATTCCCCTTATTTTATCTTCGTCCGGTTGCAGACAATAAGTTTTAAGTTTTAAATTTACATACAACTCAATAAAGATATAAACATATTTTCTTCTCTGAAAAAGTGCGTGTACAAGATTAAATATGATGTAACAATTTTTTCTGCATTATTAACTCCAAAGAATCATTTTTTGAGATAAGTCTATGTTGCAATAAAGCAGCGATGTGTACAAATCGTATTAATTTTCCTTTATTAATTCTGTCTTACCCGCATGAGGGAATTTTTATATGTGCCATTAATTTATGTCAATCGAGATCAATACAACTCTAAATTAAAATGTTGCATAATGTAAAAATGTTTTTTTTTTTTTTAAATTTGTTCAAATTTTGTCATATATTGTTAGTGAGAAATTATGAGTCCTCGTAAGTTATGCTGACAAAAGTAAAAAAAAAATTTTTTTTCTCCTATATTTTTTCAAAAAAGTGCAGGAAAAATGATTTTGCAGATAAAATGTTTATAAAATTTGTTCAGTAGACAGTTAAGCAATATTATCAAGTCTGAATTAGCTGTTGGCCAAAAACTGAGGACACCTGTTTTTGAGTGGTGCACTGATTTTCAAAATCTTTTGAGGTCCATAAAAAGTAATTGGTAGTCAAACTGACCAAACCGAGTACAGTTTTTTACTAACCTTTGGTAGTACAATCGAACCTATACTGTCGAGTCCGTGCATTTTTCCAAAAGTCTTCATTTGTCTCACAGTGTAATTAGCGTTTCTAAAACAGCTGTTGTCTTATGGTTTTGCGGCAAAACAATATTGTGCAATGTTGCCAACACATTTAACACTCTTCGTTTGGTTGTACATACAATAGAAATCAAAACTATTTTAATATTTGTCTATACATTATGCCAGCTTCGAATATGACTAACGACATACAAATTGGCGATACATTATTGTATAATACGAAAAATTTTAAAATTAAATTGCAAATTGTACTTTTTTTTTAGTTAACCAAAATTGTTAAATCTCTTTTACTTTTCTCTTTTTTAAAATCTAACATCACTTACAAAATTATAAATTTTTTTTATGAATTGCATTTATTTTTACTACAATTTTGTCGTTGTCTTCTTCTTCTTCATTACAGAAAATATATCATTGTCCATTGATTATAATTTCATTACAACGGGGGCAATAGAAAGGCTTAACACTGGACCGTAAAAGTGTTGTGGAAGGGTAATGGCGGCCTCCACTCAAGGAGAAATTCGAGTGGGTCCCGGCCACCAGGTAAACGATGTCTATGTACGTACCTAATTCACAAATTTCACGGTAACATACTTGTGACTTTTTTTAGTTTGTTTATCCAAATCTTTTTTGTTTGTATTTTTTCTACAAATCAAAACTAAAAAAAACTCAAAATCTGTTTTCCCCTTCAAGCAACAACATTAATTAACATTTTACTAACGAAATTGTCAATAATACAAAAATAATGAAGGGAATTCACAAGGCTGTATTCACTGCACTACAGATTATATGTGATAAAATTATTAGATTACTATACTCTTTTAAATTCCTTTACTACTAGTATGTATGTAGTTTAATTTTATCAATTGCTATTTACGTTCGTAAGATTATATTCAACTGGATATTAAATTTTTTTTTAGTTTAGAATGCTTAAGTAAAGAAATTTTTTATTTATCAACATTATCAGATATGTACTCGTATGTTCTGACACTCGCATGGTTTTTAAATTGCTTGTGAGTTGAACTACATACTATACTTCAGCCTTCAGAGAAAATATTAAAACACACTCCTTTAAGTTTACATAATAGGTGAATAGAAGATTTGTTGCCCTCTATTATTATTATTAAAATTTACAATTTCCTTTGTACATACGGTCATTGGGAATTTAATCCATTTGCATCTGAATCTGTGTCAGTTTTCGCTTCACTTTCTCAGTATAAACTAATTCACCAGGCTTGTGAATGGTTACGCTATTTATTTTATTTTATTTTTTATTGAAGCAGCAACAGATATTTATATTAATACACATTTTTATTGGCAATGAGAAAACATAAAATCTTAATTAAATATATATTACTGAACTCTTGCGTTAGTGGTGCCGAATAAAATATAAACATTAAACAGCTGATTCACATTTTACTCTCCCGTATTTTTCTTATTCCCCGGCTATTTAGAATAGTAGGATTTTTCAGTTTAAAATTTGTTAAGGTGCTTTTGACAATGCTGTTAAGTTAGCGCGTTCTAGCGCATTTTAGTTAGTTAGTCCCAATTTACACTATGTAAGTCTTATTGCTAAGCTGATTAGTTTGTTAGGGGAGAGAGATGAGGGGAAAAGAAACGTTGCTGTTCCCCTCGTCTCTCTCTCCCTGAAACGAATTAGCTTAGCAATAAGACTTGCATAGTGTGATTTGGGACTTAAGAATAGTTGGCACCGCTGGTAAGAAATATGTAAAGAAAATAAAGGCCTTACCCACGATATCGACAACGTTTGACTTGTCGCACACTTACATTTGAAACAACAACAAAATATTAAAATTTGTTTTTTGTTTTGAATGTAAGTGTGCGACAAGTCGAACGTTGTCGACATCGTGGGTTTGGGCCTAAAGGTAGAATTAGTAAAATCGTATCGTGATGTTGCGTGTCAGCTGACAAAAACCGTACTATATACAATGCATGTTACTAGTTATAAAATATGTGGTGGTAGCACTGCTGAGCAATCTGCAGAAAACAGATTTTTCTGTAGCGAATGTCAAAAACGCCGCATTTAATGCCAGACAAAAAAAAATGTGCTGTGGAAACTGTTACATTTTCTATAACTTGTGCACAAAGTTGAACGATACGGCAAGCTGTAAAGTAGAATGATACGATTTTACTAATTCTACCTTAAATGTAAAAAACGACAACAGCTATTAATTGCTCTCTCAAGAGTATAGTGTTGCCACACAAGTATTTTTGACCGGGTGCAGTCAAGTTAATAATTGATTATTTTTTTGGGAATTATTATTTTACTTATTTAGTAAACTATTTTTTAGCAGAATTTTTCCCCTGGAACAAATGATAGGGATGAGAAAAATTCGTAATTGGGCTAAATTTCTTTTTTTGTACTTGTTGGGAATTTTTTTTTATATACATATATATTAATAAAAAGTTATTCTACTTGAGTTTAGTTAATTTTAACTTAACTCAAATTCAATATGGTATCGTATGGGAAAAAAGGTGTATCGTTACTTAACTAATTTTAATGGTATTCGCCAGATTCACTCAAGATTTAAAATTAGCAGAAAAATTCGCATTATATACATATTCATTTACAAATCGAGTAATATGTTTTTAAAAAAGTATTCGGTTTATAGAACATAAACTTAAATTAGACGTACCATAACCATAACCATGCAAAACAGCTGTTTTGATTATAGGGGACTAGCAACAACGCCATTGCCGTTATTGACCAATCATATCATATATCAACCATATCAATTGAATTATATTTCTGTTGGCACTTCTAATTCAAGCTATAACCGATTTGGTAGATTTGGTGTGTGTGAAGCGAATAAAATCTATTATTAAATGTGTTATGATGCTATAAAATCTTAAAAAAACGCACAACAGCTGAGTTACAAAATGAATTAAATTTACACATGTCACTATACCATCTGTTCTCCCTTCCTGTAAAATGTCAAACACTTTTCTGGTAAAGCATTGACTGAGTATTATATCTCTTAAAAATTAAAGTTAGTATTTGCATACCTAAAAGTAACTAGTCATTAACATGTATTTAAAAAAAAATCAAGCAACAATACAAACATCGAAAGAAAGTTCTGTTCGATAGAAAAAGGATTTGGTGTCAAGGCACCAAGCCTACCATAGTTGGCACAGCTGACTAATGGTTGTCAGTCAAGTGATTTATGAAATTATGCGTGTTTTTTGTTATTTGTAATATTTGTTGTGGAACTGGTTGGTTGTACCTGTTCAAGCTGCTTTGATTGATGCCCATCTCACAATATGAATTTAACATTCGGACATCGAATGCACATATCGTATTCAGTGTTATTTTTTGTCAGAGCTGTATTTCGTCCATTAAATGTTCTATTCAGTTCGATAATTATAAACATAGAATTTAGGATGTAATGAGCAATTAACTATCTGTTTATATTAGATACTCGGTACTTATTATTAAATATTATATCAGCTCTAATTCCAAGTTGATTTTAAAACAAACAATTCTTTATTTTTTGTGTTATTGTTTATAAAAAAAAACATAGATAAACCATTAGACAATAGCGCTGTTAAAAAGCAAAAATGTTTTTATTGCTATATCTATTCGAATAGTATTTCAAAGCAGTATCTTATAAAAAAAAGTAGTTAAGTGTATAATGATTGTTAAACATTTACAGTCGTCATTCAAATACATTATTTAGTATTTTGAATACATATTGAAATATGTACAATAGTAGCTGATAATGAAGATATTTTTTATTTGTTTTAATTAATTGCACTAATTGTTTTAAATTTTTGCCTGTTTCGTATGAATGTACATACGCATATGCTCAAAATAATAGGTACATCTTGTTAATCACATTAGAGTTATTAGGGTTAGACGAAATTTAGTAGTGATTTCACGGCTACAGTTAAAACAATGCTATGCTAATTACGAACGTTTTAATTTCACATGGATTGCATTTAAACATTTTTCTTTTTTTTTTACTTTAAAATTCAATAAAAATTCAAAAATTTAATCTAAAAGTCCGATTTCCAACACATACTAGTACCTGAGAAGATCTCTTCTATTTATGGAATATAATTTTTGAAATTATTATTATTTTTTTTAATTAACATTATTTTCATCGTTTTATGAAGAAAAGTGAAAAGTGTATCTATTATTTTGAGCATATCTGTATAGTTATTTGTATTACAAACACAAATATGTATGTACACATTTTTTGCACATGTCTATAGTTAGTTATTGCTTTTGATAGAAAAAACAAAAATCAATAAATATGCAATTAACCCAACCTTTGCTTTCCTTGAAAAACCACAATCCTCCTCATTTTATTTGAATATGTACTATAGCATTGCACAGATGCATCTGTTTGCACCAGTATTGCGTGTTTTTTGGTTCTTGTATGAAAAAATATGTTATTTAGCGTTTCTTTTACTAGTTGTAAATGTTGATTTTTAAAGCAGTTATTGTATGGTTGTGCAATGACCAAATGAGAAAAACACGTTTGTATGTATTTGTTTTTCTATAACAAATAAGATACATAAAACTGGTTTTAACATAAGTACCACATGGTGTGTTGAAAAAAAAATCCATGGTTGATGAATGAATGAATGAAAGTAAAATTTCACATACATGTTTAAGTAAATGATACATGTACATGAAACACATGCATTTGTAATTACTCTCAGAGCAAAATTGTCTCTTTCTCTCTCTATACTTTGGCTGCGCCACAAAATAACATAACGAACGTCAGCACATACATCTGCACATCGTGTATTTGTTTCAATAATGGTTTTTTCATATATTTGTATTACAATATGTATTTTTGGGCAAAAACAGATCAAACGGTTACTCAGCAGCAATACAATAAGCAATTGTTATTTGTTTTAATTGTATTTTAATTTGGAAAAGCACGCACACACAATAACTCTTATACTAGTTCTGTCGCTCACACTACAATTATATGGTACATAGCATGGTATATTTGTTTTGGCTATACAAACGAGTATACAAATGCAACCCTTTAATATGTACATATGTATGTTGTATGTACGAGTATGTACATGTGTCCATAGTAGACAAATGCATACATACATAATTAATTGGCTGTTTAATGTCCAATTGGCTTAATAAATAATAATTATTGCTATACAAAAATATACGGTTAATATTTATTAAAGTTTGAAAGACTCATACGAGACACAAAACAGTTTATGAATGTATTTTGTAATTACTCCCAGAATTAATACGAGTAACTAAAATAAATCTGTACAAACACACGCAGGCAGACAGAAAGAAATACACTGTCAAAACCCCAACACTATATCGCGCCATAACCGCCAAAATAGCTTAAGCGACATAATTTTCGAATTTAAATTTTTGACCAAAATCTATTACTTGCGATCGTAAATATGTAGTCGATTTTCGTAAAAAAAACGAAGTCCTAAAAATGTGCCGCCTAAGCTATTTTAGCGGTTATGGCTCGATATGTAGTTACAAAAATTAATAAACATCAAAGTATACTGTGTTTATGTACATGCATGCATATGTATAAATTTATATCTACTATAAATTTAATTGCAAACTAAAAATTTCAAAGACTAGTTTATTAAATAAACTGCGAGTTAAAAATGTCTGTGGCAATATGGAATAATCGCTTAAGTCGTTGTTGGTTTCCAACTCAAGTAATTGTGACAGGAGAAGGTGAAAAATTATAGAATTTGTAATATTCTTTATTTAATATTTTTGTACAACTAAAGAATACTATTGACATATGTATGTATTTTGACTAGAGTTTTTCTTTTCCCGGACTTTTTCATTCCCGCTTTCCCGGGAATTCCCGCTCAATGCAAAACAATACAAAATATCTTTTAATTTAATCTATTTCAACAAAAAACAAATTATAAGTCATGAGATCAATTAAATAATAACGTTTTATAAACACATTACGTCGGGTGGTACAGTATATTTAAAATACATTATTACTGCGGCAAACCAATAACCACCCGAAGATTAGTCAAAAAATTAATACCATTTCAGTTCTTTCTCATTAATATAATAATATATAATAATATATATAATATAATAATAATAATGCATAAATACCAATATTATATTAAAATGCAAAGCAGAATGCATTGATATAACGAAAAAAAAGCAAATAATATTGTTAAAAAATATTACAAAATATTTCTTTGGAAATAGGACTTTAGTACAGACTAAGAGCCTATTTCACCAACATATTTAAATATCAATTCTTATTTAAAAGTCACTTTTCCATACAAAAATTAATGAAAATCGACATTTCAATATGAATTGATATTTAAATAGAGTTGGTGAAATTGGCCCTAAGCATTTATAGAATCGTACCTTTTTACCAAAGAGAATATGTAATTATTTTGAAAGGTTTCTTTTATTTCCTAGCGCATTTCTGTTTTTACTTGTATGAATTGTTGTACAACTAAATTTTGAACGTCGCGTTCCGTTTTTGGCAAATAGAGGCCTCAAAGTCTCAGAGCACATGTGTGCCAGATGTAAACTCGGCTTTAGTTGTTGTATAGTTTGAGCGATTGTGCTACACACAAACTAGAGTTGCCACAATAAAATAAAAAAAATCCCAGGAATTCCCGCACAAATTTCCCGGGATTTTTTCCCCTGAAAATGTGCGGGATCACGGGAAATTTTTCCCGTATGAAAAACTCTAATTTTTACCAATATTTTTCTTACTGCAATTAAGCAAATAGACGATTTTTGTCAGCAAAAATCGTTAAAAAAATAGATCAGTCGCCAACAATTCGAAGTAATGAAGTGGACAGCATAGAGCCTGGATTTGAATACAATTGAAAATTGTTGGGCTTTCTAAAATGAATTCAGTGGCCGTTGCAAGAAGGGTTCCTTACGGACACTAGATATGTAATTTAATACGAACTTTAGCCTATATAAAATATAGTTTTGAATTTTTGTTTAGTTTCTTGGTTTTTTTCGGTTTTGAGCGTTTTTTTAGTTTTGGCGATTTTTCGGTTTTTTTTTCGAAATATTAAAGTTTTGGCGCTTTTTTTGTTTTGTCACTTTTTTTTCGTTTTGGCGATTGTTTTTCGGTTTTTGGCGTTTTTTTCATTTTGCCGATTTTTTTTCATTAGGCGATTTTTTTTCGGTTTTTGGCATTTTATTCATTTTGGCGATTTTTTTCATTGTGGCGATTTTTTCGGTTTGGCGACTTGTTTTAGTGTTGGAATTTTTTTTTATTTGGTGCTTTTTTTAGTTTTTTTGGTTTAAGGCGATTTTACAATTTTTGGATTTTTTAGTTTACACCTTTGGTGTACGGAACCCTAAAAACAGCTGGAAAACTATGCTAATCCCCAAAAATTAGATAAACGAGCTCTGGGACCGAGTACAAGCAGCGTTTAAAAAACTGAAGTGACTTTCATTTCATTTCATTTTACTTCTGCTTTCGATTTTGAAAAATACAACAGTTTCAGTCAAAACAAAATCACAAAACGATTTATGACCAATTGCGCAGTACTTTCAACAGTCGATGATTTTAAAATTTTGAAATTCATTTGCTTTTGGTTAGTATCGCAAGTAAAAGAAGAAGCAGTCTATATGGTTTTGGAAGTCGCAAACAGTCACAGTCGAAGAAACTAAAACTATTGCTTTTAGTAGTTTTAAGCAATCGGAGTAAATTGGTTTTTGTTCTTGCTCCTTGTCTGATGTGCAAAAACAACAACAACATTATGACAAACACCACAAAATAGTTGACTGAACCTGCAGAAAGCTTTTAAAAGCAAGAGCTTTTGCTTCTTCGACTGCGACTGTTTGGTACTTGCAAAATCACACAGACTGCTTATGTTTTTAATAGCGAATCTAACCAAAAGCAACAGCAAATAAAAACTTTTAAAATCGTCGACTGTTGAAAGTACTGCGCAATTGGTCATAATTCGTTTTCTGCTTCTGCTTCGATTGCGACTGTTGATTATTTTCACAAGCACAAGCAAAAGCATTGGTTCATTTTAAACAGTGGGAAAAAGCCCAAGCAGCGAAAAGCACAAATTTTACTACTTTTGCTACTTCGACTTAAGTTTTTTAAACACTGAGTACAAGAAGAGTAGCGAAACATAACGCTTTTTGCATATAACTACAACCGTATGAAATGACAATTGTTTGATTGATAAATTTATTGTCATACAATCGTCTGGCAATAAATTTTCTGACAAATTTGATACAATCGTTTGAACTGACAATCTACCTTGTCCTGGCAATTTTTGATTGTCAGCACATTGTTAGGTGTGGGGCAAATTACGGCATTCGATACGATTCAAAATTTTAAAATATTTCCATATAAACTTTATTAAAATATTTCGTAGTTTCGTTCGATACCGTAATTTGCTCCCTGACAATATTGTAAGACAATCTGACAATAGTCTGAAAAATAGTTATGAAAACTATCACTTTGTTAAAAGCAATAATTCAAATATTTAATGTAATGCTGGTGAAGAAACGTTATTTTAAATATTTCTTTTTTTCCAAAAAGCAAAGTAGCTAAAACAAGTTTTATTATGAATATAAAGGACTTAGAGAAAAGCTTGTGAGGCAAGAAGATCTGATTCGATTAGGCCAGGCCAATTATGTTAGTTATTATGTTATGTTATTAAAAAAAAAATTGGAAGGTGTGCTTAAACTTTATTGGGCCACTCTACATATGAAAATTATTCCATAGTTGTCTATTCCAGGAAAGCAGCATGCATGTTTTAAATTATTTATTAATTGAATGTGCAAATGCCAGAGTTGTGCAAATGTTTTGATTTTGTTTTCGTGGCACGCGCGAAACTTTAATAAATATTCCCCCTTATAGCGAATGGCGTCGTCGACGTCACATCAAGACGATAGTAAAAATTGGCACTTGTCTACTATTTATCGACAACAATTAATATGCTCCATCAATTTACAAAGCCTTAGAGATTAGTAAGAGTTTGTCAATAAGACCCAATTGTTGCCGATAAAGAGTAGACAAGTGACAATATTTACTGTCGTCTTGATGTGACGTCGACGACGCCATTCACAATAAGGGGGATTATCATTATATCAAATTCGATTCCTATGCTATGGGATCATTTCCTTGTGGCCTCCCATTAATATACTGACTTTTATTTTGCAATTGTGTTCGTGCAACTGAAGTAGTTATTAAAAATTTGTATACATACTACGAAAATTATGCTATGTGCTTAAATATACATATATCTTTTTAACCAATATATAAATGTAAAATACACATTAAACTAATATTTTTAAAATATATAATAATCAGTAGCAACAGTCTGTGTATAAACGAAATTTCACATATAATTCAATTAACAATTAATAAATTTGTTTATTCGATTTTTTCATTGTTCCCCCCACGAAAAAAAAAAATATAAATATATATTTTTGATTTTTCCACTAATTAACTTTTTTTTATACCTTCCATATTTATGTCAATCCTTTCAACCAACCAATCAACCTATCACCTCAACTACAAATCAATCAACCAACCAAATACATCACCACCAAAAATACTACTACTACTACTACTATTATTATCAACCAAACAACCAACCAACCAATCAATCAATCAACCAACCAATCAACCAACCCACATACCTACTATGCTCTTCTTTTATTACTATAATACTACTACTACTACTGTACTATTGTACTACTACTCCATATGCACTCACTCATATACACCAAAAAACACAAAAGGCAAAACTGCCCGATTATAATCCAATTTCAAGCTTCCCTGTTGACAAGGAAATCGACGAACGAGAATTAGAAATACCACGATGGAGTCCAGGTGCTATGGCAGATGGCGATCTATTGATGTTCTTGCGTGCAGCTCGTTCAATGGCTGCATTTCAAGGTAAATATCCACCGGAAGAAATACTAAAAAGTAATGACACACAAACATTTTATTCATGAACAGAATTTGTTTTTTATTAATAATTTGTTTTCTCCCATTTGGCTTTGCAGGAATGTGTGATGGTGGTCTAGAAGAAGGTATTGTGGCAGCAACACGTGATGACACAACTATTAATGCACATGACGTTGTAAGTACAGAGACATGCATACACACATACATACATACATACATAAACACATACTTTCATTTTTACACAAAAATATCTTCATTGTACATACCACACACATGGGTTTCATTAAGCCATTTAAATGTTGTTTCAATAATTCATACATACGTCTAACTAACCATTTTTTAGAAAGCAAAAAAAACCAACAAAAGCAGCATTCATTGGGCAAATTACGACATTCGACATCGAAAGGAATTTTAAAATATTCGATATCAAATGCCGTAATTCCCCCCCCCCCCCCCCCAAATTTTTTAATAATTTCTCTGAAAACTATTGCATTGCATAATGATTCATTAGGTAATGTGAGCGACAAGACTTGGAGACTTTTATGTTGTTTAAAAAAAATTGCAAATTTCACACTGAAGAAAGTTACATATCGATGGTATCAAATAGAAAGGCCCTAACTCGTATGTGTTACGAAATTGCGTTTTTCAGTGATTCCAATACATTTCACACACATACACCTCGTCACAAAAATTTATTGCAATAATGTAAAAAATAAAATAAAATAATTCACACCTATCGTGAACAGTTTATCCCTCGTAATATTTTCCCTTTTCCCCAAATTGCCATCGTCAATGATTTTTCCCCAGAAATGTATTCTTTTTCTTGATTCCCCTTATCGTAAATAATATTTTTCACAAGGATTTTTTCACTTTTCCTTTAGTTTTGCTCACTTTATTTTTGCAGACAAACTGAATTAATACATCGCGTGGCATTGGCTGAAGTAGTTAACACGTTGACTACAAAGGTCCTGGCTTCGAGTACGCTCTCCGACAGTCATTATAATAATAGCGGCAAGCATTTTTCTTATGTGCATTAGTGTAGCTTTGTATCAGTAGTTGTAGGAAAGTTCAAGTGATGAAGGTGTAGTCACTGAACTATACCGACTTCAGCAGATACCAATCCTAATGTAACATCAGGGCGCCCTCCTTCGTAGGTATTGTGTAGTAGAATTATCGGCGAAATAAAATAACCATTAAAAATGGCTGCTAAACACATCTTCAAAAATTTAATACGCCTCATTGATACCATAGGCGCTGCAACACTCCATTATTGAAAGACGGGCAAAAAAAGGAGTTGTAAAATAATGAAGCTTTCCCCTATCTCTTCCTTCACCACTTGTCCTATCACTTTCCTGAAGAAGGTCACACCTAGTAATAGTAGTAGACATTCATTGCCTGAGTGTTATTTTTCTTTAAAAAAATATATATATTCTTCCATTTATATATTTGGCCTTATTACGAGTATCGTATTCCGACTTCGACGATTTTGTACTATACTAAAGAATATTGCAATCTTTTCTATTTAATCTAGTACAAAATCGTCGTAGTTGTAGTCGAAATTCGACCGACACTCATAATTAGGCCCTTTAAAAGTTATAAATAATTATTTTTAGGACAAGGTCAGTAAGTAATGTTCACAATTAATAACAAAAATTTCCTGCAACACATGAATCCCTTTGGTTCACCCTGCGTTTAGACGTGAAAGTACTTGCATAGAAGTTCTGTGTATGTATTATCAATGGAAATTTCGCAAAAATGCCGGACTGTCTGGCAACTTGCATGTTTACTTTTTAGTGCAGAGTTGCCCATAACATTAAAAAGTTTAGTTTGAAGGGAACCAGGTAGTATTAAACTTTATTCGTATTGTTTCAATGATATTTATGTCTCAAAAATTCATTAACTGCTTGAAATTATGAACAAAATATCAAATTAGCTTTTAAATGTACTTAAAATAAGTAAAAACTTAAATAATATGACATTGGGGCAACACTGTTAACTAACTTTTCATTTACTTGATACAAGTGAAAACAAGTCTACTGTCTTGTAAAATTCATTGTCAGTTGAATTGGAAGTAGACTGCAGGTACCGAAAGTGTAGTTGTGTTAGTAAAAGAGTTTGAGAGTTTTGAGTTTTTCGAACTTGCACTTGCACGTGTAAACTCAGTAAATTTCAACGTCACCTAAAATATTTAAAAACACATCTTTACACTTGAACACATTTCATTTGAAACCCAATATTTGTGTATTTCTTACTTATTAATCCTAAATTTGTCATATTTTCAACTTCTTCTTTCCGTTTTATACATTCATTACGCATTGATAGCGGGAACGAGCGTTGCCATGAATTTCGCGATACCAAATTTCCCTTCATGGGGAATGAAAATTTCATGGGAACAAGCATTTCACATTTTATTCTCGATAGAGAAGCTTATTGCATTAAACACATTCACCACAGCAAGCTACCGACTACCAAATGTCAAGGATAGAATACACATGTTTATATGAGAATGATTCTTTTGAAGACAGCAAGTCAGCAGGGCGACAGGTTGTTGTCTATGCTGATTTTGTCGTTGCAGTCCAATTAAACTAATTTCTATTTCTTTTGAAGATTCGCTTTGACATCTAAGATGAAATGTATTTACATGCTTATTTGAAACATGGCACATAAAGGACTTTTAATGCAAAGCGAAGCGAGTTAGGCAACTCTTCAACTTTTTGCGGGCTTTGACAATCAGTTGGTACGAATTTCTTAATTTGTTTGGCCAAACTCGCATGTAAACATGAACTTTTTATTAAATTTTTGGTAAATTTACATTAAAAAACGAGTTAGTGGCATCAGAGTAATCGAGATGTGCTGTGTTTTATGCATAAAACAAAACGGTGAAACGAACAGTGAGTGTTGGTAAAGTTTTTATTCTGTCATACACATTTTGCTTCACGCTTTTTCTTTTCCAAAGTTAGTTGTATCTGACACCGCCTTTAAAATTGAAACTATGGTAAAAATAATCAAATATGTGTCTAAAACAGATGTCTTTTGTTTTTAAAAATAACAATTACATGATTATAGTCATTAAGCCTGTGTGCAATTACACAGTGTGTGTAATTTCTACTCTCTCAGGCTATTTAATTAGATTCATGTATAATCTGTGAGTAATTCTACTTTGAGTTCTATTTTTATCTATGTTTCTTTTAGTTTTAGCCTACCTTCTTTAGGAAAGGGATAGTGATAGAAGACAAGTGTTGTAGGAAGAGATAGACGAAAGCTTCGTTCTTTTACAGTTCTGATTTTTGCACGTTTTTAATAAAGCAGTGTTGTAGCGCCTGGTCTTAAATGAGGCGTATTAAATTTTTTTAAGCTGTGGTTAGTAGCTATTTTATCGGTCATTTTACTTCGCCTTTTTTCCTTTTTGGCGATTTTTTCGATTTTCTACAGTTTTTTTTTTCTTTTTTTTAGTTTTAGCGATTCTTTCGGTTCTTGGCGACTTTTTTATTTTTTTTTTGCCGACCCTTCTTCTTTTGGCGTTTTTGTTTTATTTAAGCGCTTCTTTCATTTTGGCAAATTTGCGTTTTTAATTTAGGGAATTGTTGGTTTTAGCGTTTTTGAAAATTTTAAGAGTTTCCCTCTTACGGTTTCCAAGATACAGCATGTTGTCAAAATTATATTAACTGATAGAACACCCTTTGATTTTTTAAATTTCAGTGTTAATTAGTGTAGTCTGCATAAAAATGCACTAACTTTGAAAATTGTACGTGTTTCAACATGTTTTGTTGCTCGCTTTTAGGTGCCATATTCAGGTCCGTAGCTATTACGGTTCTCGATAAAAAAAAGGCTGTGACAGACAGACAGACGGGACGGGTCCTTTTCACCTTTGGTGTACGGAACTCTAAAAATAAACGAAACTTTTTAATAAAATCCTGAACAGGTTAATCGTATTTGTATTACATCAAAACAAAAGAGGAAATATATCACAATCAGAATTTCAAACAATAGCAAGTAATAAGGGAAACAAAAAAATTATAGTTGGAAAAGGCAGAAATGTATTTCATTTCGAATTTTAATCCATTCACATCTGCGCCTGACCAGTTTCAGCTCCACTTTCTCAATATAAAGTTATTCATCATGCTTGTGAATGGTTACGCTGTTTATTTAATTTTTTATTTAATAATTCCATATAAACTCTATTGAAATATTTCGTAATTTCGTTCGATAACGAGTGCCGTAATTTGCCCCAGGTATTTATATTAACACACATTCTTATTGGCAATGAGAAAACATAAAATTCATAATTGGTGTGATAGTGAATATTACAACAGGACTGTCAAGAAGAAGAAAAATTTCGTACCAAAATGTTATTTAAAATCTGCTAAAAGGCTCAGTCAGACGTGACATAACCATAGCCATAGGAAACAGCCGTTCGAACCAAACTAATGGGCATCACTGTATTTGATTATAGGTGACTCGCCATAACTCTCACCATAGAAACCAATTGAATTTTGGTTTGGTTATGGCTATGGCATTATGGCTATGTCACGTCTAATTTAAGCTAAAACCCACTTGTTTTTATTGCGTTGCGTTTTAATGTAAAAGACTCAACAATGATATATTATCGTTGCTTTAACATTCGCACTTTATTCACTGACATCACATTTGCAATGCCATTTACATACAACATCCTCTGATACCCCATTTTTATTTCATGATTGGAAAAATCTAATAAACAAAAATTAAGGGAAGCCATCCATGATTGCAACGACCAACGTGTGAGAAATTTACACACGACCAAACTGTATTTTAGTATTGTGAACAACTGTTTTTTTTTATTTGCAATTATCATCGCGTTACCAACTTAAAATATCAAGTTTGTCAGAAGGCAATAATGCTTTTTTTATGTCACACCAACATGTTACTAGAAAAACCCCACCACAGACCCAACTACGAGTACTAAAAAGCAGATGTGTATACTCAACGTTTTTCTCAACCAAACTTACGCAGAGTTGCAAATGAAATTACCAAAAGACAACTACAAAGTCAACTGTTCATTTGGTTGAGAATGGCAATGCAAAATTCTCAATCCCAACCAAACTTATTTTAAAAATTAAAAACCGGGCATTATTTTTTTTTTTCAAACGCACTCAACTTCGCTTGCAAATCAAAAGAATGCCTTCCAAGAAGGAGTTGAATCATCATATTATCAGGAATAAAACACATTTTAAGTCTCAAGAATTTTAGCTACTGTTTGAATAAACTCATTATTATTCAATCTTTTTTTTTTTGCTGGAATGTTTTTTTTATCTTTCCAAAAGTACACACTCGTACCCAACTTGTTTTTTGTACACTGAAACATTTTGATTACAAGCTGTTATTTATGCATGTTTATTTTTCATATACATACATGCATATTTTTCAAAGTAGCGTTCTAAAATTTCGTTAAGAGTAATGCTAGGAACACAATTGGGACGAACGACGAATTTTTCGGTGCGAACTTTCGTCATAAAAAATAAAACACATTTGTTCATATGAAAATGAACACAACCAACGTGACCGTTTGACCGACTAAAGTGTCAATTTGCCACTTTTTCGACTGTGTTTCTCCTTTTTCAACTGCCTTGCCACTTTTTGTCCCCCTTTATTTAGGGTGAGTTATATGAAAGTACATTAAAAATAAAAAGTTTAGTGCAGTTTTCTCGTTTTTTTTTTAATTTTGCCCTTTTTTTTTGATAAATCCCCTATTTGCTGCCACTTTTTGAAAAATGTCATCGGTCACCCTGAACACAACACCGCCGTAGAACGAAATTCGTCGTGCGCAGGGCTGCCAGATAAAATTATCGAAAAATCGTCGAAATCCCGATAAACTATAAAATAATCGTCATTTTATACTCGAAAAATCGTCAAAAAAATCGGTGTCAGTAGTCTTGATGCCCGAAATTTTTTATAGGAACTTGGCCATTTTTCAAAAAAAAATTTTTTTTTTAGAATATCAATTTATAGAGATATCAATATAAAATAAAGAGTGGGTAAAATTACACTAAAATCTTGTAATACATGTTGAAGTAGTCGCTTTTTTATAAAAGAGCTGCAATATTTGGACTCCTAAAAAATCGTCAATTTTGAGGGAAAATCGTCAAATCGTAATTTTGCTATTTTCGGCACCAAAAATCGTCAAAATGACGATAAATCGTCACATCTGGCAGTCGTGGTCGTACCTGACGAACTCTGAGATAGATTTATTTCTATTTTGTACGCCGACGAACGACGAAAAAACAATATTCTGTCCTCTCTCTTTACATACACAATAACCAGTGTGACCAGCATTTAAAATAAAATTAAGCTAAATCACGTATGTCTTAAATATATTTTTAGAGAATACGCAATCTGAATAAAAAAAGGCTAAAAAAGCTAAATCCGTTTTTAAAAAAGCTAAAAAAATAAGCTAAGAGCTTAATGAAAATTTTAAAGCTAAATGCAGAAGAAATATGCTAAATTTCGCACAAAATTAGCTAATATGGTCACACTGACAATAACCAACTTTATCAATTATATATAAGAGCTAAATTCGCTTAGTAAATTCGTCGTTATTGTGCTTCACACGACGAATTTACGTAGCGAATTCTTATCGACGAATTCGTCGATGTGGACGAAATTCGTCGTTCGTCCCAATTGTGTTCCTATTATAAAGTAGCGAAACTATTTCTCTTTTATTCAGTTTTCTCTATTTGCTCAAGACTGATTTACAGCATGTTCCTAGAATACAACTCTTTGATAATAAGCGCTAACATACATATTAGCGTTTTTCATTTTTTTACATTTTAAATCGCGACTGTTGACGATTTTTATTAAAAAAATCGTAACCGCTGTAAATTTATTTTGGATTTTAAATTACGGCGTGTCTCATCATAAACGTAAAAAGTGTTAGTTCTGTTTAAAAAAAGAAAAAAAAGTACACCAAAAAATTTAAATGTTACCAATACACATGCATTCACCTAAACCGTAATTGTTTTCTGAAAAATCACTCGTCAAATCTGTGGCAATAAGGAAGGAATAAGTGCTTAAGTCATATTTATTGCATTTATGCAGTAGAGCACTTTTAAACGTTCAAGTCGATTTTCAGAAATTTGTTTCTTTTACAGTTAAGTTGGGAAATTCGGTATTCACTAGTGTTGTTAATTATTCGTCTTTTATATTTGTTCGAATAAAATTTCATGATTTTTTTCTTGTTCGAACAGACGAATAATTTTGTACTTTTGTTCGAATATTCGAACGAACATAGAATAAAAAAATATATTCGAATAATCTTAAAAAAGTTTGCAAAAAACGACACGTATGTGTATTAGTTTAATTTTTTTATTAACAAACGAAAAACATGATTTCAATAACAGATTTAGAAATATTAATAATAAAACTTAAAAATTTTAAGAACCTTTGCCGCAGTTGACGCTGTAGTATAAGTTAAGAACTCTATGTTTCACTATTACTATTGAAGTAGCAGAATCGCAAAAAAGAAGAGAGTAAATTAATATATAGAAATTTTAAGATAACTTCCAATCGACTAGACCGATTTTCTTCACGTACAAATTAGAAGATATACGATCATGTCACCTTTCAAACGAAAAGAAAGCAAATTAAAATCAGTCAAGCCGTTCGGGATCTACGGCGTCAAAGGCACACAGATCTAATCTAATCGATGTAATACCTTCTAAGCGGCTGGAGCGATTTTCTTTAAACATAGCTAAGAACACTTTCGATCAAGTCACCTTTCAAACAGAAAAAACTAAATCAAAATCGGTCCATCCGTTTGGTCTGTACGTGGACTCGTAAAAACAAACAGATACACAGACACACACTACAAACTCATAATTTGTTTTTCTCTTTTTGTGACGTATTTTAAAAAGTTGGTATTTAATGCTTTTTTACGTCATTCAATAATTCGATTTTTAACGCTTTTGATTAGATAAAATCAGTTTCTTTCTAATCTCTTTATCAGAAATTGTAAGACACCTTCTAATTCCATGAAAGAAGCATTACCTTTTCCCAAAAAGAAAAAAGATGAGTTTAGCG
Organism: Tachina grossa; assembly: GCA_949987645.1. Classification (NCBI taxonomy): domain Eukaryota; kingdom Metazoa; phylum Arthropoda; class Insecta; order Diptera; family Tachinidae; genus Tachina; species Tachina grossa. Next base: position 15,147,955 of record OX465276.1, on the reverse strand, counting down.
AACATATGTACATATGTATACATATGTACATACAAACAAAGCTTACACAAGTAGTTATTTATAATTTGGAGTAATTTGATTACTTAATATCATATTGTTAACAAATTAAAAAGTAATGAAATGTAAAATAATTTTTATATAAAGTAATTAAGGAAATTGTTCGAATATTCGAATATTCGACAAAAATGATTCGAATAATTTTTTATTCTAAATTGAATATTTTTGTTCGTTCGAACAAAAATGATAAAAAGTTGTTTGAATATTCGAACAATTTTTGTTCGAATGACAACACTAGTATTCACCTAAACATTTTTAGAAAAACATCATTCTACACATTTAAAAATAATACGAGTACCTACATTAAATTTGAAATATACCAAAGTACATACGAGGGCGGTTCGGAAACTTCTTAGCTTATCAATGAAAGAGAATAGTTAGTTTTTCAAAAATATTTTTATTTTTCAATATAATCTCCTGAATCTTCAATACACTTAGTCCAACGCTTTTCTAGCAATTCTATCCCTTGATTAAAATAGTTTTCCTCAAGGTCTTCAAAATAGTGGTTTACAACTGTAATTGCATCTTCATTTGAGGTAAAACGCTTGCCAGCAAGGAATTTTTTTTTAGATTTGGGAACAGGTAAAAGTCACTGGGAGCTAAATCAGGAGAATAAGGTGGGTGGTCAAGCAACTCGTACTTTAATTCGTTCATTTTAGCCATTGTTAAAACACTCTTGTGCGCTGGTGCGTTGTCTTGATGAAAAATAATTTTTTTGTGTTGTAAGCCAGGATGTTTTTTCGAATTTGTACATTTAATTGATCCAAAAAGTTGCAATAGTACTCTGAATTTATTGTTTTACCCTTTTGCAGATAGTCAATCAATAAAATACCTTTGAAGTCCCAAAAAAACCGTTGCCATAACCTTACCAGCCGATTGAATTGTTTTTGCCTTTGGGGCACTTCCTCCAGCTTCAGTCCATTGTTTGGATTGTTCTTTTGTCTCTGGAATATAGTGGTGGATCCATGTCTCATCAACAGTTATGAAACGACGCTTAAAATCCATTTTATTTCGCTTAAAACGATCCAAACAAGCTTGAGAAATGTTCATTCTTATGCGTTTTTGGTCGACTGTTAACAAATGCGGCACCCATCTTGCAGAAAGCTTTTTCATCTGTAGTTCTTCATGCAAAATTAAATGGACTCGTTCATTTGAGATGCCCATGATATTAGCTATTTCACGCACTTTTATTCGTCGATCATTTAATACCATATCATGCACTTTGGCTACAATTTCTGTTGCTGTTGCTGTTTTTGGACGTCCACTACGTGGTTCATCTTCAATGCTTGTACGACCACGTTTAAATTCAGCAACCCAATTTTTTACTGTTGCATATGAAGGAGCGCTTTCACCTAACACATTCACCATATCATTATGAATTTCTTGTCCCGATAAACCTTTTTTATGTAAATATTTAATGACACCACGCATTTCTAATTTTTCCATTGTAAAAAAATCGCGGATGCGTCTTTTGTGAACACCTGTTTCTATATGAAGGAGTTGCCAGATCGAAACAAAATTTAACATGTGTTTGTAGCAGAGATGGAAGTTTCCAAAACACTTAACTTTTTTCTGTTTATACCGCGCTTTTTGTGCTAGGCTAAGAAGTTTCCGAACCGCCCTCGTATAAGCTTAATTAAGCTATTATTCCCTATGAGATTCACCCCTATCGTGAATATTTTTTCCCTCGAAATATTTCCACTTTTCACCAAATTGCAATCGTGAATAATTTTCCCTTGTTCTGATTCCCCTTATCGTAAATAATATTTTTCACGTGGATTTTTTCACTTTATTTTTGCAGGCGAACTAATTTGTTACATTGAATATTTTCGATATTTTCCTTTGAATTATATATGATTAGTAAGTAAAGTTCATGATTCTTAACAATAATTCTCTGCAACACCTATTTTTCATGGAGTGTGAATCTCTTTGGTTCACACACAGTAAACTTTGTGATAGTGCACCGCGATACTTAAAAATTGTTCTCCACTCCACCTGGAATATTTGAAAGCACAACTTTAAAGTTAAAACAAATTCATTTGGATCCTAAAATTTGTGTATTTCTATTTATTTAACTTAAATTTGCCTGATTTTCAATTAATTTTTAAGCATTACAAATCTTCTTCCCTTTTTACATTCACTGGGACTGATAGCGGGAAAAAATTTCACGGGAAATTCATGATAGCATTTTTCCCTTCGAGGGGAATAAAAATTTCACGTGAACAAATATTCCACTTGTTACTCACGATAGGGGTGATTGTAAGTTGAAAATAAAAAAATAAGCTGAAGTCATTGTGTTATAGCTTCCGGAAAAATCAAATATGGAAATTGCAGGGGTGCCATTAACTCAAAATTACCTTATCTTGACTTAGCACTTTTTTCTTTTTACCACAGAAATAACAACACCATTTTTAAAACACAATTAAATATATTAAAACTGAATGATTTTAATTCCCAATTTGTCTTGTTTACTGTAGTCAGCTGTTTCGTTTTTACCACAGAATGGAGGATGCTACTCTTTTTCAAATTGAATATATAATTTTATTTGAAAAAAAAAAGATAAATAAATAACAAATTAAAGAAAAAATGTTGAGATGTTTATTTTAATCTACAAAGACGTTGTAATCGAAGTGGAAAAACGCCAATCTCTTGAAAAAAAAAAATAAAAAATCACCTTCAAAACGGATATTCTGCGAAAATATTTAACATGAAATTCTACTATAGGTTTCAGAACACACTTAAGTCGAAAATTTAACTTTAATACCAGAAATAACCAAAAACTTAAGAGGTGGTTGCTCTAGCCTTCTCCAATTTACAGCATGGATACGTCTTGTTCTAAGTTACTACGTGCTGACATGATGCATCCCACGTATAGTTTGTCACGTATGGAAGTACGAGTATTAATTGATATGGCTTTCGTCTTTTAAATATTCACTTTCAAGCCAATATGCTTAGAATGAATGACCAAATTAGGCAAATGTCATATACGAAATCGAGGTCTTCAAGATGTAGGTGAATATTCCAGACAATTCCTCTTATTTTTTCACAAATTTTAGACATGACATTTTCAATAACTACCGCAAATAGTTAAGGAGATAGAGGACATCCTTGCTTAACATCCACATTTGTAGCAAAGGTTTCGCTATAGCGCCAGTTGTGGCGAAATTTCAATGAGGCGTTATTATATACGGCCCTTATGAACTTTATTATAATATTCGCTGACACCTATTTGCCTCTTACGGCTGTCCATATTGCGCTTCGTTTCACGGAGGCAAAGGCCTTTCTGAAGTCTATAAATCATAGATATAAAGGTGACCTCCACTGCGCTGATTGTTACATTATTATTCGTATATTGTTGACCTGATCGATGCAGCCACGCTGTGGGCGGAAACATTGTTCGATGCACTGAGGTGAGGAGCATAATGCCTCTCCAATTATTATAGTCCTTCCTACAGTTTTATTATCCCCCAGTAATCCCTTTCCTGGTGCCAGACTTCTGCCACGAAGGAGTATATAATTCCTGCTGTAGATGAATTCTTAATTTGCAATAATTCACTCTAAATTCAATGAGCCAATTAGTAGTAATTGATCATAAGAAGGATGCAAACTACGGTACTCGATATCGTACAAAATAAAAAAGATATTTCAATAGAGTTTATATAGAAATATTTAGCCTTATTCCAGTTGTCAACATCAAGGTCACGTCAATCTGACAATCTATTACTGTTCCCTAAGGTCTAGAATAGTACTGGGTCGTTATTATGTAATTCAATTCGAAAAGAAAAATGTTCGAATTTGTATGTTATTAACATTACAATTCGAACACATTTCAATTCGATTCGGATTACGTTATAAGCCCCGTGGTCACCGAGAGAAATGTATTCGTGTATTTGTGTGTATTCATTATTGAAGTTCGGCACTCTGGTGACACTTTGGTCGGCTATGGTCTAGAAAATAGCATGCGCCTGTCAATAGCAATCCAATCAGTTGTGTTGTCGATGTTGACAACTGTAATAAGGATGATTGTAAAATTTCATTCGGAATGCTCGGATTTTAACTATCGAAAAAATCGTAATTATTAAAATATGTATGCATCAAAAAAGCTGGCAGATGAGTTCCATGTCACAGTGAGAATATCTTTAGGAAGATCCAACACAAACTTAAACAATAAGAAAACAAGATTATTTTATGCATATCTAAATATATTTACAAACATAATTTTATTTTGTTTATATTTTGATTATAAAAAAGATAGTGTTATCTTAGTGTTCTTACTGTAACAATACGAAAACTCTTAATAATAATTGTCGTGTTAATAAAATAAAACCATCTAAATTTCAAATTATGCTGTACGAGTATGTATGTACTGTGAGAGTCAAAAGAAACTGTACAGCTGGTTCTCTTATATCAAAAGTTTTATTTCGGTATTAAAAGATAAAAGTTTTTGAAACTTTTTTGTCATTTACAAAACATTATATAATGCTCTTAAAATAAATGAATAAAAATTCAGAATTCCTTAACACCAACAACAACAATTGAAACAGAATCAAAAACACTGCAATTTTAATGTGTCAAAAGAAATTGTACAGTCTTACAATATGCAAAAACAAATAATGGCTAGCACTTTGTTTGATTTCCATTTGCTTTTAGAACTGCTTGTAGCTTTCTAGGCATCAATTCCATACATTTATTTATGACTTCCATTGACATTTTTGGCCACTCTCCCCGCAAAATTTCCTTAATTAAGGTTTTCGATGGTTATGTTTTTTTCTGGAGTGTCTGGCGAAATTCTTTCAGAAATGTTCAATTATGTTGAGGTCCGGAAATTGTGGGTGATAGTCCAGTTGTTTTGGTGTGATACAAGAACCATTCTTTAATTATTTTGGCGGTGTGGATAGGATTTTTGTCCTGTTGGAAGATTCATGTTCGATTTAAGATAAATTTCAGCTAGAAGTGCAGCGCACATATCAGCAGAAGTGTAGAGAATCATCTGGATTGAAAGTTGGTGTCAAAACAGTACACCGAGCGCTACATTCAAGTAGTTTATGTACGCAAGTTCTAAGAAGTAAACTACTAAGTTCTAACTAAAATGAGAGGCGTCGCCTAGAATTAAAAAAAATTTAAAAACCATGAAAATCGTTCGTAATTTTTGCAGAAGAAAGCAAGTCTGATGTCTTTGGGAAGAAAAAAAGTCCTAAAATTTGGAGAAGCATAATTTAGGAATTAAACCAAAACAATATTATATCTGCGATAATGTATGGTGGGATTTCGGTGATGGTGTGGGGCTGTAAAGCGGACAGCGGAGTGGGAAGCTTGGTATTTATTGACAGTTTAATGAACAAAACCGACTACTCATATATTTTAAAGATAATTGGGCGCATATATTAGAGAAATTAATTAAACTTAGATCGAGCATGAATCTTCCAACAGGACAAAAATCATCTTGGTTCTTGTATCACACACCAAAATAACTAGACTATCACCCACAATTTGCGGAGTTCAGCATAATTGAACATTTCTGAAAGAATTTCGGCAGACACTCCAGAGAAAAAAACTTAACCATCAAAAACCTTAATTAAGGAAATTTTGCGGGGAGAGTGGCCAAAAATGTCAATGGAAGTCATAAATAAATGTATGGAATTGATGCCTAGAAAGCTACAAGCAGTTCTAAAAGCAAATGGAAATCAAACAAAGTGCTAGCCATTATTTGTTTTTGCATATTGTAAGACTGTACAATTTCTTTTGACACATTAAAATTGCAGTGTTTTTGATTCTGTTTCAATTGTTGTTGTTGGTGTTAAGGAATTCTGAATTTTTATTCATTTATTTTAAGAGCATTATATGTGACGCGCAAAATAGAAAGGGACCTAAGGGTAAAAACCCGTTTTGTTCAGGAGAGCCATTTTAAAGATTTAAATACGTGTATCTTTGGTGTACCATCACTGAATAAAATGCGCATATCTATGGGAGGGAACACTTTTGGGGCATGGGATCGGTCTCATTCGATGCTCAGATGTTGTCCACATCAAAAAAAAAAAAAGTGAAAATTTATTTTTTTTTACCCTTAGGTCCCTTTCTCTATGCGCTGTCACATATAATGTTTTGTGAATGACAAAAAAGTTTCAAAAACTTTTATCTTTTAATACCGAAATAAAACTTTTGATATAAGAGAACCAGGTGTACAGTTTTTTTTTTTGACTCACAGTATGTATGTAGTATATAGGTTTTTGTAAATGCACATACATACACAAATATGTATGTACTGTGCATGTATATAAGAATTCAGTGTGCAATTTTCCTCTTAAAGTTTCTCCAACATAAATGAATCATTAAAATGTAAAAGTTTTAAAATATTATCCACATTTTCCGTAAGCTTTTAAATATAAAAAAATTAATTTATTTAACCTAACATTACCCACAAAATTAATAAGATAACAAATTCGTATCTAACACTACGACTAAAAATATATTAAAAAAAAACAAATGAATGCTAAACTTTTAACTTATGTACTTCCAAAAAGATAACTAACTACTTGATGATGGATAAACAAAATTTTGAATAAAAAAAAATAATAATAATAATAATATGTATATGTATTTCTTTTGAGTAAAAGTAGCTTTTCATTTAATTTTTTCGTACAATTTTACAGTTGCATGATAACGGTTACGATCCAGGTAAAGCACTTCAAGCACTTGTAAAAGCACCTCTTACCAAAAGTATTGAAAAGAAGTGGTGCGAGGACGAAATAAAAAAATTTATAAAAGGTCTGAGACAATTTGGCAAAAACTTTTTTAGAATCCAAAAGGATTTATTGCCACACAAAGAGACACCCGAACTAGTTGAATTCTACTATTTGTGGAAGAAGACACCGAGTGCTAATAGCAATCGCCCGCATCGTCGACGCCGCCAGAGTGCATTGCGTCGCAATCGTGTTACACGGGCAAGTAATACACCTCCCAAAAAGGAGGGTACACCAGAACCATCAGCCGCAACAACGACGGCGACGACGACGGCGTCGACGGCGAGTGCAGACAAAGGTCGCGCTTCGCCTGTTGTCAGTAAGGAGGAGACTAGTTCTCTGACTGAAGACGACATAAGCGAGTGCGACAGCGATTCAAGTTTAACCCATAAAAGGGATGAATCACCCTCCAGAATGAGGACGAGAAACAAACAAAACCCAACCAGCACAACGGGTAAATGCGATCAGACTCAAGTGACGCAGCCACAGCCGACAGCTAATGGTAAACGTCCAAAACGTGGATCAGAAACGCCAGACAACATTTCCGCCTCTGGGACAATGGCTACAGGTTCAGCTGAAAGTCCTAAAACGCCCACTAAGCCTGTGGCCGAAAGCGCTACGAACAAACGTAAGACTGGTCGCCAAGATACACCAAGTAAAAAGAAACGCAGCGATACTGAGGGCTCTGTTAGTTCGGCGTTAAGTGCCACCGACACTCCAGACGAGGATCACAACATTGGTCCAGGATCTATTTCCATAGGGGCCAAAGATAAGCGCAGGCGACCAGAAAGTCCAATAGAAAGCGCAAACTCTGACAGCCGATCAGATTCTGCCATGGACGATGGCGAGTCTAATAACACTGACTCTGGCGAGCACCAGTCCAAAGACAGCAAAGAGAGTTCGTCCAGCAAGGAAGATAATAGTAGTAGTGGTAATAGTGAAATTGGATCATCAATCAAAAGTGATAAGAATCTTATACTGAAAGCCGATTTAAAAGTTTCTGAAATCGATATTAAAGATAAAATCAAAAATGTTGACGAGGAAACCAACATACAGGCACCTACTATAGTTTCTGATATAAGTCTTAAAGACAAAGAACCCAAAGAAGATCCGCTAGCTATTACTATCACTAAACCACAGCTGGTTATTAGCGCTCCACTTCCTCCGCTAAAGGTGCCGACAGTAGAAGCTCTGAATGCGTCTATCGATCGCAAAGACAAGGGTAAAACGGAAATGATGGACACAAGTGATATGCCAAAAGATATGCTGAAAAAACTGGCGAATATGAAGCAAGAAATATCAACGCCACCACAGCTACTATCTCAACCGCCACTGCCACCGCCCCAACAACAGAGCATAATACCGGAGGTGGTCTACTTTAAGAAAGAACCGAAAGACCTTGACGCCGCTTGTAATCAAAATAGTAATGAACCTCAAGATCTCAAAGTTAAAATTGAGGTTAAGAGTGAAGACCTCAAGCCGCCAATTATGGGCTTACCAACGGTGATACCGCCACCGAGCTGTCAGGCACCGATGTCTTTAACCACAAAGAGAGATGGTCCAGAGCCACCACCTTCTCTTCCATTAAGCCAACATCAGCAGCCAACACCCCATCTGCAACTTCCCCATGTACCTGGACCACCGCCAGGCTATATCGTTGAGGGTGGCCATCTAAAGTTTGCTCCATCTTCACAACACCAACAACAGCAGCAGCAGCTGCAGGGTCCGCCAATATCTATGCCTAACGACAGTACGATGCCTCCAGTCAGCGGGCTTCCAACAGGGCCACCACCACAGCAACCGAAGTATGCTAATGAAATGGATCATAAGTTCCCTGATGGAATTAAGTACGAACCCGGAAAATTCGTTCCCCATGATCTTAAATATGCACCTGGGCCATTAGATTCTCTAAAGTACACTCATGAAATGCAGGCGGCAGCAGCAGCGGCGGCCGCTGGAAAATTTGATATGAAATTCATGATTGAGCAACAAGGAGGAAAGTTCCCAAGCGATTTGACGGCACATGTGCCACCTCATGTGGGCAAATCTCAGTATGGCAGTGCAAGTGACATTTCGATGAAACACGTGGACCTAAAGAGTGGCTATCATCCCTCAAGTCTTGGGCCACTTTCAGTGAACAGTGCATCAGGGACAGGTGAAAATGCACCACCGCCACCACATAAGTATATGAGTGTTCATCCAGATCAACAACCACCACCGCCTACTCATGGCCAACCTCCTGGAGTCACACCTCCACCAGGAATTGCAATGCCCAAGCCACATTACGAACATCAAGTTCAGCATACTCTGCCCAGACCACCTTTCGAGTCAGCTGGTCTAATGATGAAGTATGGCGATCCAATGGTTGGAAAATATGGACCTCAGGACATGAAGTATCCACCACCTCAAGGACCACCTACCGATATGAGCACAGGCGGTATAAAGCCATCTATATATGGTGAGAACCTTATAAAACCATCACCTTATGTTGGCGGTCCTCCTGAGCCTGGACTAAAGTATCCACCTCCGGAAAGTCCAATAGACGCCTCGTCACGATCTACTCCCGGTCAAGATAGTCAGAGTAGTAATAGTAGTTCTCAGCCATCTTCACAATTGCAATTTCAGTCACCACATCCTTCACCACATATGCCGTCGCCAGCTGGAGGTGGTCTCCCTCCCGGTATGCATCCACAAAACTTGGTGTCACCACATGGTGGTCCTCTGCAACCACCACATCCAACTCACCAAAGCCAAATGTCAGGTTTGCCACCTGGGTCAAGTAGCGGGGGACCTCTATCATCTCAAGGCCCACTTCATCATCCTACACCAGCTCCAGTCACTTCGAGTGGGGGCCTTTCCCTTCTTGGACAGCCTCCATCCAGTTCAATGGCACAATCTTCAATAGGAGGAGGTCCTACGCACAGTATAACTTCGATGGCACCATCGGCTGGTATGCATCAACATTTGCCTCCCAGCCATTTGCCTCCCCAATTGCACAGACCACATGCGGAATTGCCACCAGGTGCTGGCAGCATACACCCTCTTGCTCCTATACCATTGTCATTGCAAAATCATGATCCACGAAATGGGCCACTTCCACACCTACAGGGTCACGGCTTGTCGACACATGGTCAAACACCCCAGCAATCATCGGCAACGAATATAAGATCTCCCTCTCCCGCTCAACCACCACAAAGAGGTGGGCTACATGATGAGAGACCCGGTCAAGGAGGACCTTCCTCGTCTCATTTACGAGATCCTCCCACGTCGCAGTCATCTTCATCGGGTCCGTCTCAGCAATCTCCACTCCCACACCGTACATCTCCTTTACCTGGATTATCGAGCAATGCACCTCCAGGACTTATTGGACATCCCTTACCAATTCATCCACATCTAGCACATTTGCCGCCGGGTCATCCGGCTCATGCAGGTCATCATATGCTTCCACACTCTCTTGCAGCCCTGGGACCCGGCGCAGGCCCCTTGGCTTTGTTGGCTGGACCACCATCACTAAGCAGTATGCCAGAGTCGGGTCTTAGTAGAAGAAGTTCACCGCCTTCACATTTGCAATCGTCTGGACACCCAGTTGTATCTTCAGCAAGTGGGCCGTTGCCATCTCACTCTTCGAATCCACCGGTGTCGTCATCAAGCTCACTGTCGTCTACGAATACGGTTCCGTCATCAGCATTTAGTAGGGCCAGTCCTAGCGTTCAAAACAATTCGGGACCCTCGAGTGGCGGTAACAGTCTAAATGGTCCACCAGGCAGCAATAACGTTGGCACACCAAACAGCATGAATACATCGTCTGGTGCTGGCCATCGTTCCTCTTCGCCGGCTTCGAGTGTAAATACTCTTAGTCGACAGAGTCCTTTGCACCCCGTTCCACAATCGCCGCTTAGTCATCATCCATCATCTTCAGCATTGTCGGCGGCGGCAGCCGCTGTAGCTGAACGTGACAGACACGCTTTGCTACGTCAGCAATCACCACACATGACTCCGCCTCCAGTTTCAAGTGCTTCCGCTTTAATGGCAAGTCCCTTGAGCAAGATGTATGGTCCTCAGTCCGGCCAACGTGGCTTAGGAGCATCGCCGCCACCTCATTTAAGGCCTGGCGCATCACCGCCTGTTATTCGTCATCCGCAAATGCCACTGCCATTGCCTCTAATTCCTGCCGCAGCTGGAATACCACAATTAGGAGTACATCCAGGTCAATCACCTTATCCTCACCCGCTTCTACATCCTTCAATGTTTTACTCTCCTCATCACCACAATCCGTTTAACTCGCCATATGGATACGGGCCATATGGACCAGGTTTCCCAGCATACATGAAGCCACCGGGAGGTCCAGGTGGACCTTTAGATCCTGCTGCAGTTATGGCGGCTGCACATCATCAGGGATTATCTGGACCACCGCCAACAAGATCCGATGACTCGGCATTATTGGCAGCACAAGAAAAACATAAACAGCAACAACAACATCAACAACAACAACAACAGCAGCAGCAACAACAGCACCAGCAGCAGATGCAGCATCAACAACAACAACAACAACAGCAACAACAGCAGCAGCAACAACAACAGCAGCAGCAGCAACAGCAACAACACCATCAGCAACAATTGCAGCAACAGCACCAACAACAGCAACAAATGCAGCAGCAACATCAGCATCAACAAAATAAACCGCCAACACCAAAGACACCACAGGGGAATAATAGCAATATCAATAGTGGTGGACCAAACGGACCGCCGGGTAGTCAGCAATCCACGACGGCCGGTATGCCACCTGCTGGTTATCCAGGTTCGCACATACCAGGTTATCCACCACCACCACATTCGTCGCCATTTCAAGAAATAGGCAAAACACACATACTTCAGCCCACATCTCACATGGATGCTTTACGAGCTCATGCACATTCGGCAAGTTCTGGTCTAGGAGGACCACCACCTACACACCATCACCCAACAGAACCCTGTAAGTGAAATTAATAAATATAAATATGTACATATGTATGTATATGCAATTTGTTTAACAAAAATAAAATACTTTTTCATACGATTCACAGTGCCAATTGAAATTGAGCCAGATCCAGAGCCGGAAATACCTAGTCCAACGCACAATATACCACGTGGTCCTAGTCCTGAAGCTAAACCCGATGACACCGAATGTCATCGTTCTCAATCAGCTATGTAAGTTCATCAATGTTATATTATTATTGTTATTATTATTTTCAATAATTGCCAATTTAATCTTCTCTTATAGATTTGTACGTCATATCGATCGAGGCGATTACAATTCATGCACAAGAACTGATTTAATTTTCAAGCCAGTAGCCGATTCTAAATTGGCCCGAAAACGTGAGGAACGTGATCGAAAATTAGCCGAAAAAGAAAGAGAGCGTAGACAGGTTTGTTGCATTAAATATAAAAAAATGCTTATTTGAATATGTAAATATGAAATTTGTTTTACAGCAACAGCAAATGCAGCAGCAGCAACAGCAACAACAAGCTGCGGCAGCACAACAAGCAGCGCAACAAGCTAAACTTAAAGCGGAACTCAAACCACCCTATACTGATACACCAGCCTTGCGACAACTTTCCGAATATGCTCGACCACACGTTGGTTTCAGGTATGTTAAATTCACTTCCCTCTTCATTTGAGAGAAATGTGGAATTGCAGTCAGAGATAATTTGGTAGATATATTTAGATTGCAAAAAAAAAAACGCAATCAGCCAACGAGCGAGCGGGTTTTTAAATCTAATAAGGCACAGCGCGGCGCCTAAACCAAAAATACTGATAATCAAATTTGTATACAATTTGTAACTTCTTCTATGCAAAAAGCTCCGAAGATGAATTGAGCTTTCAGAGGCTTTGTTGAGATGCAGAGTCTAAAAGTTTACCATATTGGGCTATAAAAACATTTTCCAGCTCATAACTTTTACAAATGGGGAAAGAGCCTAAAGATGTTTTATTTATTTAAGAAAATAAAACACGTGATTACATTGTTTCATCTATATGTATCTTATAGATTTGAAGTTTAAAATTTTTATTGATTTTGATTTTGTTTCTCGCTGATATCTTAACATTTGATTTCTTATTTATTAAAAAAAAATCAAGCATGTGTGGAACACGCTCATGCTTTTAAGAGTTACGGACTTGGAAATACTTTCTAAAGCTCAGGTGTCCAACTTTGACATACTCAGCTTGTGTTGCAAAAAAAATCCGCTTCTGAAAGTTTAACTTAGAAGATACAGATTTATTACCACAACAATTTAAAATTGCTCGTACAAAATTTATAAATTCCAAATAAAATATAACATCCCAGTTATGGCACGTATAAATACGTAAACGTAAATGATATATTCCCGTAGAAATGTTCGTTCTCCCGGTTGGTTTTAAAGCGAACTTTAAGAGTTTGGAGCTGCCATATTTTCCGATAAAGATATGGTAATATCCACGACAGCTTTATGCCAGGGATGTAAACTTATATTATTTGAACCAAATGACAAAAATAATATAAAATAATACAAAAAAAAAAAAAGATAAATATAAGAATGAATAAAAAAGATTATAAAGATAAAGTTATACGGGCAATGCGTTGGACGGATAAACACTTTCATTGTTACAACTTCCTTCACTTTAACATAAAGGCCGGGGCATAATGAATCCCTCATACGTTAAACTTCGCATTTTTCAACTGACATTAACGCAACGACGGAGAAGGTTGGCACAATGAGTACGTTATTGACGGAAGTATTTGAACAGCTTCAATAGGTTGATTCTCCATTTTATTTATTAATTACTATTGTTTAATTTTAATTTTTGCTGCCACAAAATACTAAAATCTAAATCAGGACATCTGTCAAACTACTCAACGTACGCAAAAAGTTAAAATTTGATGAAATTTTGTACTTTGCGTTAACGGACACGTACTAAATGTAACAGACCTCACCATGTATGTATTTCAACTTAGCTGTAGTTGAAAAAGGCCCCGGCCTTAAAAGTGAGCGATAAGTTAAAGACAAGTTCAGCCTACCTTTAACTTTTGTCGTGAAGTTTAACTCTCAGTTAGCCGGCTGTAATGGAATGTAACTGCAACGGTAGTAAACAGCTGATCGATATTGTTATGTGAAAAGTAATGAAAATGTTTGTAGAGATATAGTCGGAATGTAAAGGCTCAGTTAGCCGACAGTAATAGAATGTAACTGCAACGGTAGGAAACAACTGATCGATATTGTTATGTGAAAAGTAATGTACAAAACATATAATAATACAAAAAAAAAAAAAAAAAAAAAAAAACAATAGACAAACAAAGCAATTCGCTTCCACAAATCAAAAGTAGTCGGTACCCGAGGCAATGTTGCCAAAATACAAAATATGTCTTTTTTTATTTTACTATACATTTACACATGAATGAACTTTCTTCAAAATTTCTGTATATTATTTTAATAAAATAAATGACATGAAAATTTCTTGTTCGTCTTTATAGGAAAGTGAAAGTTCGTTTTGAAAATGTCTTCGAAATGTAAAGTTGCAAAAAGTTGATTTGTTTACTAATTAATTAGAGTTACCCAGATTACCACCTACACAAATTTATAGGGAATAAGCATTTATGTTAATGTTTCAATAATACTACTGTTTTAAAAAGGCATGAATTGTCTTCCTCATATACTCGTATATTTGAAGATAAGATATTCACCCTTATTCTAGCTGTCGGCATCGACGTCACTTTAACACAATCTCCCTTATTGGGAATGGCGACATCGACGTCACATTAAGACGACAGTAAAAATTGTCACTTGGCTACTCTTTTTCGACAACAATTGACTACTATTAACATGCTAGATTAATTTATAAAGTCTCGGAGATTAGTAAGAGATTGTCAATAAGAGTCTTTAAATATTTATACAAAACAAGCATAATTTGCATAATTTGTAAGTCTGTTCCAAATGCATAACAAAACAGTCCGAATTTGTACAAAGTTATCCGAAAGCGTGCAATCTTGAGATCGAATGAGAGAGTATTTTTTTTCATTTCCTGTACAAACTGGTACGAACTTTCTCTTCTGGGTAAGTTCGGACAAGAATTAAATAATCAGCTGTTTTTTGTTTACATATGAAACTGAAAAATCTTTCATTTTTCTGTACAAATATTTCATAGGATTCTCTACTTTCTGAAAACTTCAAAAATTACTTTCTTGAAAATACGAGCATCGTTGAAATCTGAGTTGGAAATTAAAAACAATGTGAGTGTCGTAGTGGAAAAATGTGAGTGTACTGCGATTTTCCTGCAATTATTTTCATGTGTAAACTGTAGGTTATCGGACAATTTTAATGGAAAATTTTTAAAAGGTCAATTTATAGTTCAGTTTTGCTAAACTTAGTATTAACTATCCGAAACTTTATCGCCAAGTTGTAATAATGGCCATAGAAGTTGTTGATAGGGCTTTTGCTTATTTGCTCAATTACAAACACAAGAAAACATTTTGTTTTTAATTTTTTTGTTTGTAATTTGTCTTTTTTGTGTGTGTGTCATATTTTGTACCATATTTTCATCAGAAAAAAATGGAAGCATCGAAATCCTAAAGTTCGCTTTAAAATTCACTGGAAGGGCAAACTTGCCGATAACCTATGGTTCAATTACGTTTAATTTAACTTGTTATGACCAAAAAACATTTATCTGTCCGATAACATTCTAACTTTAATTATTGGGAAGTTATAGCAATGGGCCTATATATGATATTCTAAAGTGAACTTTAAAGGCCTTATTCAGAAAAAAAACAATTTAGTTTTACAAAACGTTGAATAAACAAATTTCCATACCAAATTTGTTTTGTAAAACTTTTGTAAAACAAAATGATTTTTTTTTTTAATATGGCAGTAAGTCTCTTATTATGTCTTTCATCATAATATGTACTTTCAACCGAAATAATTGAAAAAAAAAAACTAATATTTTTCTTGCATTTTAATTATTTCAGCCCTGTTGAACAGATGGTACCCTATCATCATCCAATGGGGCCCATGTATAGTAGAGAAAGGTATTTAAAAATATGCATAAAAATAAAAACTTTCAAAAAATATACATATAGTTACATTCACTCTTATAATTCACCAATCGCTTATAAAATCCATACTATGCTTTTATCATTGAAATGCAAAATTTCTGCTGCTTTAAAATGCATGTACATATTTTTTTTTATCAAAATTTTGTTAAGCAAAAAAGGAAACTTTCATTTAAACTATAAAGCCTTATTTATAAAACTTAAAAAGGCTTTTTAAGAAAAATTTTGTATGAAAATTTATTTTAAAAAACCTTAATAAAGACTTTTTAAGTTTTATAAATAAGGCTGTAAATTAGCAGAAGAAAAATTGCGAAAGTATACAAATAATTAAATAAAATTAAATTGCAGAGAATTGGAAGAAATCAAAAACGCACAAGCTGCTGCAGCTGGTCAATCGCGTTTAGATCCTCATTGGATGGAATATTATAGACGGTAAGTACTACATATGTACACATAATTATGTATTTTATGTATTTGAGTAAATTTCGGTTTTAATTAATTGCTTATTTTCTTTAATCGTTTCCTCTTAAAAGTGGTTTACATCCTTCACAATTTCCCATGTATGCAAATCCAGCGGCCATATCACAAATGGAACGAGAACGTTTAGGTATACCACCTCCTCATCATGTGGGCTTAGATCCTAATGAACATATGGTAAGTAGAACATTCATTATTACTATTTTTTTATTATTATTTTTTTTTTATATTTGATATTTTTTGAAGAAACTTTAAAATGCTAACATTCATTTACATTTTAATATTTAATTATTATTATAAATTATTTGAAAAAAAAAGTCAGAATTTATTGTTATTATGATCACGTTATTATGAATCTGTATAGTATATTGTGCATTCTATAAACATTTTTAAAACAAAAATATTTTATAAATCAATCAATCAATCATTCAATCACTCAATCGTATTTGGATTTTTGAAATTTTACTGTTGTTTTTTATTATTGCGAATTAACCATCAGTATCAAATTCACAAACTGTTTGTTATAAAATATATATATATATATATACATACATATATAAAAAAAACTTGAAAAACGAATCAAAAAGCTCGACTTAATAAATTAAGTTAAGTGCGTTGTGTGTGTTTTTTTTCCTTGCCCTCCAAAACAGCTAAAATTATATATTTTTTTTTGTTATTTGCCATTTCACCACCCATGTAAAAAAGATGAAAAAAAAAATTAAATTAACCCAATAAGCCATTTTGTTTTTGCATTATTTTAACTTATTTAATTCATAAAATCAGATTAACACATTACAAGGTAAAAACAACAAAATATTTCACATTTCGTTTGCATTTCTAAATCAACATTAAAATAAATAACCCATTTTTGTGCAATTAACTTTTTAATTTCATTAAAAAAATTAAAAAAAAAAAACCGAGAAAGCCGCCTAATTTTAACACAGCTTTTTTTTAATCTATATACAAGCATTTTGTTCCATAACGTTTTTGCCCAATCAATCTCCTCCCGTTATTTTCATTATTAGTGGAAAAATTATAATTTGTTTTTCTGTAAATGAAATGATTTTGTTCAAAACACAACACTAAATTTTGGAAATTCGCCACGAATTTTTTCTAAACTATAAATTTTCAGATACGATTGACGAGAGAATATCATGCACATGCGCATTCTCATACTCATTTACATTTGCCTTTGCCCCCACAGCAGCAACCACCGGAGGCCGGATTTCAACTACCACGTGAGTTTGTGTAAAATTTTAATAAGAATAAGCAGAATTTAAGAATAAATACTGGAATAGAAAACGAATTAAATTAATTGAGCTCAAATTCTAGCGACAAGCTAACTATCATCCATAGAAGAATTAGGAGGGTTTAAGTAGTTTTGAAACGGTTTTAATATTTTGTTAAAAGTTTGTCCGAAAGAAATTTCACATGTTCTCAGAAATTTTTCACGAATAATTGTAATGCCTTTTCCATTGAATGTTATAATGTTTTTGACTATTTCGTATCATACTGAACAGAAAAAATGCCAATATATTTGTTTAACTGTCAAATGCTGTTCAAAAGATATAGCAATATATTTGTTTAATTTTCAAAAGCTGTCAAAGTACGTGGGCGCATATTTAGAAATTATCACTAAAGGCCACGACCCTTATCTGATGAATTGTAATTGTCTTTTGAAAATATTCATAGACTCCATCATGCCAGGGTTGTATAGGGTGTTTTGTTTTTTATAGAGGGACACACGCTTAAATCATAATAAAACAAGGAAATATTTCTTTATTGTCAATGAAACGGGCTTTATTGGAAAGAACATTTTACAAAATTAATTTTTAAATATGATTTCCTGCATGTGGCCGCCACAGCTGGTGCGTAAAAGGCGAAATCTGGAACATAAATTTTCAACAACTTTTCGCATTCTGACCATCATCGTTTTTGAAGACATATGGGCCAATGACTCCGCAAGCCCATAAAGAGCACCAAATAGTAATTTTCTGTGGTTGTAATGGTGTGTGGACAAAAGCTTGTGGATTCTCCTCACTCCAAATGCGACAATTCTGCTTATCTACGTACCCATTCAACCAGAAGTGGTCTTCATTAATTATGTATGCTATAAAATGGAATAAGTGCACGATGAGAGTTTGACGAATAGAACATTATTTTGATTAAAAATTTCAACAATTTGCACGCGTTGCTCTGGTGTAATAAAAAATAAAAATAATAAAGTTTCAAAGCAAACTAGACAAAAAGCAACTATCAGCTGTTAAATGGATGCTCAAATAAGCAGTGATGCCAAGTCAAAGTTGTGAAACTCTACAAAAAACGCCCTATATTTTCTCAAAAATCTCAGGATTGTGTAGGATAGTGTGTCACGGCCTTACTAGCGGTTTCCAGTAGCCGTGAACTTGGTATGGGTATCATGTTGCACATCGCAAATGGCTAATGGAGACCGCTCATGTCCAACTTTCGTCCATGCTCGGACATGGATGCCCGAATATATGTCTGAGCAACAATTTTCGCGATGAGATTCTCAGTCCGCCACCATTTGCAATATGTATAAAGAAAAGAGACAGAACAAAATTGATAAATATTCTCTATTGCACTAACGCAAATCACTTTGATATGCCTGAAGATGGACATCGCACGTATTCACCACAACAATGAAGTTGATGAATTTTTCACAGTTGCTCTGCCGGCGTCATGTCCATGTCATGTCCAAGTTAATGGCCAGTGGAGCTACAAAAGTTAAATTTAGGATGCTATCTGACAGACAAATTAATCTAAAAAGTGCCGCAAACTAATGGCAGGTTTGTTCTGGTAACTTTTAAAACAAACTAAGCATTTAAAGATGCCACATTTTGTTATGTATATATGTTAGCTTGAATTAAAGATAAATATTTGTTGTTTGAACAAAATATGACATAAAACAAATAATCAAAACAACTCAAAACATAAAATAATAACAGTCGTAAAGCAGCTCAGGGCGAGTCAACATCACGCGTCGTTGGCAATTATTTCTTAAATGCAACCAGGCCACTGTTTTTTATTGCCCTTCGAGAGTTTTGCGTCTCACTCGCACTGGTTGACTGATCTGCCACAGATTACCGTATAATCTTGCGGTTCTTTTGTGGAATTTCCTTAACAACCACGTTGCTACTTCCTATGTGAAGGCATAGGTCGTGTACAGTCAGTCACAAAAACATTTTTAAGAATACTGTTAAGAACATCATGGACATATCGATGGTTTACTAACGCAACCTCGTAACTTAAAAACTACTACTTTTCAGGAGAGACAAAAAATGATTTATAACAAGTATTTAATGAAAATTTACAAGTATTTAATTGTAAATTTAACAAAAACCATCCAAGTAATTAGATTACAAAAAAACATATATTAAAAATGTTTAAATACTTGTTATAAATCATTTTTTGTCTCTCCTGAAAAGTAGTAGTTTTTAAGTTACGAGGTTGCGTTAGTAAACCATCGATATGGTTTTAGTCACCTGTCCATTTTTGTGCAACCATATTCTGCAAAGTAAAATAATAAAAAAAATTACAAATTTTGAAACAAAATAGTTTCATTATAACTGTAATTCATCAAACAAACAAAAGCAAGTCGTTGCCACTACGTATTTTTACAACTGATAGTAGTCGGTATCCACTGCAATGTTGCCACAATACATAAACTTTTTATATCAGTTGTAATAATGAAAAAAATTTAAAGGTCGCTTTATCGTTAAAGTTCGCTAATTTCAAGGCTAACTATTAGAAGATTTATCATTGTTTAGGTTGTAATAATATCCCTACTTTTTAAATTTTTCAGCACCTATTTAAGTTATTCACAGTTGGTCACATTCAGTTTACACTTAATTATGGATAAAGCTGTAACTAAATGTCAACTAACTAACACATTCAAAGTTCAAGAGCTGATTGATTACATTTTATGATTAATTGGAAAAGCAAAATCATTTTGTGGCTCTCTAAAATACACAAAATAATAAATACTTTATATTTTCTGACAATGTCCTAAATAATAAACTTACCCTGTTCACTTTGCTACTTGCGTACATTTCTACTGCGTACAAAAATATCCATTTCAAAAAGAAAATAAACTAGAGATGTGTTTTCTGTCAACAAAATTCCATTGAATTCCATGTTATTATGTTTAAAATCTTATCGACATTTTATTTTCTCTACATGCTAATAAGCAGGGCTGTATATCTTCCACCAGCTGAGAGCAGTTGATGTGCTAGTTATGAATTGTGAATATGATATATAACAATGTATGAATATTTTTATAGTTTCTCTCATTAATTTCGACTTTGATTATGATTGCTGAATATGCGACATTGTTATTATATTTTTTTTTATTTTTTTAAAGAAAGTTTTAGTAAAATGTGTATTTGACTATATAATCCGCCATATTGTGAATGGCGTCGTCGACGTCACATCAAGACGACAGTAAATATTGCCACTTCTCTACCCTTTATCGGCAAAAAGTGGCTCTTATTGATGATTTCTTACTAATCTCTAAGGCTTTGTAAATTAAAACAGCATGTAAATAGCAGTCAATTGTTGTCAACAAAGATTAGACAATGGACTATTTTTACTGTTGTCTTGATGTCACGTCGACGACGCCATTCGCAATAAGGGGGAATATCTGTGAGTGTACTGTACATATTTGAAAATATTTGGAAACGATGCAAAAATTTATTTTTTAGATACATATGTATGTATGGTTTGTTTTTGAAAGCAGTCAGCTTGAAATTAAAATAACAAACTGACTAACAGTCGTAATTTTAGGCATTTTAGATTAGTTTTTGAATACGAGATTAAACTCAAATTCACATTCAGTTATTTGAAAATTAATAATTTTATATGTATGTTCTATAAAATAACGAACGAAACCATGTTTACGTTGAAAAAATATCTTTAAGTTTTGGTACACTCTTACAATTCTTTCTTTCTTTATACATATTTGCTCAATGCGTAAAAACCCTTATTATTTCTTATTTATTATTATCAGTTGTGTACTTTATGTATATATCCGAAAAAAAATACAGTTCTCTTGGAATACACATAAAATAACCGAAAGCAACAATTTTAAGGACCCAGGATGTTTCTGTTAAGTCGATAATTAAAAGCCCCTTGATCGAATCAGATGTTAGGGAACTGTCAAGTAGCTATGAAAATTGTCTTTGTAGTGATTTATTATTAACTACATAGTCACTTTATGCGGTATATAAAGTGAAGTAGGAGACCAATGAAATGTTGAAAAAAAACTAACTTAAAAATTATATATCCCGTATTGAATATGTACGAGTATTTTAAACTAAAATAATAAATTGCATCTTTCGAATCAAAATTTTTGTAAGGTCTATTGCGTTCCATTTTTTCAAGGTGATACAATCAATAAATTAATGAATTTAAAATCTCAAACGAAAACCCTCAAGGATTTGAGTATTTATTCTTAAATGTATTTTATGTATGTGAAAATGAATATTTTCCGCAAAAAAAGTATCCAATTGACTATTGATTTCTTTCAATTTCTCTTTACTTTATTTCTTTTTTTTTTTTTGTAAATCTACTCGACTTGCTGTCATCAATGCAACATTCTGTGTACGTTTCTGTGTATTATCACTATTTCAAAAATAAAAATAAAACCACTACAAACAACAACTGCATCATAATTCATCGATCGCCATATACGAAATTTATATGTGCATTTATTTTCTAATTATATTTAATCTGGCAAATTAAACAAACGAATGATATATATGTATATATAGCGAATGTTGGTCAATTTCCTCGTCCAAATATGCTTATGTCTAGGGAGCCGCACTCAGATGTTTTGCTGCGCATGTCTTATGCTGATCAACTTCAGGTTTTCCATTATCCTCGATAATTTATTTTACTCATTAATTACATATATACAGTATTTACAGGCCGCTGAATTCCAGCGTCAATCGTTGCATGATCAATATTTCCGGTAAGTACAAAACAAAAGATGGTGAATGATGGCTTCTGTGCGCCACAGAGTTTGTCTCCAGCACTGGCTACCTACGAACAAAATATGTATATATATATAAGTTAAAGAAAGAAAATCGATTATCCTCCTTAAATGACTACCTGAGCGTCCATCTTTTATTTTATTTATTTTTAAAATTATTAAATTAAAATTAAAAAAATCATTTAGGGATTGTTCTTTATTTTGATCGCAAAAACGAAAACTAATTATTTATTTTACATTAAAGCTTGTGTGTGCGTGAGTGTTTGTCATTGGTAAATGTACACAAGTATGAAAGAGACATGGCAATTAAAAGCGCGTTTGATATTTCTTTTATTTTCAGTATAATTTCCCAATTAATTAAACAAATGAATGGAAATTTCGTTCCTTCCCATAATCTTTTATTTTGTAAATCTTCATATGAAATGTATTTATTTTATTTTTATTTTCATTTATTTCAACAGACAAAGGCCACGGTAAATGGACCCCTCTAAATGAATATATTATTTTGTTGCTATCATTAATCATCATTGACTTTTCATCAATGCTTTCATTGCGAATGTTTGTTTGTTTATTAAATTTTTTTTTTTTCAAAACCAAACCGAAAAATTCGTTATTTATTGTTGTAAAATGTATAAAAAAACAATCAATCAAAAAAAAAAAAAAAAAAAAAAAGAATTAACTAAATTGGCTCTTTGTTTAATAACAAACATAAACATTGTCACAATCGACAAACACCCACCACAATGATCATGATCAATAGCACCCACCCAATATTTGATTCATCATCACCAACCATCATTGTTGTAAATCCATCATCAACATCATCATCATGTTCATTAAAATTATCAAACTGCAAACTAAAGTGGCAAAATATTAATAAATAGAACAAAAAGTTTCGATCATCATTCTCATCATGCAGAAGTATTTTTCAGTCCCTACAATTCAATTGCCCAACAATTTCTATAACAAAAGTTAGTACCATTTTATTTATTTCAATTTATTTAACTTAATTTAATGGTATTGTTTAAAAAAATGGCCTAGAATCAGGAAGTCAGTATTGGGATTTGTACATTTTTCAATTCTTAACGTTTCGATTTTGCTTTTTCAGCATTCCCCACACAAAAACTTCATCAGATTAAAGTTTTTAAATTAGTTTGAAAACACAATTTCTAGACAAATTAAGTCGTGGGATATCTATGTAAAATAGAAATATGAAAATCAATAATGGAACATCATGTCGGTTAAAAAATGTCCAACTCCAGCAGACTTTTACTCTTTTTCAGTAAATTTAGAATCACAACGCTTCGCTTATCTCGTCTAGGCTGCGCCAATTCCTTGGTGTAATTTGTTCTCTAAAAATTATTACTTGTCATTTGGCTTTCTCAACTATGCAAACTTAAGTCTAATTAAAAATTAAAGAAAGAAACAAATTGAATCGTTTTGCCGGCAACACGAACAGCTGTATTACTGTGGTAAATTTAGCACAGGTGTTTATAAATTTAAAGTTTAGTACATGTTGTTATTGCGGTGTTGCTAATGTCAGTACTTTAGTGAAAACCGTTAATTTTTCTCTAATGTAGAAAATTTTTTTGTTTGTTAGGCTTAGTTAGTTTAATATTATTTATATGTAGAATATATCAAAAACAAAACAAAATTACAGATAATTGCTAACTTGTTTGAAGTCGGTTAAAAAGAAATTATGTTCCTTGTTAACGCTATAATATGTGAATGGGTAAGAAAGGTTTTTGCCCAAAACTTTTCGAAGCCTATAAGATATTTCTGCTTGAGAAGGTAATGATTTATTGGGTCCACATTAAAAAATAGATATATATTAAGCTGTTAGCTAGACATCATATTTTGTTTTATTATTTTAATAACGATCTTTGGTGATATTTATGTATGTACAGGGTGGGCCAAAAGAAACCAAGGGGTGTAAAAGTTTAATAACATTTTTGTTTACTAACTTTTTTTATTCTTTCTTTCAGATTATATAATATACAAAATGGAAATTTTTTTACACTAAGTATGAAAAATGATATCTCTTAAATGACCACCGTTTTCAGCTTCGCACTGATGGGCTCTTTTTAGAGCATTTTCCATAACATCTTTCAAAACTTGTGGCTGTAGCGTTCGAATTTCTGCAACAATGTTTGCCTTGAGTTCAAGGATTGTCTCTGGCTTGTTCGCTCCTTCAAAAAACCCCAAAGAAAATAGTCGGGTGCTGTCAAATCTGGCGATCGCGCTGGCCAAATAATTTCCGAATTTCGAGAAATTATTCGCTCTCCAAAAATTTGACTTAAAAGTGCCATTGTGTCTCGGGCAGTATGGGCAGTGGCTCCGTCCTGCTGAAACCACATACCAGGTCTCTTTTCAAGAGCAGGACGTAAAAAATTGTCTATCATAAACCGATACCGCTCTCCATTTACGGTTACAGCACTTCCATCTTCATTCTCGAAGAAGTAGGGCCCAATGACATTTTCAGATGTGATCCCACACCATACTGTACACCTGATGGGGTGCAATTGGCGTTGATGAATGGTTCTTGGATTTTGAGAACCCCAGAACCTACAGTTCTGCTTATTAACAAAGCCATTCAAATGAAAATGAGCTTCATCACTCATAATCAAATTTTCAATAAAGTTGATTTCTGGTTTAAATAATAAAATTCTATTGTTCTGGTTCTCTGTTCAGTTGTAAACCTCTCCATTATAAATTCTCCAAGTGTTGTCTATATAACCTGAAAGAAAAAATAAAAAAAAATTAATAAACAAAAAAGTTATTAAACTTTTACACCCCTTGGTTTCTTTTGGCCCACCCTGTAGTATGCAAGTTACAAGCGCCGCTATTGATATCCATTAGTTTTTTGAAGAAATTTTTACTTTTTTCTAAGGTGAGTGAGCTTTTTTTAATTGTCAACGAACACAGTATGTACTTAAATTTAAAAATCGTTTAAAACAACACAAAAATTCGAAATTAATTTTTATTAACTAAATAAAAAATAAAATTATAATCGCAAAGCAGCTCTGGGTCGAAGAACAGCTGTTGCGTCAACCTAATTGTTTTTTAAGTGCCGTCAGGCTTGTATTTGTTCATTTATTTCGCTTATTATAATGATAAAGAAGGCTTGAAAATTGCAAACTTTTTAAACTATATAGTTTATTTTTTTTTTTTTGCTGCGTAGTGTAGGTCAGTGTTGTTGGCTAGTGTTGTAATGCACATCTCCTCCCAGTCCCAGTTTGATCCATTGTGATCAGTTTCTGAAATATTTGTTTACGACTACTATTTCACTAATTAACATCAAATGAGAATTGTTACCAATTGCACTCATTAGTGCTCTTTTGCAAACAAACAAATGTGCTAAACACCCTACACTAATGTGGTGTAGTGTAGTGATTTTTCAACCGGTTTTAAAACCCGGTTTTTTCAAAATGTTGATTTTTCGAATGTCGAATAGTCCGTTTTTTTAGAATTTAAAAACCGGCTGAGTCGAATACTTTTCGATTTGTATATTTTTTAATATTAGTTTTTACTATATTAAAACTTAGACCAACGTGTTCGATTGATTTTCAAGTGTAAAAGGCCTAGTTGTTTTTTGAGCATGGCAACACTTACTGAAACATGAAATTGAAGCGAAATTATTTTATGAGGTGGTAGCAGAGAATGTGTTCAATGGATGTCAAAATCCATTTGTAAAAATGTTTTTTTAGTTTTGTTTGCTTTATATTTTATATAGAGGTAGATATCCACTTTGTCCATACAATCATATGTATATATGTGTATTATATACATATAGGATTGTTCATTTACTAAAAATTGTTACGAATTTGTAACAATTGTTACTGGAAAGTGTTCATTAACTCAAAAAGTTTGCAAGGAGAGAGAGCGTCAAAAAAATTATTACTAGTAGAATTTTTATTTGCAAGAATTATACAACCACCTGTTGTATGTTTTGTTGTCAAATTAATTATTTTAAAAATATCTGAAAAAGGAAAACTGAAAAATTTGCATTTCTTTGTTAAAAAAACAAGTATATATACGTATACGTATGAAAGAAGAAAGCATGTTTTCTTAATTTATTGTTTTTCTTTCATTAAGCCACATAAATTCAATTTTATTGTAAAGAATTTGGTTTTTTCTCATATCTAATCAGAGATGGAAAGTGGCATTTTTGTATTTGTTAATGAATAAAATTAAAAAATTATGAAAAATTCATAAAAATAGTAAAAAGACATGAAACTGTGTAAAGAATTTCATATTAAACGTCAATTTCTAAAGAAAAATTGCAATATAAAATTTTATCAAACAAAATACATCAGAAAAAGTACAATTGTATCATGATTTCCATCCATGGTTCTGATATGAATAAAATTTTCTTGCGAGTTTTTACAAGTGAAGCGTAATTTTGTAAATTTCTGCCTTACTCTCTAGTTGCTAGTTTCTGCTGGCAAAGTAAATGAACAGACCTTATGTATGTATATGTACTACACATATGTAGGTATATGAAGTTAATTTTTATGTTTTTCTTTAATTTTTTTATTGTTTTATAGTATTTATCATGAACTGTTAACTCTTTCTTTTTATTAAAGCAATTTAAAATCGAAACTTTTGTATAATAATTGCCTTACTTAAAAAACCGGTTGACCGGTTTTTCCTGAATTGTAAAAACCGAAACCGGGTTTTTCATGATATCAAATATTCGAACTATTCGAAAACCGGTTTCTGGAAAAAGTCGAATAATCGATCACCCTAATACATACCTTTTATTCATATGATAGGTAACCATATTTTAAGTATTAAAGATTTTTATAGACTCACGTTATATCATATTTATGAACTCGCATGGTGGTTGCAGCTTGAAAGATGAAATATTCTGGGATGCGATAGTTGGTGGTGCTCTATGTCAATGTCAGTTAATTATTTTTATAAAGACTTCATATATTTTTAAAATTAAAGACTTAAATGTAAGAACAAAATGTTAAACTTATTATTATTGTAGTTAGTTAGAAAAAAAGCTAAAATGCAAATAAGTCTGTCCTGTCCGTTGGCCAAATCGTCGGGGTGGTTGCGCAAAATTAAACTTGTAAGTTGTGGTTTTTAGATTCTAAGCCATTTTTAAACAATATTTTTTTATGTTAAAAAAATTATTTTTATTATTTTATAGTCTTTTTTCCGCACAGAATTTCAATATGAATAAAATATTTTTTATTTGCAGAAATCAATTGCGTTGAACAACTATATATTAAACAATATGATGTTTTATGGTGGCTACATGAACTATGGAGAATATCATCCACATTCTCATCCTCACCCGCCTCATCATCATCCCCAGCAGCAGCAGCATCAACAACAACAACATCAACATCGTGGTGATTTAAATTGAATGTTTACAATTTTGTTGACAAAATTTCAAAGAATTTGATTGAATTGAGTTAGTTTTCCTTTTTAAATGAAATAGTTTTTAGCATAAAATGTATTATATTCTTTTTTATTCCCCTATCCTCCCCCCCTGTACCAAACAACACACTCAATATACTTTGTAAATAGTATACAACATTAAAACTTAAACACGTTTACATTAACAAGACCATCTAAACCACACTCATACATGTAATAATATATTAGAATAATTAGCTATACACATGCGCATATGTATGTGTTTTTTTTTTTTAATTAAAAAAACTAACTAAATGATAAAAGCTAAAGTTTAATATTTAAAAAGATTTAAAATTAAATAAACCATTTAGTAACAAGAATAAGAAAAAACAATTTACTTGGCTGGCACTTGTCTTATTCGCAAAAAGCAACAACACAGAGTTACAAAACAAACAAAACATTAAAAAAAATACTAAACAAAAAGAATTTAAACTTTTTAAAACCAGATAAAGAGCTAAGATTTTAGAAAAAGTTTTCAAAAATAATGACGTATTTATAGTATAAAACAGCAAATACTTAATGAATAAATATAACTAAAAAAAATTAACAAGAATTTTAAGTATAGGATTTATATAAATACACCTTAATAATTATAAAAAAAGAATGAAAAATATATATTTTTTAATTTGTTAATAAAAAAAAAAGAATAATTAAACAAAAACCCAAACGCTGTAAAAAGTTTAAATAAACTAAGCTTAGGATTAATTGTTTTATTTTATTTTATTATTATTATTATTATTATTATTATTATTATTATTATTATTATTATTATTATTATTATTATTATTATTATTATTATTATTATTAATTTTTATTAAATAAGATTTATGTAGTATTATGATTTTTATTTTATTATGACAATTAAAAAATGAATTAAATAGCTAATAATTTGCAAACACACACAAACACACATAAAAAATAGAAAAAATCAAAATTTTTGTTACTTCTTATTTGTAAGTTAAGCTTGGATAAAAAAGTATGGTACAAAAAGGAACTAAATTAAAGAAAAATTTTATTTAAAGAAAAACAGGGTTTTCCAAACATTAAATAAACCTTGCAAAACAAAAACAAAACACACACACACACACACCATATTAATTGAATTCTATATTATTTTTTTAAATATTTGTAAAAAAAAAGTTTCTTTTATATTGTGGAAAAAAATGAACAAAAAACAACAAAAATATAATGATGTACAACTCTGCTTGCGTCATTTAAAAATAAAACAAAGCTGCGATTTTTTCTGACTTCTGCCATCTTCAGAAGCAGGCTTGGAAGCCCATTATTTTATAAATTTTCAATTTCTACATAAGATACAGCAAGTACTGGTTACTTTCCTTATTTCAGTAATTCTTAAGAGCTCATATTAACAGCTAATTCCATTTACACACCACGGAGCATATGGTAATTCGAATCGCGAGAAAGTATTTCCCCTTTTTAATGCAGAGCTTTTATTATCATATACATATATAAATAGTCCTACACTTTTGCTAATTTTTAAAGTTTTGTTCGAGCTATGAACAAATTGGTTTTTTATCATAACAAAACATAAACAAATATAAATTTTTAATTAAAAAAAAAAAGATAATCAAAAGACGTAAAAGAAGTTCATAAATAAACAATGTAGACACGACAATTGACAAACTCAAGGCAAATTTCCAAATTTCATATTTTCATTTAAAATCATGAAAAATGTTCCAAGTTTTTCTTAAAATAAGTAGAAAACATATTATATTTTAATTGTACATCATATGGCTTTATCTTTAACGCTGCAGCCACACGTTTAATAAACCGCCTTCAAGTTCACACATACTCCGGGTCAAAATTCGTGTAAATTGAGAGCTGTGGCACAATTTGATAGTCAATTTTATTTTAAAAATGCTTCCGACAAAGAAACAACTCAAAATTGTAGCTTCACTCAATGCGCTGCCATGATCAGCTGTTAAAATTTTACGTAAAATTGTCAGGCAACTGGAAAGCTGAAATTTAAAGAAATCTAGTGGTCAATTTAAAAAGTACGGGTGTGTGTTTAAAACAAAGTGTGAGTGTGTATTGCAAATTAAAAAAAATCGAAAGGCAAAACTTGATCGTGTGGCCGCCAAATTAAATTGCAGTTGAAATAAAATAGAGCAGATCGTATCAGTGTACATTTAAAAACTCCAAATTTCTAGCGTTTTCGTTTCCCAGAACACCTGTCTGACGTTTTCAAATCGGAAACGCGAATTTTTAGCGATATGTGTTTTTCAGAATAAGTGATATACATACATATAAAGCCTTGTGCAAATTTTATGGATCAAATATATCTCGCTTAATATATGAAAAATAATTCACAATGTCGTGCGCAGTTAAAAATAAAGAAACCAATTTTATTTTTTTATAAATCAGGTTTTTATATCGACTTTTTCGAGGCAATCAGATCAATCATGAATATTTCCTAGGAATCTCTTTCCCACGGCTAACACTTTTTTCGAGAAAATCTGCGGGAACAAAAATATGAAACAGTGGCATCATTGAATATCAATGGCGGCTGTTTTGCTTGTTGATATTTAAATATGTATGTATTAATTTTTGTGT
The DNA here is from genome assembly GCA_949987645.1 of Tachina grossa. NCBI lineage: Eukaryota > Metazoa > Arthropoda > Insecta > Diptera > Tachinidae > Tachina > Tachina grossa. The sequence continues at coordinate 15,117,605 of OX465276.1, read as the reverse complement.
GTGCTAAAATAAATAAAATTGACATTTTAAAGTAACATAAATAACTGAATGAAAAATAAATAACATAGCATAGTACGAGTATTAGTGAAGGAAATTGGTGCTGTACAAAAAAAAAATATCTTTCAAGTTTCTCTATGCTACATTTATGGAAACCACAAACAATGGCTCCATTGAAATTAAAAAAGTTGTGTTTGTGCTTTATTTCTGGTATTCGACCTACAAGAACAATAATAATGTTTTATTTAAATATTACTTCGTTTTTTATGCAAACTACCTTTGCTGTACAAGAGAAAAATTTGCCCCATCGATTTTTTCCGAGAGAATTTTTATTCATAATTGGAGAAAAGTGAAAAAACTCATACGGAATTTGTGTTTGCGATTGGGCTGAATAACGTTTGTACATAGATCTGTTTAGTTTTCTTTAGTTTCAATTTACATCACATGCCTCTGCGATACTGAAACGAGAATAGATTCAATTGTCTGTCTAATGCTGAGATAAACATGGCTTAACTTATTGCATGACATACATACACACATATGTACATAGTTATATATATATATATATATATATATATATATATATATATATATATATATATATATATATATATATATACATACATACTTATATTATATTTGTTTACTTACCCTAAAGAAAAACCGGCAGAAGCAAAGTTGTATATACATATGGAGTAGTTAATAATATAACCAATCTTAACGTAATTTAACAAGAATAGATATTTATATGAAAACAAAAACAACAGATAAATAAATTTAAGATTTTATATATATGTATAAACATATAAAAAGAAATAAAATCCATCTTGTAAAAAAAAATTCAAAATCCGCTGTAATTACTGACGACGGACGCTCTGTAAAAATATACTACAAACAATACAATGTACGTATTGTTATAATAAATAATTTATATGATATGCATATACTATGTACAAGCAAACATCCATATAATGTAATAATTGATTTAACTACACAGATATGTACACATTACGTACTTTAAACGTGAAGGGATTTGCTCAAACATACTAACTAAAGGACATTATTACAACTTGGCGTACGTTAAAGGTATGTAGGATTTTATCGGACGTATAAAAAGTTTTTCATTAATACAACCTTACTTTAAGGTACCAGTTAAGATGAATTAGATTTAAATTAAAGTTATAAATAATGAAAAACTGTATACATCTGATCAGATCCTACTTTAAATGACCCTAAATGTACATGCAATAGAAAACGCCAAAAAGCGATTTGAATGGAGATGGGTTCACGTATTCAATTTGCTACATTTTCAGCTTTGCACAAATTCCTGTATGGATGGCAACACAACTGTGATTGCATTGCCAAACTGTTATTACGTATAGCAACTGACATGCTGTTAATTTCAATTGACAAATTGGAATAATTTAGACAAACAAAAATATTCACCTTTATCGGGAATAAAATTTCAAGTGAAATGTGTTCCCTTTCCCTAAAATTTTAATCGCCAATTTTTGTGTTGTTATTGTTCATAGGAAGTATTTCACGTGAACAAAATGTTCGCTTATTATTCCTAATGGCCTCTCACACACGGGAGTAATTTTTATGCCGGCACAATTTTTGTTCCTTTGAGAACATACTAGACTAATTCATCTGGTATTAAAATGTATACGTACACAGCTTTGTGTGTATTAGTGTTTTTTGTATTCTTTTAACATTTGCTGTTTTTTAAGTTGTGTGTGTTGTATTGGTTTTATGCTAATGATGCGGGGTTGTGCCTGGTTGAAAAATTATGCCAACCACAAAACCACTCTATTTGCCTCTCTCACCTACAAACTGGCATCAGTGATGCCAACTTTTTTGGCTCTAAAGGCACATCAACACTTGAAAAAAGCACTTAAAAGCGTAATTTTGATGTCTAAATAGCGTAAAAAGCACTTTCGTGAAAAACGGCTGAAAATCCATAACGTGAATTAATGTGAAGTTTAATAATGTTTAAAATTTTCTTATCTATTCTCCATTTAATGAAATATACCAGACGAAAAATGTATGCTTTACACTGAAAAAATAAATACACCGAGTAATTATTAAAATAATTTTAAGAAATGCACAAATTTCTTAAAAGCACTAATTAGTGCTTTTTCTTATATTGGCACTAACGCTCAAAATTTGGCGTTTTGAGTCTTCACAAAGCACTAAAAATAGTGCCAAAAGCACCAAGTTGGCATCGCTGACTGGCATGTTATGCCAGCACAATTGTTCTCGTGTATGAAAGGGCAATAAGAGTGATTTCAAAATTTTGTACTTTTTTCTCTTCATCGAAAAATAATTCCACTGATCTAATCATCTTAATTTTTTAAACACTTTTGCTTAACAATTTTTTTAGCACTTGCATACATATATTTTGAAGTTTTGTTTACATTATTTTCAGTGTCCAATCTGTCGTAATCATGTTATCGATTACTTTTTAAAAGGTTGTATTTAGAGAGCGAGACTCTGAGAGTATTCGTATGCAGCTTGTTCTTCCTTTGTCATTTGAAATAAAAATAAAACATTCAGGTATGTTCTGACACTCGCATGGTTTTCAAATTGCAATCTCCAAACTTGTTTTTATAGCCCAATTCACAATCTTGTGCAAATGGTCTTGCATCGTAGCAACGTTAACAACATTGTTTGCAAGAAATTTTTTGGAGTATTGTAGGTATAAGAGTAAAGAAGAAAACACTTCGTGACGGAAGAATTTGTAATACTAGCTTCTTTCTAATCATGAGCGCGTGTACAAACGTCATGCATGTATGTGTGTGATCTTTTATTTTTCTGCGCTCATGCAAAGGCACACACATGCATTAACATTAGTTGTATGCGGTTAATCACATAATAGCTTACCATATACATATTACACACACACTCAAACGTACAATATGAAAAATAACAAGCATACACTAATCAGTACTTCTTTTGAGTGTTTGTTACAAGCAAGCTGTCTTGAGACATCGCTTGTTACAACTGATATACACATACACCAATACATCCATCGTGCCTCGCTTATAGTACGACAGCATTTATTATTGGTTTAGTATAATACATGCGACGTGAATACATTTAAAAATCATGACGTTTTTACATTTCAAGACTGTTTACGCAGCTCTCTAATGTGCGTATAGTATATTGATACTCACCACTTAACATATCTTAGTGGTGAATATCAATATACTATGCCATTTTTCACATGATACAATGCAAGACCATTTGCACAAGATTCTGAACATTTTATAAATTAATTTTTTTTTTGTTAATAAAAATTTTACGAAATTATTACTATTTATGACTAAAATCGAAAGAAAATATTTAATTTCATTTATAAATAATTTTAGTGTTTCTTTAAAGTTTGGTTTAGGCTAAATACATCAGCTTACTTCAGTATACTCCAGCGATTGCGATTTACAGAGCATTTCTCTTGCGAGTTCAGGTCACAATAGCAAATATGTGATATACGAGTGTCAGAACATGCCCCACTAATATTGTACCTCACACTGGGTTTTCACAATAAAAATTAAAAAGAAAGTGTATTTGATACAAAATAAATGATACACATTGTTGCGAATTCAGCAATTCTATATACAGCCACTCACATATAATGTGGGACACAAAGGAAATTCTGATTTTATGTTTGCAATCCAAAATATAAGTACATTGCATTACTATTTTCCATTTAATATTTTTTATTTTATTAAAGAAATATAAAGGCAAATAAAAAAAAAGATTCAAAGCCAGTTTGTCAATGTCGAAAACGTAAAAAAAATAAAATTTTAAAATTTGTTGTCGACGCTGTCGACATTGACAAACAGGCCCTCAATCAATTCAATAAAAACAATATAAAACTAATTAAAGCGAAGCTCACACTACAACTAACATATTTGTATTTAGTGTTGAATAGATTTTTAATACTTGGTTGACTTCCCAGACCAGATGGGAAAAGATTCGCGTGGCACAAACCTCGTGTTATAGTTCAAGACAAGGCTACTAAAAAAATATGTCACGTTACTTTATAAATATGTATGTTAGTAGACTCAAGTTGAATCAGGTACGTGATGAAAAACGATCGTTTTAAAAAGTTTCATGAATTCCAATCGAATTTGTATGTATGTAAATACATTGTACAAGGACAATTCATCTACAGTTAGTAGCCACGGTGCAGTTGTACCAGGTCACTGCATAATGAATTAATTCCATGAATGACTTTTAATCAGTATTGTTCAATTCTTATAGCATAAAATATTTTTATTAATTAATTAATGTTCTATTTTATTTATACTTTCGTTTCTTACCAACTTATCGCTAACTGATATCACGTAGTTTGCTACATGTTCAATATTTATTGCGTGATAATTTTAGGCTGCATGCTACACGTTCAATAATCATCTGAGCGATTATCAAATTAAAAACGACGAAAATAGTCCCCTGGGTAGTTGAGGTCATCTCGAGGTCAACTCTGTAATTCGAAACGAAAGAAAATGCTGTCGAATTTACACGTTATAAACATAACAATTCGAAAGTATTTTCTTTCGTTTCGAATTATACAGTAGACCCACAGATATGGTTTTGCTTGCACCTGGCCAACACGAACTCAAAGATAAGACAAATAAAAGAAATGAATTTTTTTTTTTATAAATTTCCAATAAAAATATTTTAATTAAAAATCTAAAAAAATATTTTTATAAATTACCAATAAAAAAATAATATTTTAAGTGGCTATCACTGTTTTATTGCATAAAAAAAATAATTATGTAATTTTTTGTTAATTTTATTAGGAAATCAAATCCAATTTATTGTTTTTTAAATCTTACAATCTTTTTTTTTATTAAATCAATTTTAAATATTAGTAATCCCTTGCACTGCCATTTTGTATAATACAAAATTTACTCTTTTTGGGTTTTGTTAAGTTTAACTTGAATTCGGTATTGGTATCGTCGATATATATTTTTAAGTATCGGTATATTATCGGCAAAATTTAAGTGTATTAGTTTCAGTTGCATGTCAGCTTTATTTAATTTTAATTCACGTATAAAATTTTAGTTGTAAAACTGTTCCTTTTTTATACCAAGGTTTTATCCAGAGTTTTTTTTAATACCCCTTATTCCAGTTGTCGACATCGACGTCACTTTAACACAATACCAAAAAATTTGGGATTGTTTACTCGCTCACGAGAACAATTTTGTGCTACTGGCAATCTATTTCCGTTCCCTAAGGTCTATAAAATAGCATCAACCTGCCAACAGGAGTCAGTTATTTTGGACAACGGGTACATAAGCCTCAATTTTTTGGTATTGTGTTAAAATGACGTCGATGTCGACAACTGGAATAAGGGTGTAATTTTTTTTTTAACAAAACTGCGCTTAATACGAATGCTACGAAGTCAAAATACAAATGGTGATTGACGTTCTTATTCGTATGTCTCCTTTTATTCGACAAGCATACGACACTCATACAAATGCACTGATTGATGGGTTTATTTGGTCGTATGACGCAAGGCGAATTCATGGTAGGTGGTTTCTATTTGCAACTCTGCATATCCGCCTTGTATATTTGTTGGTGTAAAATTTCCTGCTGTCAAACAATTTCCGAACCTTTTGCTTTGACACAATGATAAAATTAACAGCTGATAACCATATGCTAAATCGAGATCACCTGGTGTCAATTCGCCTTGGTATCTAGGATTCATAAAAATGTGATCAAGAAGTATCAATTTGAGGCCAACTATTAAAATAAAATGTACTTTTTAGACCATGACGGTACCAATTTTTAATATTTATTAATAAAAACAGAAACGTAAAAAAAACTAGTATAAAAATACAGAAGTTTACAATAAAAACGGAAACTTAACACAAAAAAAAAATATTAAATATTGCATTCATAAAGGTACATTCGTAGATTCGACTATTATATTAGAGATTAAAATAAAATACACACAAATAATTAAAGAGAACATAGGCAAAATTAATGTTTCCATATAGTGAAACATTGATATTTTTAAATTGTACCAAGTAACTCGCGGTAGTACCACGGTACCAACAAGGTCAAAAATATACCATAAAAAGTACAATTGTACCATAATTTCCATCCGTGATTTGATTTGGTTTCAACAGCTCAGGTGATTATTTTCGCCGCTGGTAGTTTGAAAATTCGTCAGATGTCAACACATATTTTGCAGTACATATGTTTGACATGCCGAATACTAAGTTCTGGGAAAGTGAAGAAAATAATATAGTGAGTTTTAAATTAAATCAGAACTACATACTAGTGTCTTGTGATATCGAATTCGCTTTAATAAAGTGCCGCGTAAAGTGAGGTTTACGTGTGTATCACTTCCACCCAGTGGTAAAGATTCTAAAAACGAACTTTTTTTTAATGTAAGAAGAAACAAATGTTTAGGAATATTGTTTGCAATTTTGATAGCCAAAAAAGTGGTGAATGCCCTACTTGCTCCCCCATATCCTAATATTTTTATTGTTATGATTATTAGAAATACAAAAACAGCATTAGTATGTACATATGTATGTACATATGTGTGCAATACATACATATTCACAATGAAAAAAATCTTATATTTTTATAGTAGAAATATAAACTACAAACTGCATAAAACCAGACAAAAATAAAAATAAATGAAAAAAAAATAAAACAACATGTCATGATATAAATTATAAATTATATACGCATATATTTTTTTATTTACTCACAAAGTCTTGAATGAACAAATTTATAATTAATTAAAAAATGTATTAAGTGTAATTTATTGAAAACAAAAGCAACAAGCAAAAATATATAAAAAAGAAAAAACTTTATGTAATATAAAACGCTTTTTTGTGTATGTAATTAATAATATATTAAATAATTTGTAGCCCATTAAATTTAAGTATTTTCTATTACTTAAGCCTAAACTTAAATGAACGTTTAAGTATTAATTATTAATACAAAAATAATTTAAATAAAAAAATAAACAATAATTGTGGTAATTACAAAAGTTTAAGAACAAAACAAAAATGTAAATTTTTTCATATAAAACGTATTTATAATAGAAAATCTATTTTAAACCAGAACAAAAAAAAAACACAAATTTTTACATTTTAATAAGTCCCAAATCACACTGTGCAAGTCTTATTGCTAACCTGATTAGTTTCAGGGAGAGAGAGACGAGGGGAACAGCAACGTTTCTTTTCCCCCCGTCTATCTCTCCTAATAAACTAATCAGCTTAGCAATAAGACTTGCATAGTGTAAATAGGGACTATAGAAAGAAAATCAACAGAAGGACAAATTGAAACAAGACGCATACACACAGACACACTACTCAATCCATTCTAATACACTTATGACTACTTGCACAGTACTCCTCCTTAAAAAGAAAAATTAATTAAAAAAAATGCTGGTATGAATGTATTTAATTAAACTAAAGGAATAAAATAATAAATTATTACTATAATAAATATAGTATCAATTAATACCTAAGAATTTAAATTAAAAAAAATATATATATATAAATATATATGCATATATACATATGTATATGTATATATTAAAATAAATTAATAAAAAAAAATATTTAACACTTGAAATTTAAAACAAAATTTGAAAAAGTACATTAAATTTATGAATATAATATATATAAATTACAAGTAATATAAAATACATGCATACTTACATAAAATACATATACATACATACATACAAACATACATATAAATACACAAAACACAAACACATTATTATTATTAAATTATATACATAGTTGAAAAAAATCAAATATATATATATATATATATATATATTAAATAATAAAAAATAAAATTAAATAATGAAAAAATTAACATTTAAACATGTGACTTTTCTGAAATTATCAGCAACTATTCATAGCAATAAAACTCAAAATCTATTTAAATATTAAAAAAAAGGCCAACAAAGTTTTATTTTCTCACCTCGAAACGTTTAAGCTAATATTGTGCCAGTGAAGTTTTTTAGACTGGTAAAAAGCACACTACTACTCACCCCTATCGTGAATAGTTTTTCCCCAGAAATATTTTCCCTTTTCCCCAAATTGCAATCGTGAATAATTTTTTCCCTGCAATGTGTTCCCTTTCTGGATTCCCCTTATCGTGAATAATATTTTTCACATGTACTTTTTCACTTTTCCCTTGGTTTTGTTCACTTTATTTTTGCTGACGAACTGAATTAATACACTGCGGAATTTTAATATTATACTTCCAATTATATATCAAAAGTTCTAAATGATTATTTTTAGGACAATATCAGTAAATAATGTCCGCGATTAATACCATGTTCACACTTATGGTCTTAAACGTGTTTAAGGCAAGTGTTTTAAAAAACTAAACACAACCGTTCACATTACATTTGAGATGTTTAAGGTTGACGTTTTGTCAATAAATTATTGTATTTGTAAAAAATTACGAACAATTATGCTTTTTTATTGGTTTATTATTTGCAAACAACAAATGATCTTGTAAATATTTGAGTATTTTCTAACTAATTACTTGTTTACCAAATAATTTTTGACGTGACGCCATTTAATAATAACACAAAGTTGCCAGAGATATCAAAAAACGAACTGAACGTACTCCATTAGCGTGTTTAAGGAAGTGTTTTAATCTTAAACACTTCATTTGAGATGTTTAACAAAACAAGTCAATGTATGGTAAAACATCTCAAAATCGTCGTGTTTAAGCTCTTAAACACGAATGAGGCGTTAAACACGTTTAAAACCATAAGTGTGAACATAGTATAATAACAATAATTCCTTTCAACACCTTTTTTTCATTGAACATGAATCTCTTTGGTTCACATCAGGGAAGGAAAATGACTTCTTGGATTTTGTACCAACTATTAAAATAAAATGTACTTTTTAGACCTTGACGGTACCAATTTTTAATATTTATTAATAAAAACAGAAACGTAAAAAAACTAGTATAAAAATACAAAAGTTTACAATAACAACAGAAACTTAACACAAAAAAATATTAAATATTACATTCATAAAGGTACATTCGTAGATTCGACTATTATATTAGAGATTAAATAAAATACACACAAATAATTAAAGAGAACATAGGCAAAATTAATGTTTCCATATAGTGAAACATTGATATTTTTAAATTGTACCAAGTAACTCGCGGTAACACGGTACCAACAAGTTCAAAAATGTACCATAAAAAGTACAATTGTACCATGATTTCCATCCTTGGTTCACATGCAGTAAATTTTATGGCTGTGGTATGTATACAAAAGAATTTTTGCACGGCACCTACATTTAATAACACAACTTTACACTCAATAACATTTAATTTGAAACCAGATGTTTATATGCCTTCTATGTCAATAGTCAGTCATAAAAACTTTTTAAAGTTCTGTTAATAACATCTTGGGCATATGGTCTAGTTACTCCGTCCTCACTTGTGCAACCATATTCTACTAAATTTACTTTTTATAATATGTAATAAATAAATAAAAAAAATAAAATTAGTTCACCTGGATATAAATTATTTGCTGGGTTTTGTATCAGTTTCAAAGCCTACTAAGCTTATTTTTTCTTCTGTGATTTTCAAAAGTATTATTATTTTATGAATTCTCATATAGTTTTTGAAAGTCTATGCATAAAGTAAGAGGTTTGTGACTGTTTAAAATTTGTGGTTAAAGACTACTGATGATTTGGTTCAAGCGCCAATGAATCACGTATGTAGACATGCTAAACTACCAGCAAATAAATTTCAATTATTTTAAATAAATAAATGTTTATTTCTTATTATTAAACTTAATTTGTTTGATTACAATTAATTTTTAAGCTTAACAAGTCTTCTTCCCGTTTTTTACATTCACTACGCGTTGATAGCGGGAACAAACGTTCCGGGAACAAAAATTCCAAATTTTATTCACGATAGGGGGTGACTGTGTATCAGGGTAAGCCAATTTAAATTTAGTTTAATCAAAAATTGTATTGCCGTAATGTAATTAATCTTAAACTTTGGAAAATAGCACGTATGAGTAATACTGATGAGGAATACTGCATTTCTCATACGTACTCATTTCCAAAAGGGTAAATGGTAGACTTAGAATGAACGAGCTCCTGAAAGAGTTCGATGCAAGTCAAACAAACACATACATATTTTTCTTATTATTTAAAACAATACATATGGACATGTTCTATATCATTTAGTAGGCCATTAAAGTGCATTTTAAAATTTTTGTAAGTGGAAAATTAAAATTAAGTTTGGTACTAAAAATATTAAAAAAGTGTTTTTGTCATCATGTCGTCATCCAGTTTTAATTTATACTTTATTCCCAATTTTAAAATTTTCATCCCGATTTGCAGTCATTGTAAAAAACTAAAAAAATGTAATTATTTTCCTTATGACAGATACAGACTTTGCGACATGTTTATGTAGGTCGTATAGTGTATAGTCTTGTTCGTGGTTTCGTTTTAAGTTGCATTTGATGTTTCAAAAATATCAAAATGTTTTGATGTTTATAGGTTGCAGTATATATATGTATATATATAGATATATACAAGTTCCCATAGTTCCTGCAAGGAGCATAGGGCCATAACAAATTTATTCCATTCTTATTTGTTCGATGCAAGTGTTTTTATCTCGTTCCAGCTCTTGTCTTGGTTTGCCGCTTTAATTTCGATTTGGCGGCGCCAAGTTTGTGATGGTCTCCTTTTTCTGCGACTTCCTTGTGGATTCCATTCGATAGCTTGCTTTGTGACGTCGTTAATGGGTTTCCGTAGGGTATGTCCCAGGCAGCGCCATTTTGTTTTCCGTATCTCGACATGTACGGAGATTCTTTCTTTCATTGGTTGGTATTTTTAAAATTCTACGTAGGCAGCGATTCATGAAGACCTGTAGCTTGTTAACATCCTTCTTCGTTGCATTCCACGATTCACATCCATAGAGAAGAGCTGATTTTATGCAGGAGTTGCAGTATCTGTGTGAAAATATGTAATATAAACGTGTTGCGTAAACACGTTGAAAAGTGTGTACCTACCATTATGAGTTAACATTTACAATTTCATTCACAATAATTAATAAACACACAATTTGTAGACTTGCCAGACGAACGTACATTTTGATATATTAAGATTTGTTCATTGTTGCCACCAGCAATAGGAAAATATGATTAGATGAATTTCAAACAAATACAAAAAACAAAAATTTTGGATTCGTAGCTCTTACGATTCTTAAGAAAACAGCCAGTAAAAGACGGACATTGTAGCGAATACTACATAATTATATTTTTAATTATATTTCATTACCAAAAATACCTAGCAAAAAAAGTGATTTTTCCCAATAAAAAAAATCCTCGAGAGATTTTCACAAAATTATCAAATCAAAAATACCGTGAAGTATATTTATTTGACGTTTAGTCCTTATGTGTATTAGACACAATTTACACTGTGCCTTTTCGGCTTGACTGCGCAGACAGGCGTTTTTAGTTTCTCGGTGAGAGGGGGTGAGAAGATTGCGGGATAACACAAAAGGCACGAAGTGAAAATTCTAGGGGATTTCTGACATTTCCTTCTGCCTTTTTCGTACTCTCAGTATTAAGCATGTATATATGTAAATGCCAAAAAGGCACGAAGAAAAAGCCGTAAGTGCGTAATTTTTCGTAGGGGCTTAAAAGGAAATTGTCAATACAAGGCAGGGTAAAAAAGCAAAGTGTGAAATGGCTCTTAGGATTTTATTTTTTTTTTTTTTTGTAAGCAACGCCTTATGGAACTTATCAGTAGACTTCAGAAGTTTTTGAAATAAGTTAAAAAAAAACTTCGTATGTTTATAGTAAAACTCTTACTCACATATTCATAAAAAAATAAAATGAATTTGAAATCCATTTTAGGAAAATTTTGTATGAAAAATTTGAAATAAAATATATTTTAAATTTTGTGAATATGGGCGTTAATATATTGAGAATCACCTATACAAATATAACAAATTTTAAAGCCTCGACGATAACGATTGTTTCATAAATGATTATTTTTATATACTAAAACGTCTTGACAAACTTATTACTCTTGCCATTCACTATAAAGTTCACCAGAACAGAGAAGGAACTAGCAAAAAATTTATAATTTATTTTCCAAATGTTTTTTTGGGATAATCCCATTATATTTAAGATATTTAACTCATTGACTAGTTCATAGTATTTTTCCTTTAGATTCTAGATTAAAAATGAATTAAATATCTTAAATATAATGGGATTATCCCGAAAAAACATTTGGAAAATAAATTATAAACAACTTTTATGGAATGACGACGAACAAGTGTACGTTTTATTTAGTAAATTTAACAAAACAAAATAATTTATCTATTAAATGTTATTTGCGAATTATCTATAAAATACATTAGTATTATAAATTAGTTAATTTTAGAAATATTTTAAATTAATTGCAAAGCAAAATAAAACTTGCAAGTGGTTTTAGGCCTGAAATTACAATTACAACAAGTTTGTATAATACAAACAATATTGTGGCCAATTACAATTATAGATTTAATAACAACATTTTATATCGTTTGTAGTTTGTGGTTTTGAGCTGGTAAATTAAATTGTTATTTTCATTTCATATAAAATGTTTTTCGATAGGAACGTGTCGATGTAGAGAAATAGAGCAGGCTGATGATTGGGAAATAGTTTTTTTTTTATTAAAAACAAAGTTAAATAAAATTTAAACTGTATTTAATTTGAGCTAAAAATGGTTGTGATGTGATGCCATATCAAGGCCGTTTTTTTACTGGAATTGAGCAAAAGCTTTCATTTTATGCATACGGTTTGGCGAATTCAGTATCAGGTGAACTTATCACTACAACAATTTTACTACAAAAAAACAACATGTTGTTTGCTGTGATACAAAACCAAATACTGAATTCGCCTTGCATACGAGTATTCTCTTCAGAACAGTGCCACCACAAAATTTTCTTTTGAAAATAAAATTAAAAATAAATGACAGATACATATGTATTAAATTTTTATTGAATTATAATGATAATCAGTATTTTCAATTTATATTAAATGAAATATTTTCATTAATTATCATGATTTTCTAAAGAAGAGAAGAAAAATTGAACTAGACTTTTTTAGCTGCTCAGAAAAATGCCGTTATACTCCCCAGCTAAATAAAGTCTAGTTTAATTGTTTTTCTCTGCTTTAGAAAATCTCATTAATTAATAAAAATATTTCATTCAATAAAAATTTAAAATACTGAACTTAAACCCGATTAAGAAATTGTTCCTGATTAATTAAATCTAATTAAATTTGTATGGAGAAAATATTTTTTGAAACGAATTTTCGTTATTTTTCTTACAAATTTGAAACGTTTAGAAACGATTTTTTTTTAAATCTGCTTATAAATAAATTAGAGAAAAGTAACAAAAATTATATTTTTAAACTAAAACAAATTTAAATTCAGATATAATGAATTAACAGTTTTTTGCTTAAAGCTTATGAAAGTACACACAATGATAATTATTAGGGATGTAACCGATACCGATTCCGATATAACGGCGATACTTCTGATTTGCCGATATATCGATATCAGCTATATTTTACTGTCGATACGACGATACTTCTTAAATTTTTTTAGAGCTGTTTTGAACAAACAATTCAAGTTTCAACCCTTTTTGCATAACAACTAAGAGAAATAACACATTGATAGCTTTGCACCATAGTAGTGAAATGTTCTCTCAATGCTAAATCATGTATGTGTTTTGTTAAAAAATATAATTTGTTTTTTGTTAATTTCAGAATGAATTCAAATATCAATTTTACTCGTAAATATTATTAATCTCTTACACAGTAATTTTGTATAATAAAAGAATTGAATTTTTTTAATTTTAACTTGAGTTCAATTTCAATATGCGTATAGGAATCTGTATCGGCGATATTTCCTTTTGAGTATCGGTATCGGATCGGCAAAACGGCGTATCGTTACATCCCTAATAATTATATGCAAAAACCAATTTAAAAAATGATTGCATGTCTATCTGTCTGTTTGTTCCGGCTAATCTACGAAATGGCTGGACCGATTATGACGTGACTTTCACCGAAAGAAAACTAATATTATAGCGCGTAACTTTCGTTAATTTACTTTTTAAACGAAAGGAAGTAAAGAGCACCCTTATACAATATCTTAACCAGAGAAAGTCAACAGGGGGATTCAAATGGTATTCATAAAGATCATACATAGTATCATAGGCGCATATTCAGAAATTATCACTAAGTGTTAAGTTTTTTAAGTACCTATTTAAGTTATTTATAGTTGATTACTTTCAGCAGTAAAAGTTTACACTTAATTATGGGTAAAGCTGTAACTAAATGCCAACTAATACATTCAAAGAACAGCTGACTGTAATAAGCTTTCCTTTTTAAGCTTTCCTTTTTTAAAAAAATATCCATAAAAAGCAATAAAATAAATTAGAGATGTGTTTTTGGTCAACAAAATTCTATTGAATATTTTTATTTTTACAGGCCCATATTTTAATTGATTTATATACCGACTATAACCATAAAATTACTTTTATAGATTTTGTAATTTTTTTTAAGGAAATTAAACTGTTTTTTAATAGATTCATAAGCTTTTTAATTAATTACAGAATTTATCGTTCAAAATATTATCGACATTTTATGCTCTCATATAACAATATGGAAGGTTGCATTTCGTTTACCAGCTGAAAGCAGTTGCTGCACTAGTTATGAATTGTGAATAAGAGCTATAACTATCTATGAACTATATTTTAGTTTCTGTTTTATTAGTTTCGACTTTGGTTACGATTTCTGAATATGCGCCATAATGTTTAAAAATTTTTTGTTTGAAGAAAAAAACACAAGAGCAAAAAGAATTACATATATTAAAATTATTTAAAACATTGCAACAATATGACCTTTATGACTATCGTTTGAATCCCCCAAATGTGTATTAAATTTTCTGCTGTATATTTAAATTCATAGTGATGTTTGACCTGTTTTATTTGCTTAATTAAATTAATTTATAAATATTTTAAATGAAATGTTACTTCACTAGAATTAAATCAGCAATTACATAATTAAAATATGTGAAAAGGCGTTTTGAAATTTAACAAAACTGCTGCCAAGCTAAAAAACACACTTGTTACACACAATACTGATGGATTAGTTAAAATTGTTGTTGAAACGCCATTGGCTAAGTTTTTTTCTGTTGTCTCACTCATTTCGGATGTCACTCTGTAAACTTGACGATTGTTAAGCGGTTGTACTGGGCGAAAATTGTGCGTCAACGACGAACCATCAAAGGTTTTCAAATAACGAAAACGATCAATCTAAATTTAAAAAAAAAAGAATTCAATATATTCATATGTATAAATACAAAAAAAAATTAAATAAAATCGTAATCTTACTATTTCGGTCGAAATAACAATCGGATTTATATAATCAATCCAAATGACATCTTCACTGCAGGGTGGTGTTGTCAACGAGCCAACATACGTGTAATATTCACTTAAATCCTGAGACAACAAACTGAATAAGCTAATGGGTTGTGTGAGTGTAACATTAGTATGTGGCTCGTAGATTAGATTCAAATAATTGGTCAAGTGATCGTATTCCATGCTGGTGTAATTGCCCACCTAAAGAGAAAAAAAAACAGCAAATAAAAATTATAATTAAGAAAGAAAACACTAATACTGACTAAAAATTGTAAATATTTTTCAATTTAATTGATTTATATTTATAACGAGCTACTAAACCAGTTATAGCCCTAAAGCTAAAATCGATCGTTGAAATTCTTTAGATAAGAAAATTAAAATTACAGCAAATCTAATTTCTAAAAGGTTAGCAACAAGCCGTATTAAGCACCTAAATGCATAACTAATGCAACTATAACAGCTATACTTAAGCAAAAGGGGTAAGCGTTTATTTTGATGCCCTTACAAAACAGCGGCAACGCTTTGCAATTTTAAAATCCGTTATTAATGTTAATGTTATTGTACTGTTATTGTTATTACTAAAAAGTAATAGCATTTCAGCAGTGTTGCCATAAGATGTAAGAGAAAAAGTGCTAGATTGCAGAAATAAAAGTGCTAAAATGTTCTACAGCACACACAAGAAACTGCTAAAATCAGTTAAAATTTTTAATTTCACTTATTTTTTAAGCGGCCCTACACTTGCAATAAAATTGTGAATTTTCTTTTATTTTATATTATCGCTAACGTGTATATCATATTCATAGGTGGCACAATACAGTTTTTCATAACAAAGAAAATAGAATTATATTGTGTAATGTGTTGCAATATTATATGGTGTTTTATTAAGTTTTTTAGTATGAGAAAAATTTCGCCATACTTTTTGAAAGATTTGTTTCAATCATTCCATAGTAGAGGTCAAAGCGACAATAATATCGATGGTGTTGCGTAAATTGTACGTTATTTGACCTTTTCACAACCCCAATGATGTGAACAATAACATATTCAATAATATTGTATGTATAGGCCGCTTGAAATATTTAATTTATAAATGTTTAATCCAGCTGCAAATGGAATACCAAGAAAAAAATCTTTAAGGGTGTTAAATATAGCATTTAAGTAAAAATATATTTTATACATAGATAAATCCGATTAACCGATTTAATAAATACCAATTGCACACGTTGTATAGTTTTACTGAAACATAATCGTATAACCGACAACTAAAGTCTTGGGCTCATTTTAGCTTTGACTGTGATTTTTGTTAAGATGATGAATAAACTTATTAACACTATACGTTTTCAAAACAGAATAAAACTTAAAACAAGTTTTGTTAATTTACTTAGTATTTCAAATGGTGTACAGTAGTTTTGATTTAACTGCCTTTTGTTTAAGTGCACTTTGGACTTAACTGCCTAAACTGATAAATTTCTGTCACTATTCTTTAAAATCCCATACAAATTCGTTTTTTAAGTGCATTTTCTATACCTGCACATATAAGATAAGTGCCCTAAAATTTTGGTAATTTTAAAAGGTTTTGATACAAAAAATCAACGTTAGCTGCACATTGACTTAACTGCACAAAATATATTTTTTCTGTAATTATTGCTCCAAATCGTTTTTTAAGTGCACTTTGTATACCTGCGCATTTAACATATTTTTTGGCAGTTTTAAATTGTTCTCATATATAAATTTTAAGTTACTGCACACATTAAATAAATGTTGCTACATAAGTATGCAACCATGTATGTGTATAAAACTGAAGTCAAAAATTGTATATTTGCACATTTAGGCAGGTAAGTGCATTTAAAATAACAGCATTTTTGACTTATCTGCACAAAAAGTCGTGCAAAGTTGATTGTGCAGCTAAGTCAAAATTACTGTACTAATATATTTGTACCCATATGTGTATCTATCTATCTGTCATACTAAACACTTAATGAAGATAAATAAATTTGATAAAAATATAATATTGATCGGCTCGCAATTTTATAAATTTAATGAAATAAAAAAGTGCAAAAAATGCCAAATAGTTTTAAGAAAGTGCTAAACTAGCACTTAGCATTATTTTCAAAATCTTTAGTGCTAAACGAAGAAAAAAGTGCTAAATCTAGCACTAAAAGCGCTAAAATGGCAAGCCTGCATTTCAGCTATTTTTTGGTCAATCTAACGGTTTCATCTCCATGTTGTATTTCCATTTTGTGAGTTTTATTAAACAAGGTAAGTTAACATTACTGTTCACCACACAACGTTGAAACTGTTATACTCCTTTTAGACACGGAAAGTTTACTTTGCATAGTCTTAATTCAGCTGTTAAAAAGACAGAAGGAGGTCGTATTCCCCCTGTGTCTTTCGATGTTGAGCGTTAATGCTCTGTCTTTTATAACATGTTTGACAGTTGGGACGAGATCATCTGAGTAGACTTGGGTCAAACGGATCTGGGGTCTTTTCATACGAATTTGGTATAGAATGCTCCTTTCGTTTCCCTAACGAAGCCGCAGTATTTCAGGCTGAAATTTTAGCGGTAAGGGAAGCGGCTAGAGTGTTGATTTATCTGAGATTGGGTTAAGTAATCTCAACTCGACGGGTTGGATCTAGTAACGATCACCGTATCAGAATAGTCAGATACGGGTCTACATAGGTTCACACCGATGATTGCAGTGGTCCTTTCAAGAAGGAATCATTTAGATTCTACTTAAATGCCTGCATGCAGTAGGCAGTCATGTAAACCAACCAACCAAGCAATAAAGATCTTTAGAAACGATGAAAATGCTTAACAAGCATTTTGATGATATTAGTAAAAATGCATTTATTAGTATGTGTGACACCGACAACACTTAATGGAAAATAAAAAAATTAGCTTTTTACAAAAAATTTAGGTTTTTGGTCTTAGTTTCTGTAAAGTTCAATGCTTAGACAAGAATTTCTTCCTTGTGTGACCGTAAATGCAAAGTTTCAAGAATTGCAAGAAAACTTTCATCGTCTAAACTGATTCTTAAACTTACATACATATGTATGTTCATACCTTATAAAATAGCGCCAGCACTGTGATGCCATCATGTTTCCTAGCAGCCTCTTCAAAACTGGCATATTTACTATTACGAAAAACTACATGCAATTCCATGGGATATGCCACATCGTTAATGCGATCCTCACTGCCCACCGTATTGTCTTCGCCCCAGTGAAAGTGCAATTGTTGAAGTTGATAGGTGCCCTTCCCCTCCAAAGGACCGCCAGACACTAAGGGTATTTTTTCATCAGCATAAATCATTTTCACCAACACCGTATGACCATTATTAAGCATAAAAGCCTCAACTGGCACCTTGTCAAACTCTTTATAGCTCATTTTCGAAAAGTAACGATTGACAACATCCACATCGTTGATATTAATGGGGCTTTGATGTTTACCCGAACACTGATTGAAATGTTCGCTCCAATGATCGGGACCCATATTGCCGGAATAGGTGAAGTCGGATTGTGGTCGAACTAAAATTTAAAAAAAAATTTTAATTGTTATTAGTTTATTTTTTTCAACAAGTTTAAGACCAAAAAATTTATAGTTTTACAATCTAAGCACCCTGTATTTAACATCTATAGAAAACAACTTTTTTTCAAAAGAATAACTTACAATAAATAGATTCCTGTATTTTGAATACATGCATTTTTGATTTTACAATAATTGAAAACAATTTATTTGCAAATTACAAATGAAGGCTTATTAGCTTATGAAACAAAGTATATACATACTCGTATGTAGTTACAATCGGGAGTGTTTTCTATAGGTAATTTTCCTTAATTACACTATTAATAAAACCTTATATGACTTTTTGCATTAAATTATTTTAGAAATATTTATTCAAACGATATGTTAGCATGACCACTAAAATTGTTTTTGAAATTAAGGAGAAACTAAAGAAAAAATATTTTTTATACAATACATATATGAAAATATTTTCATTATAAAGGTTGGTTAAATTTTAAGGGCCGATGTTGATTTTGAATAAAACACAATTATTTAGAAAATTATTGTCATTTCTTTTTATTATGATAATATGGTATGGTTCAATTATAAATGGAACAAAATATAGGCCACCTCCATCCAATGGTCCAAATTTTCGATGACGCTGAGGCATAATTGAGGTTCTATGCCCTTAATGTGCCGAATTATCTCATCTTTTAGCTCTTGAATTGCTGCTGGCTTATCGATGTACACCTTTTCTTTCAAATAACCCCAAAGAAAGAAGTCCAACGGTGTCAAATCACATGATCTTGGTGGCCAATTGACATCCTCACCACGTGAGATAACACGGAAATTTAATTTGTCGCGTAAAAGAGCCTTTGTTTCGTTAGT
Source organism: Tachina grossa (assembly GCA_949987645.1). Lineage (NCBI taxonomy): Eukaryota > Metazoa > Arthropoda > Insecta > Diptera > Tachinidae > Tachina > Tachina grossa. The sequence goes on along the minus strand of OX465276.1, from coordinate 15,097,765 downwards.
TGTGCGGCAAGTGGCACCGTCCTGTTGAAACCACGTATCGTCCAAATCCATATCTTCCAATTCGGGCCATAAAAAGTTCGTCATAATCTCACGATAACAAACACCATTCACAGTAACTGCCTGACCGGCCACATTTTTTGAAAAAATACGGCCCGATGATGCCGCCAGTCCTTAAACCGCACCAAACAGTCACTCTTTGTGGGTGCATTTGTTTTTCGACAATCACTCTTGGATTATCATTCGCCCAAATGCGGCAATTCTGCTTATTGACGAATCCACTGAGGTGAAAATGTGCCTCATCACTGAAGATGAAAAAAACACGAAGTGCACGATATGCATTTTGATTTGAACGCCCAGTTTCATAATAAGCCTGAATAACTTTAACGCGTTGCTCGATTGTGTATCTTTCCATGGTTAAAATTGGGTTAGTCTGAAATTGAGAAATGCCAAATGAAATGCAGAAAAAAACTTGACGTTTAGATGCGGTCCACATTAAAATTTAACCACATTAAAATTTAACCACCATTACAAAATTTTTTTAAATAAAACCAGAAACGTGTGTATACAAAATACTCGATTTCAAAAAAATAATGAGTTAAGGCCTCTCTATATTAAGGTAACGATATACATATCGTTGGCTTACACAGAAAAAAACTAAAAAAAAATTTAATTATTTTGAACTTATCCCCAATCGAAGAATTTTTTACAAATTGTGGGTAACAGTGAAACAACCCAGCAAACATTTTTCAAGATTTTGTAATGGGTGGTACTCTTTTAATGGGTTGCAAAGTAATGAGTGACACTTATTTATCTAATTATTTTATGTGTATAATGATGACTGCCCTGTAATGAATGAAATAAAAACTTATTTATATCATAACGTGGAAGAACTTATTGTAGTACTTTCCAGTTAATAATGAAATTTATCTAGAATAAAAAATTTATTGATAGTAAAAATGAAAATAGCTCTGGCTTACAGTGAAACCTCTCATAACCGGACACTCACCGTCGCGGTATTTTTGTGCGGTTATTAGAGGTGTCCGCATATGAGAGAGGTGCACATTTTTTTTGTAGTTTATTGTAGTTGAAAAATTATATTAAGAGTAGACTGCTTCAACTTAGATTCGTATAATTTCAGCTGTTGGGTTTTTATTTTTTTTTTATAATTGATAAAAACAATTTTTTCCCTGTGCTATTTTGAGAAACGAGCTAAGCAAACGACTTCTTCTAATAAACAGCAATTTCTTTGCCGTCTTCAACTGGCGAATCACCAATATCATTGACATTAATACAAATATGAATCAGAGTTGAATAAAGAACTACCCAGCAAAAAATTTCAAAAAAGATAATCGAGTTTGAAATTAAGCATTTTTTGTGGAAGCTCTTCCCTACTGGATTACCAACTTAACGATTATAACAAGGCGTGAAACTAAAATAATCGGTTCTTGAGAAGTAATTACATTTTTTATTTGGCAACTTGTTCACGCAATCTATTTAATCTAAAAAAATTATTCTCCTCATTTACTAACATGTAATGTGATTTGTAAGCGAGTTATGTATGAAATTTGGCAATCAGAAAAGTGAGTCATTATATGGCAAGTAGTTCTGATGGCAATGTGTAATTTTTTGCTGGGTATATATTTACATACATATACTATTTATATCCAACTCTTGTTGCCGTTTTTCACCACTTCTGTCCGCTTATGAGAGGTAATTGGTACAATATTTTTAAAAATTTAGTGTCCGCGTCCGGTTATTAAAGTGTCCGGTTATGGGAATGCATTTTGTATGAAAAACTAATGAACGTATTGGATCTACAAAAGTTGTCCTGTAATAGAAGGTGTCACTGTATATACAATATATATATTTACATATTTTCTTTGTAAAATTATGATTTTTAACAATCCCAAAAAAAGGTACAAGTTTTATAATTTCGTTACAAAATTCTATTTGTTTTTATTAGAAAAAATTGGCAATTAACTTTTGAATAATTTTAGGCAAAAAGTTATCTATAAAATTTTGCATATTTGTAAGCAAAAAATAACCCATTAAATTTTGAATACTTTTAGGCAATCAGTAATCTATTAATTTTTGGATGTTTGTAGGCAAAAAGTATAGGGCACCGCATACTTTTTGAACTTCTCAAACAAAAGTAATGGTAAGCAAAGTCTTTTGCTGGGAATCGTTCAACAAATATATACAAGGATTTTGAGAAGTCAAATGTTTTACCTGCACATTTGGTGTTAGTAATACAATTTGTTTACGTTTTTTTTTTAAACCAATTTTTTATTTACACCAAAGTGTATATTTTTTTGTATGCTAAAAAATACAATAGAAGTGTTTTAAAAGATAATGAAATAAGTGCGAATTTTTAAAAGTTGCTTAGGCCAACCCTCCCAAATCAATACGCACACATACATATATATATACACACACTTATGTATTTATATACATATACATATGTATATGTATATATGTATGTATGTATGCTTTTGTATATTAATTTATGTTTATCCATATTTAGTAATATTGACTTAAATACATATACGTTTACGAAATATAAAAACTAATGATAGAAATTAACAATACAATAAATATACTTTTTCTTTTGTTAACTTACCGCAACAGCACAAAGTGACCAAAATTATTGTTGATAATTGAAAACTTTTTAAGTCTGCCATATTTTTCTAATCAATTGATTTGATTGTCTATCGGCTTAAGTTTGATTTTAACACAATTCAATTTATTTTAGTTCAATTACTGCAAATACATACACATACGTTGTTAGATATAATTGGATAATTTTTAGCACAGCTATTTTTCAGACTATTGCATATACATGCATATAAACATACATACATTTATAATATATACATACATAATATACATACATACATACATATGTACATAGCATGAATATGGGCATTTCCACCGAAAGATTAACCGACACAAAAAAAAATTATATTAAAAAAAAAATTTATTTTATCATATTTTCACAGAGAAACAATCAAAGTTAGCTAAATATTTATTTATTTTAATAGGTACATAGCCCATTTCGAGATATTCGGCAAGGGCAACTTTTTTTTCGCTGTTTGTATTGGCTTTTACTCTATAAAATATTTCTAAGGCTACAAAGAGTTAAAAAAGAAAAAAATTAAGCAAATAACTAAATTTTTTTGTTGCTTAATCCTACATTTCGATGTCATGTGCGACATTTATAGAACATGCAGAAGGCTCCTCAAATATTCAGTACAAACAGAGATATTTACTACAATTAGGACAAGAAGAAAAGAAGAACTTGCTGAAAAATATAAAGATTTTAGATCTTGGTACCTATAAAAAGTTGGTCACGTGCAACGTCATAAGAGTAAAATAAAGAAAAAATTATAAACATTTGTTTTAATTATATAAATTTATATGAGCAAAAACGGCGAAAAAGCAAAGAGATAATTTGCAAACGGTAGAAAGAAAAATTTAAAACAGTTGGAAAATTATAAAACCATAAATTTAAAAAACGAGAAAAGGATGCGTTATGCTGACAAAAAGTGAAAAGAGTTGGGTGGAAGAAAATATTAAATAATTGAGGAAAAAGGGTGGATTATTCCCAAACGTAAAACACAAAGTCAGCAGAAGCTCACAAAGATGCGAAATTCCGAGCAAACACAAAACTAGCCTTGCAAATTACAAGCAAAAGTTTGCAAAAGTTGTAACAGCTGAACTATTATTTTGAAAACCGTTTTACTAAGCTTGTTTATTTATAATTTCGCAAAGAAAAGCAACCGAAAAAATATCATGATGGGAGAACATGTCACGTGCGACATGATAAAATTTAATAAAAATATATATAAATAATTTTTGGGTAAAACTAAAATTATTCGTATTAAAAAGAGACCTCAGTGCACAATATTCTAAAATTACTCACATTAAGATATTACTTTTGGTTTCGCTGAAATCAGGGGCTTAATAGTCGTTTCTGATAACGAGCTGATACGATCACATTCTTGCAGTTTGAGATTATGGCATTCTCTATCCAACAAATTAAGAATATTGTTTGGTATCGAATGCCAAACAATATTCTTAATTTGATTGATAGCGAATGCCATAATCTCAAATTGAAAAACTGTGATAGAAACAGTTCATTATCGAAAGCGATGATTACTTGTTGGCTGCCAAAAAAACTACTGTTTTTGTCACATTCAAATCCATTATACATTGCATTATACCGTGAAAATTAAATATAATAATAATAATAATAATTTAGAGCTGTAAGTTGCGCTTATTGCCGAAATAAAAATCCTTTAAATGTGGACGACGGTCACGTTCGACATGATGGAAGTGCCCATATCTATTGCACAATATATGTAAATATAAATATGTGCATATGTATGTATGTATATATGCATGTCTAAATGTTTCCCTAGCTTTGTAAAATATGTTTATATATATGTACATATATGTATGTATTATGTATAAGTGTTATATTATATTATTTTTTATGATATTCGTACATAAACATATTTTAGTTTCAAAATATTGATTTTTAGTGTTTTTATTCTACTTAAATAGACAAATACTTTATTTAATCTCAAAATAGATTATTTGCTTGATTTGTTTGAGAAGCCATTAGTCCATATATTTACACACATAATTACACGTCCAGACAATTGACTTTTGCCTTATGTGACCAACTATTTTTTTTTTCCTAAATATTGTGTATTAGATTTTTATATAAATATTTATTTTTTAACCCCCGACTAAAATAAGGGGTGTTATAAGTTTGTAGTGTGTGTCTGTGTGTATGTGTATCTGTGTATCTGTCCGTGTCCACGTACAGGCCAAACGGCTGGACCGATTTTCATTTCACCTAAAGTTGAGTTTTTAAATTCAACTTTTGGTGATTTTTTTTCCCTGTGTTTGTTGTAAAAAATTACATTTTTCCATTTTTCCAACAAGAAAAAAACTGATGTGAATACCTTTAATTTATTAATTGAAAAATCAAATTATTTTTCCAAAAAAAAAAAAATTATTACAAATTTGTGCATTTGAATTTACAATTTTTTTTTTGTAGAATCTATATTCAACAAATTATTATTTGATTCGGATAATATTTTGTTTGAATTGGAAAGTTCATTTTTTTTGTCTACAGAAGAGTGATTCCCAATAAGTCATGAAAATGTAGAATTTGCGCTCCGGCAGTGGTGCAAAATTTGGATCATCTCTAATGATTTTTACATAGTCTCAGAAGTTATGTTTTACGGTTCTTATATAATTAAATAATTATATTTTCCTTTGTGAAAAAAAGTGAACGATTTCCCGTTTTCGGAACTCGTTTATTTTTATGCGAATTTAAAAGCAAAACATTTTTTATATTTAAACATTTTAAGCTGAAAATGAGTTTATAAATTTCTTTAAAAAAAATTATTTTTTAAAAGGCATCGTGAGTGATTATTTTCTAAAAATATAACGGAATAAAAAATTTTCTAATTAATATAATTTTGACTAATATAAATTTTTACTCGTTTTTCTACTAATATTTATATATTTAGATTTATAGATTTTTCGGAATCAACGAATATGTAGATCTTCAAAAATAACTTTAATTTTTTTTCACTGCGAACCGAAAAAATTTCAAGTAAAATTTACGAAAAAAAACTAGTTGCCGTTTCTTATAAAACTTGTTGAAGCAAAAAAAGTTGTCTTACTAAGCCTTTAGAAAGCCGTAATTATTTAATTTGCTCTTTTGATATTATGGAATTTCAAACAAATTTTGAACTTTCACTTTTCAATTAAAAAAACTCTATTTGATCTTTCTTCAACTAGAAATATCAATCAACAATATCAATCAGCAATTGCACTTAAATGTTTTAACTAAATATCCGCCGCACTTTGCAACACTTTGACGTCCATCGTTTTATGAATGAAAACTAATACTAAAGTCATTTGCTGTGGAATAAGAAATTTTGCAAGTTTTATTTTTATTTTTTTTTTATTTTAAATTCCATCTATTCACACATGCTTAGATACATATGTACAAGTATGTATGTATGTATGTATATATGTATGTATATATGTATATATATTTATTTTTTATTTTAATTTCCTTTTAAATTTTTTTATTTATTTTTTATATTTTTTTTCTTTTTCAAATTAAATTGTCTTCAAAACCATTTTATTACTTCTATATATTTTGTGTTGAAATACTTGTTGCACTTGTTTCCTAAATTATGAATTTTATTCCTTAAACGATCACAATGCTTTTAAGCGTCTTTCAACTATCGCACGTTCTCATTTAAGCTCGATTTTGTACAGAATAAATGTTGGTGTGTCGAGTTTACTATTTTTCTATATTTTCGTTTTGTATTTTTAAAAACAATTTTCCATCCAACAAAACAATAAACTAACAACAACAACAACAACAAAAACAACAGCAAACAAGGCGATTTGGTGGACGGAAAACCACCAAAAAATATACTTTTATTTTGATTACTGTTTTCGTTTTATATTGGCTGGCAATTTTTTACAGTTCCCATATGTACACCCATACATACACCCATCCACATGCACACAAACGCAAGGGTATACAAATGCATTTATTTATATTACAGTTATATATGTACTTACATATATGTAGGTACTTACTCATGTTTTAGACTCGGCAGTTTTTCTTGAAGCAAGTCTGAGTTTATTGGAGAGAGAGGAAAGAAGAAAGACGAGGGGTACTGACTTGCTTGTACAGAAAAGTTACTTCAATTCTCTTTTGTTATTTCATTCGCAGCATTAAAATAATAGGAAAATTGAACAAGAAACTGTCTGAGTGTAAACAAGCGAGCTGTTTTAAAAGAGAATTGAAGATAACTGCTTCAAGAAAAATTGCCAAGTCTAAAACATGACTTATAAAAGACAAATTTTAAATGAAATAGAGAGTGTAATAAATAAGACTACCCAGTAAACATTTCTCGTGGGAATTCCTACAGAAAAATTACGATAGTGACGAATTCTTATCGAGCGTTACACATAGGGTTATTTTATTGATTCGTGAGATAATCGAACGGATTTCTTATGGTAGATTACGAAAATACAATTTTTGAAAACAGTATTTTTTTTCAAATAAATTTAAATAAATTCAGTTAAGTGCGACTTTGACTCGCACACGAAATGTTTCGAACACGCAAAGAAAAGATATGGTTGCAGAATGGTTGAGAAAACAATATTATGTTCTCTGAAACAAATGTTTGGTCGTCGAAAACTAGTTATTGTTATTTTAAACATTTATTTCTTACGATAAACAAAGTAATGTTTGAAATTAATAATTACATTATCACATCCATAAAAAAGTGTGATATGGTTAGAGTTTAACAATATAGTTCTGTTAAAAATATATGACTACAACACAATTTGTATTATTATTTAAAAATAATATTATGTAAATAACATATAATGTTATCCAAAACCATACTATGTTAAGTTCTTAAAAAAATCTTTTTCAGAAGCATCTGTCAGTTTAGTATTTCGTTTTTACACCGGTAGTGCACGGGTGGTGTTAAATAAATGAATAAATAAATAAAGTATAAACAAAAGGGTAGACCAATAAAAATATATAAACATTTGTGTATTTCTTTATACAGACATGTCTGTATGTCGTGTAAGTATACATTTCTATATATACATTTTATTTCAACAATAATAATTTATTTTTATTTTGAATTTAACGCACAGCTGTTTCTACAATAAACATATGATTAAAAAATAAAATAGTATTATTATATTAACTAATACTGTGGTCGTATTTAACAATGTTAATATAATATTAGATCATGGTATGGTGAGTCTCAATTATATATTAGTCACATCTAATAATAGTGTTGTCATATTTACAATACTCCAAAGTGGGCAAAGTGATAATATTATTATTAACTCAGATAACAATATTATTAAAGTTTGTTTTTCTATTAACAATATTATGATTTGACTGCAACCATATAATTCAATCATAGTATGTTGCTGTTTGATTATGGTTACCTCAACCATATTTTTTCTTTGCGTGTATGTATGTAATTATCTGTATATAAATTTATGATTTCAACATTTTCCGCTGTTCGCTTTAGAACACCCTTTCATTTTTAACTGCTGTTGTAGCAGCCAAATTTTAAATATTCTGTGAAAATTTTAGATCCATAGCTCTTACGGTTCTCGAGAAAGCATCCTGTGGCTTTTGTGCAGTCTCTTACAATTTTCTGATAACATTTAATTTTGTGTAGGCAAAAAATGTTCACTGCGTAGTTTTGTAAGTGAGAAAATAACTGAAAGCCATTTGTAGCTGCCAATAACTGATATTACAAAAAGTATAATAATTGTCATCGAGTTTAGTTTTGTCACTCTTTGTTCATATATTTGTGCGTCTTAAAGTCAAGAGTAAAAAAAAAAGAAGAATAAACTAAAATCTATTGCTCCCCTAATGATAATTTACAATATTTGGGTGACCATCTCTGATTAGGTTATTAGGGTTCAGCCGATCGGATAAAATTATTAAGCTATTTTGAATGTGGGCGAACAATTTTCTTGAAATAAACAATGACATTGGAGAAAGATAGCCAGAGTAGGATAATTTTCGACAGTGAGAAACATTTATTGCTAAAGTTGACACACAGCTAGATGCAAGATTTGTAATGAAAATAGAAAATTTGTTTTTGCTTGCAATATAAATTATAAAATGAACGCATACTTTCATTAGTTTTTGTAACTTTTTAGTAACTATTTCTTCGGAAATATTTATTCATCAAGCCTCATTTCAACAATAGCTGAAAACAAGGCTGTTCACTCTAATCATTCACATTTGATTAATATCTAATCGTTCTACTCGTATTAGAGACCTGCGTAAACAGTCTTTAAATGTAAATACGTCATGATTTTTAAATGTATTCATGTCGCATGTATTATACTAAACCAATAATGAATGCTGTCGTACTATAAGCGAAGTACGATGGATGTATTGGTGTACGTGTATATCAGTGTTAAGCGATGTCGCCAAGACAGCTTGTTTGTAACAAACACTCAAAAGAAGTACTGTTGATTAGTGTATGCTTGTTATTTTTCATATTGTAGGTTTGAGTGTGTGTGTAATATGTATATGGTAAGCTATTGTGTGATTAACCGCATACAACTAATGTTAATGCATGTGTGTGCCTTTGCATGTGCGCAGAAAAATAAAAGATCATACACACATACATGCATGACGTTTGTACATGCGCTCATGCGTAGAAAGAAGCAAATATCACAAATTCTTCCGTCACGAAGTGTTTTCTTCTTTACTCTTATACCTACAATACTCAAACAAATTTCTTGCAAACAGTGTTGTTAACGTTTGTTTTATAAGATTTCGCTGTAGTAAAGCATTTGAAAAATCCCTCATGTCTTGAAAGTTTTTATAAGATGTCTTGTGCAGGACACTAACTCGTATCAGTTTGTACATCTCTAACTGTCTGTGTGCTCTGCTATTTGTTAATTGTATTTTAATTTTATTTATTTAAAAGTGTGGTAATTGTAATAATAAAAATGACATATAACAATAATTTTAATCAAAGCAATACACTAGTAATGATGTTTTTCTTTTGTGGTTTTCTCGCATAACAAAAATAAATGAAACAATATTTAGTTTCATATGTTATCTTAATAACACATGTTAATAATAAATCTGTATAGATAACTTTAGAGACGTAAATTAAATACAAATTATAAAATAATTAAAATATTTATCGCCCAATGCTAATGTTTACCTATTTAAGCGGCAGCTATTAAATATAAATTTTTTTAATGAAATAGCCTACGAAAAATGGATTTTATTTCTTCCTTGTGAAGTCAAGTGAAAGCTTTTGGGGGAACAAGTTACTAAGGTAAAGCTAAAGGCCATGACTGACTATCATACAAAGTCCTGCGATCTACGAAAAAAATGCAACCCTAGTGTGATGAATTGTTATTGTCTTTTGAAAATTTTCATAAACTCCATCATACTAGGGTTGTATTTTTTTTTGTAGATCACACGACTTTGTAGAATAGTATATCACGGCCTTAAGCAGTTCGCATTTCGCGCTCTTTGAGCTTTAAACGAATGCTTTTCACATAGAAGTTTACAATCCGATTTTTACTATCTTCTTGTCAATCTGCTGATGGAAAGAAAGCATATGCTGTTAGTAAAAAGGAGAATTATATTACTCTTATTGTGCCAACTAATTGAAGAATCATTTAAGAATATTTTCTATTTAATATCGTATTATTTCAGGCTGAAAAGTGCACTTAACTGGAACAAACATACCAACCATCCTTTTTATACCCGATATTTGAGAACAACTTGCTTAAACTCTTTTCGATAAAAAAAACAACGCATTGCCTGTTAAGAGCGGCAATGCGTTAAGTACCCATATACTATGCAATATTATTAAGTACTTTATTACTATTATTATTGTCGTTTTGCTCTATAATGTTCAATAAACTGCACAACATTAAAAAAATTTGTACATATGGCGCAATTTATCTTACAATATATGTGCCCTTAATTATGAAAGTGGTCTAGGTCATATGCATTTTTGCTTCGAAATATTAAATAAATCTTTAAACAAATTTTATAAATATTTAACAAACATTAAATAAATTTATATTGTATTAAAATTTGTCATAATATAAAAATATTTTTTGATTTATTCAAACGTAATCTATTAAATATTTCTAGTAAATAAATATATGACTTATACCGCTTTCACAATTAAGGACACATATTTAAAAGCTAACATACAAACTCATAAACAAATTAAATAATTTAAAAAATAGAAAAATAGTGTTCAGTCACATACCGAGAAATAATTATTGTACAATATTGTCAACAGATTACAAAATATTTTTAGTTGCGCAATATAAATTAAAAGAATTTTGATTTTATCCAATATATTGTGCCATATACCAGTATAATATACACACAGGCAACTTTATTGTACAAGATCAATTATTGCACAATAATATTGCAAGTGTGTGGGTACCTCTTTATAAATATATATATGTATATACCAATACATAGCTGTGCCTTTGAGCGCGCTAGACACTATTAAGCATTATGATGATATTTGTGAAAATGAGTTTGATTGTGTTCCACTAACAACTTTGATTCTGGGCTTGCTTGATGTCATTTGAACACATTTTCGATGTGTTTATTGTATTTGATTTTCAAGCTTGCATACATTTTAAGCGAGACTTCTTTCAAGTTGTGGATGAAAAAGAAAGAAATATTAGATTTAATTATCTTTCGATATTGTAATTTTTACGATAATGACAGCAGAATTACTAACGCTACAGCCACACGTTCAATAAATGGCTTTCAATTTCATCACACATACTGTGTGTCAAAATTCCTTGAAATTGATAGCTGTGAAACAAATTGATAGTCAATTTCATTTTTTAAATGCCACAGACGAAGAAACAACTCAAATTTGTAGCTTCAATCAATATGTGCTGTGACCAGCTGTTCAAATTGAAAATTAAATTGCCATATAAATGGATAGGTGAATTTGAAAGCAATCTAGATTTTAATTTAAAAAGTTTGATTGTGTTAGTAAAAAAAAATGTGAGTGTATTGCAAATTGATTGGAATTGAAAGGCAAAAATTGAACGTGTGGCCCCCTAGTAACTCAAACGTAAATCTCCGCTATTGACATTCATACGATGTTGCCAGCACAAAATCAAATTCAAAATGAATGGCTAACGGGTCATCCAGTCATGTGTACATACATATTCAAGACATTCAGCACACGTACACAAATTTGATATCATCAAGCATTGTGATCATGTCTGGGCCGCTTTAACCCTACGTCTCCACTAGCCATCAACTTGGACATAACATGGATATGACGCCGGCAGAGCAACTGTAAAAAATTCATCAACTTCTTTGTTGTGGTGAATAAGTGCGATGTCCATGTTCAGGCATATCAAAGTATTTTGCGTTAGAGCAATAGAGATGGAATATTTACTAATTTTGTTCTGTCTTTTTTCCTTCTATTGCAACTGGTTGCGGACTGAGAATCACATGGCGAACATTGTTGCTCTGATATATGTTCGGACATGAGCGGTCTCCATTAGCTATTTGTGATGTCCGACATGATGCCCATACCAAGCTCATGGCTAGTGGAGACCGCTAGTAAGGAGGGTGAGACGAAACTTTTCTTTAGGAAACCACAAAAACAAAATTTTCAATAAAACACTAACAGCTATATCTAAAATAAATTTAACTGTACGTTGAAACAAAGTTTCCATACAAATTTTGACAACACAACACTTGAAGTTCACATTAATTTTTTTTTTATACATAATGTTTTACAAAAAGAAAGAACACAGAAACTAAAAATGTATGAAAAAATTGTGGAATATGCATTTAGCGGAAAACTTCAAAGCATGCGATTGCAAAAATTTGGGCCCCAAAACATAAAAAATACAGATGAATTAAAATCTTCCCTTCTTACAATGAATTTGTCTTACTGAAAATCTGACGTTTTTAAATCGTGCGATTTTCAGAATGTATTAGCCAAATTATAACTTGATGAAGTGTGCTTAAGATTCACAATAGCTGAATCTAACTCTTCTTCTACTCTGCTCTAATTACATTTGAAAACTTTGTGATTAAATCAATTTGGGCTTTTGCTGTTAAATGATGTGCGAATGAGTGCGTATAAAGAGCGGCATTGAAGGGTTTCAGAAAATTGTTATTTTTGTATCAATAATATACATATATATAATATAAACAAATTAAGTACATATTTACATTAAATTATAATTTTTATATAGATCAATTACCATAATTTGTTTATTTGGAAGTTTATTTATTATTTTTTTCTCTAACATAAATTTGATAAACGTCCATAAAATTAAATAACACGCTTAAATGCTGAATTCTAAAATGATATTTAATTAAGAATATTAAATTTTATATCATGCAATTAATGTTTTGGATTTAAGGAACTTGTGCAATATTGTTTATGTTGTTTATGAAACTACCGGCAAGAGGCTTCGCAAAAGTTGTATAATTTTTCTTTAGTTAGCAAAAAAATTTAATTAATTGAAATAAATGAAATTTAATATTTAATCATAGAGAGATTGCAATTGTCGCTTAAAAACAAAAATTACATGTATCAATTTATCGGTTCCCAGTACATTTTTCATAAATATTTTTTAAGATTTTAATAAAAATGTATTTTCTAATATATATATATATATATATATATATATATACATAAAGAGGAAAAGTATTACCACGTATAAGAAATTCCCAAAAACGGTAAAAGTTGCCAAAAAGAAAAAAGACCATTTAAACGGGAAATTGTCGATTGAACGAAATAAAAGGAAAGAAGAAGAAGAGAAAAAAAGTTGCATATATTTTTTTTAATTTGTTCAATTTGTCCTTGAATTTATCCGATTACTTTATTTTGGCGTGTTAACGACTTTTACTATTTTGGCGATTTTTTCCGTTCTAGCGATTTTGTGCCATACTGCTATTTTTTCGTGTGACAAGTTTTTGATTTCAAAATTCTTTCACTTTCTGTAATTTTATTTTCCGTCTTGGTTTATTATTCGTTTGGTGATTTTTTGCTTTTCGGAATTTTTTCTGTTGGGCGATATTTTTCGTATTAGCAATTTCTTTTCTTTTTTGTGCTAGTTTTACCGCTTTAACGAATTTTTTAGTTTTTGTTAATATTTTTCATTTTGTCCTTTATCGTTACGGCGTTCTTTTTCTTTGCTGGCGGTTTTTTACACCGTCATTTTTCTGGTGTGAAGCTTTTTTCCAGTTTTGGAGACTTTTTTCTAGTTTTAATATATAAACATATTTTTACGTTTGCTTCGTTTTGGTTAAATTTTCATTTTTCGGAATTTTTTCAATTAGGCGATATTTTTCGTCTTAGCAAATTTGTTAAATTTTGGGGACTTCTTTTTCTGAAAAATTTTTTTTTTTTGATTTAGCGATTTTGTTGTTATATCTTTCCTTTTGGCTTTTATCGTTTCTGCGGTTTTTCCTCTCTTGGCGATTTTTTCTATACTGTTAATTTTTCGTGTGGTAAGTTTTTGGTTTAGAGAATTTTATCAGGTTTTTGGGGATTTATTCTCGTTTTAACATTTAAGTAAACTTTTTCGTTTTTTCTGTCTGTCCAGGGTCGACACTTTAAACTATCGTAGACAAAGGTGAAATTTATTAAATATTTATGGTAAAAGTTTTCACCCACAAAGACGTTTCCAAAAACTAAATGGCAGATAAGCGAAAGTAATGTGTTTATTCAAATAATACAAAAACGTAGTTGAAATTCATTAACAAATGCCATAGAAATATTTGTATGTTAATTTTTGATCATATGTATGTATATGTATATATGTGCTAAAATTGGCAATGTGTCACTCAATTAGTTGTACAATATAATTATTTATAACAATGAAACTGTAGACGACCGACTAGACTTAGATATTGATTACGAGTACGTCTGGTAAATAATTGCATGGAGTGATAATAGTAAAGATAATGAAGAGGGAGCCATTATAGTTTAATATCTCGCCCACAAACTAAAATGTTGCTCAACAAAAAATGTCTGTGTGTGAATTCAGAGTTAAGAACTTTTAGTTCTTGCTAGTGCTGCAATCTTGAGATATTTTATAATAATAATATTAACCAATTAAATAAATAATAATTATCACTTTAAACTCATTGTGCAGTCAATTTTTCAAAAATAATTTCCAAATAATTCAGTGCGAAAAAGCATAAAATATAAAAATAAACAAGACATTTTTCTATTTATTTAACAAATTGTCGGGCATTCATGACCATTTAATTATTTCTTCTGCGGCTGCTGCCGCAACTATTTATAAAATCTCAAGTGCTAAAAATATCTAGACATGTACTCGTAGAAAAAAACATTTAACCAAATACAGTTGACACAAATATGTTATTCAAACACTTTAATTTAGCATCTGAAAACGAAGTGTATTGGACCTGCTGACTAGCAAACAAATATGGGCTATGGACAGCGTGATTTGTATTAAATTTTATTTTATTTTTTTACGATTATATATTAGAAAATTAAATTATTTATTTTTTTTTTTGAAAAGAATTAAGTCTTTATTTCCTGTTGCTGTTCTGTGCTGTGACGTTCTGTAAACCAAAAAGAGTCAGCTGATTCGTAACGGTACTGAAAGTAAAAATTAAAATGTCCCAGCAAATATTTCTTAATACATTACAAATATAACTTCTCAAAACTGAAAGATACATGAAATTATATTAAAATAAATATAATCAATAATAAAAACTAAATACACATTTTAGGCATTCAATCCACTCGTAGTCTCTCACAAATCAAATACTTAGCAATTTCTTTTTCAAAAACTGAAAAAATATTTTCAAACACCTGTGAATATTGAGTTCATTTTGATACTTATACCAACTTTTTTATAGAAGAGTTTTTCGCTAAAATTTTAAAGTTTCATTTAGAAAGGCTACACCCGGAGAAAAAACAGCTTAAAATCAATAAGAACCATATTGAATTAATAAGAAACATTAACGAAAGTCTAGTCATGTTGAAATTTCTTATTTCAATAGGGGCGAATTTTCATTGAAAAGTGAGACAAATTTAAAATTTTTCCTAGAAAAGAAAACGCTATTAGTATTTAAAAAAAAATTGGATTAAATAAACATCCAAACTTATAAACGTACATTAACTGACCATACACAGTGTGTTCCAACTATGTAAATGCTGATGTATAAGAAGACAATTAAAGTTAGGCTCGCTGGTGCGGGTGTAAGACACATTGCTCTACATAATTCTATTTAACTTCGTATTAAGTTGAAGGATATACAAAATTTAGTCTGGCTGAATGCAATTTTTGTTTACGTTAGAAAACATTGGCAAATTAAGGTCAATTATAAAGACATCCATCCGCTTTCACTTGCAGCAAATACCAACACAATCATGCAGAATGTTTTTTTTTCGTCTTTGTCTT
The DNA here is from genome assembly GCA_949987645.1 of Tachina grossa. NCBI lineage: Eukaryota > Metazoa > Arthropoda > Insecta > Diptera > Tachinidae > Tachina > Tachina grossa. The sequence goes on along the minus strand of OX465276.1, from coordinate 15,081,751 downwards.
TTTGTCAATGCATTTGATGTTTTAAAAGGATTTAAAAAGGGTAAAAGGAAAGCGCAATTGAAAAATAAAAAACACAAAAAATTCGAGTTTTTAGGACATTTATGAGAAAAATAAAACAATTGTACTGTTGAAGCTGCAAACAAAACTTTTATATGGAAGGGAAGATTTCCACTAAAATTTCAATAATATCATACAATACACACGCATACCTATAATGATTTTATTTTAAGACAAAAGAAAAAATTTTCTTGTTAGTAATTAATGAAGACTTAATAATTTCAAAGAGAAATTTTCTTTTTTGTTCAGACATTTTTGGCAGTGACATTAAATCCTCGTCATAAGTACTGAAAGGTCTTTTAATAGCTAAAAATTAAATAAAAAATTAATTTAATGTAAAATGTATGCGTTTATTTGTGGGAATACCCTGCAGTTTAGTGATAAGGCAAAGCAGTAGCTTATAGTTTTATTTAATAAATAAAAACGTATAAGACGTCTTGAACATCGGCATAATGATTATGTGCCACCATATTTTTTTTCTGTTTTCTTTTCTAGTTGCAAAATGAAGCTAACGGCCTGTCCCACGATGTCACCAGCAAACGTACGATCGACAACTTCTATTGCAAACAACAACAAATTTTCTAATGTATTGTTGTTTCCGATACAAGTTGTGAATCGAACGTTTGCTGGCAGTGTTGCCAGAAAATGCTGATGAGAGAATGCTAAATCGGTCAAAAAAATCTGCTAAAATGTTCTACAGAACAAAAGTATAATGCCAGATTTAAATGAAGAAAATTATTGAAATAGCTTTGAATTTCATGTTAATACAAACTTATTAGTATTAACAGGTATTTTTATAGCAGATACAAACATAAAATAGTTAATAATTGGTCATTTTTGAAATAATATTATTTTACAGTAAAATATTTTTTTTTTTATTAAAAATACATTGAAATTTATTATTGAGGGGTTCTCTGGATCCTATGAGCTTTTAACTGTTGTTAGTGCAGATCATCAGGGAACCTTTACCCTGCAATACATACATATCCATTTATGAGAAAAAACCTATATACAGAAGAATATTTTTAACAAATTAAATTCTTTTATTGTCAACAAATTCTGCCAGAAAGCATTTAGCAGAATTGTTTGAAAGTTTAATGCTTTTTAACTAATGAAAATGCCAGATCTGGCAGTGAAAATGCTAAAATGGCAACAATGTTTGCTGGTGATATCGTGGGACAGGCCGTAAATTGCACAATTGTTCTCTTTCTTTTCCTTTTACTCACTGCAAAAAAGAAAATAAAACTAAAGCAAACGTTTCGTTTTTTTTTCATTTCCGTACCCTGCACATTTTAGTTTTCATTCGACAGCTTTCAAACATTTGGTGCACAAAATCTTCACATATCTTAGGGCGCCATTTAAAATAGTTTTTACTCATGTTTTAGACTCGGGAGTTTTTCCTGAAGCAAGTCTGACTTATGGTAGAGAGAGGAAAGAAGAAAGAAGAAAGAAGAAAGAAGAAAGAGGAAAGAAGAGGGGTACTGAGTCAGTGATGGGAATTATAAATCTTGATTTCGTGCCAAATTTGCTTTTAAATAGCGCCAAAATCGCTTAAATAGTGCCAAACCACTTTTTATATAATTTTAATGTTGTCACTTGATGTTCATTTAAACGATGGTTCTTGAATGATAATTTATTGTGTTTGTAGCTAGAAAAATATACGAATATCACAAAAATTACAGTCGAAAATTAGTTTTTTATAATACACATTAATACATATCGTGTCCTATTTTCGATTTAATCGTGAGCGACATATGGTAAAAAATTAACTTTTTATTATCAAAATTGCAAAATTGTTGACAACTTTTACAATACAGGCTGTAAAATTTATCGTAAGCGACAATTTACGTATGTACTCGTAAAACATATTTGAATATTATGAGAAAAACTTCGCTTAAATCGAAAATAATGCCAGATATGTATGCATCATACATTAATAGTTTGTACTTATTTACAAGAAATAGAAATATAAAAACATTTTTTACGTTATAGTAATGATTCTAAAGGACATACTTAAAAACTATAATAACCCTAAACTAATTTAAATAATAAAATAACTTTTTCTTATTAGATGTATATAATTAGTGACAATTGCATAATCATAGTTTGTGATTTTTTTGTGGTTAATATACTATCGAGTTGTATAGGGTCCGCCAGATAAATTTTTTTTTTTTGTAAATGCTATAAAAAAAAACTACTGAAGCTTCGGCTGTGTGGCACGTAGCGCCGTCCTGTTGAAACCAAATGTTGCCAATATCCTCCTCTTCAATTCTTGTGAACAAAAATTCGTTCAACATGGCCCGATAACGATCGCCATTGACTGTAACGGCCACTTCTTGCTCAATGGCCCAATTATGCCTCTGGACCAAAATCCGCACCAAACAGTGACTCGTTTTGGGTGCGTCGGCTTTTTAATGCATGCGTGCGGGTCTTCTGTGCCCCAAATGAGACAATTTTGCTTGTTTACATACCCGCCAAGATCAAAATGAGCTTCATCTGAAAAGATGATTTTTTTTGGCAAAATCGGCATCTTCTGTAAGTCGATCGCAGGCCCACTTAGCGAAGCGAAAACGCATTAGATGGCCAGTTGGTTAGTTCAGCGGAAGGATACAACTAATTATCTGTAAAATCAGACATGAGCTAAGTGTTACCATTCACGAAATAAGCACTAGTTGAAAAAAACACGTTAGATGGCGGACCCTATACAAATTCGTGCACGTTAATAATAATAATCGTTAGCTATTTATTTTAATCAAACAAAGATTCTGTCAATATAGTAGAATTTGTATTGCTTTTTTGGTTCATCATTTTATATGTAGTTTAATTTCAGTACGTCAATAATTTTCTTCCGTTGGAAGATGGTGAGAATTTCAATCCATATTGTCAACATGAAGATCAGCAATACATATATGTATTTTGTTCAAAAAACTTTGACATAAATGACGAAATAAAAAAACCCTTTAAGATTAAATATGCTCCTAGAATTTTAGATTGCATTTCCATAATTTACTATCTCAATGACATTATTATCCGTTAAACTATTTAATGTGAAGATAGTTTTATCATTGCATTATGACTGAAAATTTTTTCAAAGACTCTATCTGCTAAAACTTGACGAGACAACCAACGGTTTGAGGATTACTTAAGAATTTCATAAATTTCAGAGTTGAAATATATCTAAAAATTTATGAAAATAATCTCGACGACATGACCTGTTACAATAAAATTATATATTCATTTTAATAGATCGTCAATGTCTCCGGGCAAACCGTAAAAAAAACGTAAAAAGTACAAGAGTAATTATTATTTCAATAAGAATATTTTCCATATTTAGTGGACAAAAAGTGCCAGAAAAAGAGCGAGAGTGCCACAGTGCCAGGCAACATTCAATAGTGCCAAAAATGGCACAATTGTGCCACATTTCCCATCACTGGTACTGACTTTCTTGGACCGTATTTAGACACGAAAACATTTGGAAGGGAAACATTTAGTTTGGAAGCAATTTACGGGTGGGGAAGAGAGAATCATTTTTGTGTTCGGTAATCGGCGACACGCTTTGTTTTCATATTCTTGGCTACATATATACGCATGCATGTACAAATATGCTTGCTTTTATGGAGTAATATTGGAATGTCGCCGGCAACATTTTCGTCTGTGTGGACGCGAAGGAAACAACAAAAGGGAATTCCAGATGTTTTCCTTCCAAATGTTCGTCCGTCTAAACTGGGACTTGTACAGAAAAGTTACTTCAATTCTCTTTTGTTATTTCATTCGCAGCATTAAAACAATAGGAAAATTGAACAAGAAACCGTCTGAGTGTAAACAAACGAGCAGCTTTAAAAGAAAATTGAAGATAACTGCTTCAAGAAAAACTGCCAAGTCTAAAACAAGACTTAGTACCCACCAAGTTACTTTCATATGATTGTGTCTTCTATATGAATGTTTAAAAATTTCCCCGGTATATACATATATGTATATCTAGTTATATTTTTTATTTATACGAAAACAACAACAATAAAACAGTTGGGAGGCTGCATTTAATAGCAAATAATTTCTCTTTACTGGACAATTTAGCAGCTTATCCCAAAGCGAAGTATTTGAAGTTATTAAAACTTTATTGTAATAAACCTCGTAAGAAAATTAAATTAATTAAAGTTTCATGCATGATGAGCAGCCGAGTCATTTCTTTAAAAGGGCAACTTTTGGTTGAAATTAATTTTTACATGCAATATAACATTTGTTTTTTTTTTTTTTAATGCATGTATTTATTTATTGTATCTTCATATATGAACTAACAATAAGATTCAAATCTTAAATCTATAAAAAAAATTATTAGGCCCGACCAGTGTCGGACATAAAATTAGTGATAGTTATAAATAATACATTAGTAGTGATAATCAAAAAAGGGGGAAAAAAGTATTTTCAAGTAGTCCCATCTGGAGTGTTAGGTATAAGAGCCCGTGTGTCCCTCTTTTTTAGGCGGATGTGTCCAGTAAAGTTCAAAATATTACGAGCAAGCGCATTAGGATGTGACTCGAGTTTTGTTAGATATTTGCCTGCGTATTTTGCAATTTATTCAGTCACTAGTGGCATATTTAAATCACGATATATAATAGAATTTTGGATGTACCATGGGGCCGATGTTATTAACCGTAAACTTTGGTTTTGCCTTCGTTGGATTCTCTCGAGATTGGAAGCTGAAGCAGTGCCCCATAACTGAATTCCGTAGCACCATATTGGCTTCAAAAGCGACTTGTATATTAAAAGTTTGCAGTCTAGGCTTAGTGTTGAGTTTCTGCCAATCAACCAATATATTTGAGTTAACTTAAGTTTCATCTGAGTTAACTTAGAGTCAATATGATGTTTCCATGTAAGTCTTCGATCAAAGTGTATACCAAGTTATTTCACTTGGGAATGTTGAGGAATATTTTGATTGTTGATTCTAATGGGGGAGCAAGTATCTCTTCTTAGGGTGAACATTATATGGACACACTTTTGTTCATTGACTTTAATTCTCCATAAGTTCAACCATATTTCTAGCTGGGTAATATGTTCCTGGAGATTGCGGGATGCCTCATAAGGGTTTTCGTGCACACTCATACAGGCTGTATCATCGGCAAATGTAGAAATATGGATAATATTGCTCACAGGCATATCACAAGTATATATTAAATCCAAGACAGGACCCAGAATACTACCCTGTGGCACACCAGAAGATATAGATTCGGGCACACTCGTGAACTCTCCTTCCACAACAGTGAACTTCCTATCAATAATATAACTTTCCAAAAGCTTTTGAATGTTTATTGGCAGATATGTCTTCAATTTTAAAACTAGGCCTTCGTGCCATACTTTATCAAACGCCTGAGAAACATCAATAAAGAGAGCAGAACAATACTTCTTTTCTTCAAATGTTCTTCTTACAACTTGGACCAGTCTATGCGTTTGTTCAATCCTGCTGTGCTGACTTCTAAAGCCAAATTGATGGTCCGGGATGCATCCATTATCAGTTAAAATTTTGGACAATTTAGTCATGAGCAGCTTTTCAAAAAGCTTTGAGATTGTAGATAGTAAGCTTATAGGCCTGTATGACATTTGTTAACACTACAAAGTATTGAACAATTTTGATTTTTCAAATCATTAAATATCCGTTCGTTTCTCTTTTGAAATTTAAAAATGGACTTCAAGCAAAAAAAAAGAGACAAATATTTTATTTTATTTTATTTTACTTTATTTTATTTTATATTATTTTATTTTATTTTATTTTATTTTATTTTATTTTATTTTATTTTATTTTATTTTATTTTATTTTATTTTATTTTATTTTATTTTACTTTATTTTATTTTATTTTATTTTATTTTATTTTATTTTTAACGCCCGACTAAAAAAAGTGTTATAAGTTTGTAGTGTGTGTCTGTGTATCTGTGTTATTGTGTATCTGTGTGTCTGTCCGTGTCCACGTACAGGCCAAACGGCTGGACCGATTTTCATTTAGTTTTTTCTGTTTGAAAGATGACTTGATCGAGAGCGTTCTTAGCGGTCCAGCCGTTTAGAAGATGTAACATCTTTTCTGAAAAAAGTCGAGGGTTTTTAAAATTTTTAATTTTTGTTATATTGTATTGTATTGTATTGTATTGTATTTTATTTTATTTTATTTTATTTTATTTTAATTTATTTTATTTTATATTATTTTATTTTATTTTATTTTATTTTATTTTATTTTATTTGACTTGAGTTTATTTATTTTAAATTATTTTATTTTTTTTTTATTTTATTTTATTTTATTTTATTTTATTTTATTTTATTTTATTTTAGTTTATTTTATTTTGTGATATATTTATGTTACTTGAAGGGTACCGTTAGTTATTAAAGGATTTTGTCTTACATAGTATAGACGTCGTTTGGTCCCACTGTCAAAAAGTGACACTTCCATTAAAAACTTACATAATATTTGATTTACTTATACCCATCCAATTTCTGGAAAATTTTGCACATATGTATCTTGAGCGGTTGTAATGCCTTTTGAAAAAATTGGAATTGGTGCTACAACGTATTAGAATTGAACAATGTATGTATTTCAGGTGTTTTTATTAAAATGATTCTCTCTAGAGTTTGAAAACTTTAAAATGTACATAGAACAATTTTTAATAGCAATAATTTTCCACCAATACTAACTACAGTGCAGTGTAATCTTGTACGTATTCACGCATTCTTTTTTTTAATTAAAGAAATAATTTTTTAAGAACTTAATCTTTTTGGGGAATATTGGTGTTACTTTGAAATGTCTCATTTTAATAATTTATGTATTTTTTTTAATATATTTTAAGTCGCAGTAGATAATGAAAAAAGAAGACATGAAGAAAACATAATAACAAGAATTTTTTTCCAAAATTTTTTCAATTAGAGCTTATGAGGTTTCCAAAGGGTTTAAGTAAAATACTAAATATCAATTTGTCATTAACATACATATAAAAAAGGTTCAGTTACTAAATCAACTACTGAAAGGCCAACAGTAAAAAATTGTTTTAATTTTCAACAAAAAAAATATATATATATAAATTTTGTCAGAGAATTCTTTCTCACATGCAACATTTTCAACTTTTCTAATATTTGCTTAAAGATTTTTCTGATAAGCTGAAGCAGAATAATAAATAAAAGCTAAGGAACAAATAAATCTTTGATTTTATAAATTTTGCTTGGGGAAAGCAGCACGCACAATCAATTTCAATTACAAAAGTAAAGTTAACTATGTACAAGTATTTTGTTTTGAACATTTATCACTGATGACGAAAAATCATTTAAGGAAATCTCTGTTAAAGATAGAAGTAATAAAGTTCTCAACCTACAAAATAAAAATATATAAAATAAGTAAAGTAAAATGTTTCTACAAAAAAAAAAAAAACAAAACAATGCTGAAAAAATTTAGTCTGTATTTCTGTGTTTGCTTCTAAGAAAGAACTTCTTAAACTTAATGAACATTTATTAAATTGTATTATATATTTTCTAAATTTATCTTAGTTGGAGTAAATTTACTAATTTTTTAAATTGAAATAAAACTTTTTGCATTCAAATAATATGTTAAACTATTTTGTAGAAAAATTTTTGCAACCCAGCAAAAAAAAGAGTTTTCAAAACATTAATAGGATCCACTAATTGTCATTCGGAAGTAGTGCTGCGGTCTAATTGTCGCTTTCGATAGCAACTTGATTCGATCACGTTTTTTTTAGTTTGAGATTATGGCATTCGATATTAAACCATATTATTACATTGTTTGATAGCGAATGCCATAATCTCAAACTGAAAAACGTGATCGTATTAACTCCTTATCGAAAGCGACGATTAGATCACTGGATTGAGATATAAGATACTTTTTATCGCAATAACGTCACGGTTTAGCACATTTCGGACCTTTATTGCTCTTGAAATTTATAAAAATTCCAATCAGGGGCATATTTGTGAAGATATAATGTAACATCAGTAGTGAAATTCACTAACTTTTACCGAATAGACAAATGTTATTTTTCTCTACAATTATTATTGTTTGCATTAACGATTATCTTATTTACTAACTTCTTGTTAACAACTTCGTTTAAATTTAAAATTAGTTAATAAGTAAAATATTAATTTGGGATTATTAGCGCGTTTAAAAATTTTTAACTTAAATTGTAACAAAAAAAAAAAAAAAAAAAATAAAACTAACTTCGTTTAAATTTGATATCATGTGGCAGCTCTGTTAAAATTAACGAAGAGCACAAAGAGGAATAGAAAATAAATAAATGAATTTGTACTTGTACACAAACATATTTTCATCAATTTCTTTAATTTTGAGAAATAAAGGTTAAATTTAATATTTAAATAATAGCAATATTATTATTTATAGCTAAAAGTTTTTACATGTGTGTATAATGCTGTAAAATAATTACTTGAGTTCTGCTAAAAGAGCATGTGCTTTAACTGAACAGCTGACTGTTGTCGATTCAATAACACCATAAAAATTATCGTCGATTAGTTAACAACAACACATGTGGTTTAAAAGTGTTACTGCATAGAAAACTCTGTAATTTTTATGTTATTGTTTCTAAACGGTACGATTATCGCTAAAATAAGTTAGTGAATCGAACTACAGAGCGCCCTCCTTCGTTGTGTAGCAGAATCATCGGTGCAGTAGAATAACCGATAAATGGCTACTAATCAAAGCTTCAAAAAAAATAATACGACTCATTTCACACCAGAGGCGCTGCAACATTATTTAACAAATTTAAAAAAAAATCAGAGTTTTAAAATAATGAAGCTTTGCTCTATCTCTTCCTTCACCACCTGTCGTCTCTATCAATATCAGTTTCTTAAAGAAAAAATGTTCTTGAAAAAATATTAAATATTTTTGACACAGATTTTCCCATTAGTGGCCAATAGATTAACCCATTACTGCCGAATAGATTAACCCATTAGTGACCAATAATATATACTAAAGTGCTTTATAAAAACCTCAATCAAGAGGTTATTTTAATATTTTTTTCTTATTTAAATAATTTAGACAATACTCGTATATGTATATGTATGTATATTTATTGCCCATTTCAATTGATTTTAAATTTTTATTTTTTTAAAGAGAAGTAACACTCAAGCAATGAATGCCTACTACTACTACTAATAGGTGTTGCCTTCTTTAAGAAAGGGATAGTGATAGAGAAGGCAGGTGTTGAAGGAAGAGATATATGAAAGCTTCATTATTTTAATGCTCTGCAGCGCCTCTGGTGTCAATGAGGCGTATTAAATTTTTTTGAAGCTATGCTTAGTAGCTATTTTATTGGCTATTTTTAGTTGGCAGAAGAAGTTGTGCGCTCTGATTTTACATTAGGATTACTATCTGCTGAAGTCAATTTTTTTATTTTCCCCCTATAACCAAACATCTGCTTTCAAATGCTCCTTGTTGCATATAACAATTGCACGATGACTTTTTCCCCTGTATTTTTCTTGAATTATGTTTTATGTTGCTACACCTTTGATTACCTTTGTACCTCTTTTGTCAATAAACTCTAAAAAACTCACGGTAAAAAGTCATAGTGTAAATCCCGTATAAGCGATAAAGGCATTATTTTATAATGTCTTTCAGCCAGCTTTAATAATTAAAGTAAAAGTTCAAGTCACCATGTATGATTTAAGGGCTTCGCAACAGCGACATTCTGAGAAGTTGTTTTGTATTAAATCGAAATAAAATTGATTTACAGTATGAATTCCATTTCCATGCCAACGCTGCTTAACTAATAAAAAACTATTAAGGTTCTTATGTATATATTTCAATTATAAATAATTGAATAACAAAAATTCCATTCTATTTCCTTATTTGGCAAATTTTACGGTGGCTGCTGCGGCCTTGAAATAAGCACAAATTTAATAGTATGTGCCATAAAAGACCAAGTCCTTAAGAGTTTATCTGCTTCGCAGAGTCTTAAAGTTTAAATAGATAAATCTAATAATGCCTAAATCTCATATTCGTGTAAGAACAAATAAAAATCTATTATATATATGTAGAAATACACACATAATTATACATACATGTATGTATATGTATCGATGGTCAGAAGTAGAAAGGCCTTAACACGTATTTTCACCAAATTGAGTTTTTCAGTGTTTCCAATACATTTCACACAAAATAGTGTAAAAAATAACGCTTTTACAAGCAGTTATACAAAGCAGTTGTACTATTTATTATTATTATGTTCTTACCATCTCCTGTAAATTTACAGTTATTTGAGTTAGTGCCTTTCTACTTGTGACCAACGGTATGTACATATGTATGAATGTATGTATGTATGTACATACCCAGCAAAAAATTACACATTACCATTAGAACTACTTGCCATATAATGACTTACTTTACTGATTGCCAATTTTCATTACTCGCTTACAAATCACATTACCTAAAATTACAAAAAATTACGTGCAAGTTGCTAAATGAAGAGAATGATTTTTTTAGACGAAATAGATTACGTGAAATGTTGACAAATAAAAAAAATGTAAGTACTTCTCAAGAATCGATTATTTTAGTCTCACGCCTTGTTAAAATCATTAAGTTGGTAATCCAGTAGGGAAGTGCTTCCACCAAAAATGCTTAATTCCAAACTCGATTACCTTTTTTGAAATTGTTTGCTAGGTACATACATATGTACATTTGTAAGTAAGTGCTATTTTCATTATTGACAAACTCGCAAAAGAATATATTGCTTGTTAAAAAAAGCACATAAAAATTATTATTAGTGATTATATGAATGCTTTTCATACATGCATATCGCTACCTGAAACGCTAAACGCCCTAACTAATAAAAAAATTGCACATCGACTTTTTGTAAATTTAAATTTATTTGATTAACAAGACAAATTCAGGCTTCCCCCAAAAAATAAATACATTTAAGTGTGATTTTGACTCTCACACGAAGGGTTCTGCACCGCGTTGGATACTTTTGGCGATTTTTCGCGTTTTGGCGATTATTTTTCACTTTTGGTGATTTTTTTTTGGCATTTTAGCGATTTATTTTATTTTTGGTGATATTTTTCATTTGAGTGCTTTTTTTATTTTTGCGCTTTTTCGTTTCGACATTTTTTTAACTTTGGCATGTTTTAGTTGTAGGGTTTTTGTAACTTTTTTCGGTTTTTGGCGATTTTTTTGAGTTTTTTGAGCTTTTTTTAATTTTAGCGTTTTTGTTCATTTATTTCAGTTTAACCGTTTTTTAGTTTAATCGCTCCTTTTTGTTTTGGTGATTTCTGTTTCGGTTTGTTTTGGGGCTTTTTTTAATTTTGGAGCTTTTGTTAATTTATTTCAATTTAACCGTTTTTGGTTTAATTGCTTTTTTCGTTTTGGTGAATTTTGTTTCGGTTTTTTGTCGATTTTTTTCTGTTGTTTTTTAGTTTTGGCGTTTTTGTTAGTTTTGACTATTTTTTCAGTTTTAGACGATTTGTTTTAGTTTAAGTGTTTCTTTTTTATTGCTGTCGATTTTTTTTTGGTTAGAGGATTTATTTCGCCTTTTAGGCGATTTTTTCGGTTTTTTTTTAGTTTTGGCGTTTTTTTTTTTTTGTTTTGACGATTTTTTAACTTTTTGCGAATATTTTATTTTTTTGTGACCTTTTTACTTTTGGTGACTTTTTTTTGGCATTTTAGCAATTTTGTTCTATTTTTGGTGATATTTTTCATTTAAGTGCTTTTTTCATTTTGTCACTTTTTCGTTTCGATATTTTTTTAATTTTGGGATATTTTAGTTGAAGTGTTTTTGTAAATTTCAAGAGTTTCTCTCTTACGGTTTCCAAGATACAGCAAACGATTTCAGCGATTTATTTTATTTTTGATAATATTTTTCATTTAAACGTTTTTTTTCATTTTGGTGTTTTTTTACTTTCACGATTTTTTTAATTATGCGATTTTTTAGTTTTGGTGTTTTTGAAAAGTTCTAGCATTTGCCTCTTTCGGTTGTCAAAATGACATAGTTAAAATTACATTAACTGATAGAATACCCTTGATATTTAATTTTTTTAAATTTCAATATTAATTTATGTAGTCTGCATAAAAGTGCACTAATTTTAAATATTTCAAGTGTCTATATATAATTTTCTGTATATTATATTAGGATTTCAACATGTTTCATTGCTCGCTTTATAAAGCGGTCCACACACTTGCAAAACAGTATATGACAGGCAGACATACAAACACTTTTGGTGTACGGAACCCTAAAAATGAAACAGAAATTTTCAATTGCATATTTTAACACATTTTTGTTTCTCCTCTAAAATTATAAAAATTTTAATTAGAGCGTTTTGCGTTGCAAGTGACGATATACATATATTCTTCTTTAAAAAATAGATATTCAATTTCAACGGTAACTCTGATAAGCAAGAGTACAGCGGCACCTTCATTCTGCAGGTTACATATACTCGTAACAGTATGTCAATAATAAACCAATAAATTTTTTGCTAGCAGGTTAAGCACCTCAAAAGGTTCTACTCAACAATTGTGCAACATGTTGTATGTGCTCTTAATACTCGTAACATGAAATATCTCCTTTTAATTTTGTTCGTATTAAATAAAAATTTCGTGTTTAGTATAAAAACAGTATCATAAATTTTTATAAGGCTTTAATTAAAAAAGCGCTTCCAAAATATTTTTATTAATTTTTATAACAAGGCCAATAATTGCTTTTTAGCAAGGGCGTTTATTGGAGTGTCATTAAATTATAATTTGAATGCTATTCGCCAGGTATTTTTGTACACATTAAAGAAAATTTCTTTAACGAAATTCTATTTAAGTTTAAAATTTTTAAACGCACTAATAATCCCAAATTAATATTTTACTTATTAAGTAAAATATTTTTTTGTTAAAAATACATTGAAATTGATTATTGAAATTTATTGAAGTTTTGATTTATGACCAAGTATTATAATTAGATTGTCAATCGGGGCTTCCTACGGGCTAATGTGGTCAATTATTTGTTTCCAAATTTAATTAAAACGAAAATTATTTAATTTTTGTTCACCCAACGTTTCGTTTGGGGTTTTCAAACTTCTTCAGGGGTTTTCTCTTTATTATTGTTGTTGTTGTTGTTTTAAACAAATCTAGCACAAAATATGTATGTGTGTATTTTTATCCTAAATTAATATACACACATACATATTTTGTGCTAGATTTGTTTAAAACAACAACAACAATAATAAAGAGAAAACCCCTGAAGAAGTTTGAAAACCACAAACGAAACGTTGGGTGAACAAAAATGAAATAATTTTCGTTTTAATTAAATTTGGAAACAAATAATTGACCACATTAGCCCGTAGGAAGCCCCGATTGACAATCAAATTTATTGAAATTTTATTTAATTTGCATAAAATTTAGTTATGTGGTTTTATTCATTCCTTAAAGTCAAACACAAACAAGTTTTGAAAGAAAAAATCGCGAAAAACCGAAAAAAAGTTTACCGAGTGTTTAAAGCATTTTAAAAAATGCCTGCATCAGATAAGATATTCGATTATATAGGCTAAAGTGCTAGTCAAAGTCGCACTTTTACTACGTTTACACGAGCACTATTTGCAAATAAGTTAACTAACTCACTGACATAACTATAGCCATAGCAAACAGCCGTTCAAACCAAACTAATGGGCAACACTGTATTTGATTATAGGTGACTCGCCATAACGCCATAGCCATTACTATAGAATTACTTGATTTTATAATGAGAACGAAAAAGATAGGTATACAAATGTATATATTACTTTCTCAACTCTCTCAACCAAAATCAAAAGTTGAGCAACTAAAACTGCCGAGTCTAAAACCTGAGTATCGGACGCATAAAAAGTTTTTCATTATAACTAGAGATTTGCCAATGTCGTGATGTTATCGTGTCACACGTGAATCTAACTTATAATTAATCAAGTGTGAGTGCGGGAGCGTGACTTAAAAAATTACTCGTGCGTGATCATGCGTGAGCTATTTTTAATAATCACTCACGAATTCTCACGCTCTCACGAGATATCATTCCTGCATAGGTGAGTATCAATATACTACGATGCAAGACCATTTGCACAACATTGTGAATTGGGCTATTGTTATAATTTTTTTAGGCGTAGTAAACTGGCTCATATGAAATTCAAAAATATCAGTATAGAAAAATAAAATTATTTTAATATATTTTTTTATGGTACACAACTCGCGTATATCCGCATTTATTTTATTTTATTTAACAATGCTTATGTTGTTATTTTAGTTAAAAATATTTAAAACTATCTACATAATGAAATGTGGCAGTTGAAATTCTCAAAATCTACCGTCACAACTTTTTAGAAGCGCTTAAACACAATTTTTTTTAATTTACTATTTTAGGACATTGCTGAATGTAGGGTAAATTTCCAAAACACAAAATAATTGGCTTTAAGCACATTGTAAATGTATTGTCTTTAGCGCTATATAATTAAAAAGTGAATGTATTAAACAAAGGTTTTTACAAAACTAAAAATAATGAAGAAACTTAAAAAAACACATGCGTTTTTCAGGGAGATTTTGAAATTTTGATTTGTTTAGCCTTCTCCCGATTTCGCGACTAGAGATATTAATAAATTTTTTTCTATTTTCATTCAAAATTTTGTAAAATAATTAATGCTGTCTTTTAATTTAAAATCCAACAATAAACTAAAAAATAATACGCGAAATACTAAAAAAAGTCAAGGCAAAAAAATTTTTTTTTCTTAAGTAAAATATCTTATGAGTAGGGAAAGGATTTTCATGTAAATACATGTTTTCTGTCGTTAGTCTTAGATTAACGTAAATAAAATATCTTTGCGAATCAACAAATTTGTGACAAAATGGCATCGATTTGTTAGTGCATATTTTTGCATATTTTATAATAAATACATATTTTTGCATATTTGATTATAAATGCATATTTTTAATACATTTTTTAGTTTTTTCATGTTATATATCAAATTTTGGTTTTTTTTTATTAATTGTAAAGTTTTTAAAAGCTGCAGTTTTTACGACTGTGTAAGAATCTTGGGTTAAGTCAAGAATACCAATACCATTGAAAATCAAAAAAAAAAAAAAAAAAAAAAAAATAATAGCATGAGCTAATAGCCCTTTTAAACCCAAAAATGTTTGTGTAATTTTTTTCAGCGCTCTGTACTGGTCCCGCATTAATTTAATGTGAATATAAAGTGCTTTTGAAAGCACCTTTGCGTGTTTCAGCCCTTAATGAAAACTATCAAATGATATGATACGGATACATCCTATAGTAACTAGATGGGGAACGTGACAGAAGGATATCGGATACTAATAAAATTAAAAAAATTTTAATATGCAAAAATATTAAAAAATAAATATTTTTCTGCGTGAGCGTGCGTGTGGTGAGTGAAAAAACCCTCACGTGCACATCTCTAATTATTACCATATTACTTTAATCTACTAGGTATTATGAACTTGCCTTTAACTTATCACTCGCTTTAGCTTAAAGTAAAATTGTAATAGTGAAAAACTTTTTATACGTAAGATAAAATCCTAACTCTAACAAACTCCAAATTGTAATATGTAATGGCCTTAACCTTATTTCACCGATATTTGACTACCATTTGATTCTTACCATTCAATAAACACAAGTTTTTCTTCTTGTATAAATTTATAATATTTTAATGCTGTTGCCAATTAACAAGTAGAGTTTTTGATCGTAAAAACTGTTATTTATATAAAAAAAACAGTATGTGTCTGCAGCAGAAAAAGAATCTTATAAAAAGTTATAAAAGTAGAATTCTCATAAAATTCTTTGCTCCTGCCTTTCTCAATACTAATTAGTAAATTGGTCATTTATAATTCAAACACAACATAATGATACTCTCATATAACGTCACATCAAACGTAAAAAGCTTTAGCAAATATTTTAATAATTTTACAGTAAAAGCAAAAAAATAAAAAATTAAATAAATAAATACATTATGCTGGAGAAGAAAAATATCAAAAAATTTTATCCTTAAGATTTTGTGAGTTATGATGTTTTGCAGTTTTGGTAACGACAACACTACTCACTCAAACTTGTTAATATTCGCAACAACTGCGTAATATTCGTAATAAGTTACGAATAACTCAAACTTATTGGACGTATGTAGCTGGTTTTTTGAAGCAATCTTTTTTCCTTTTTTGTAAGATCTCAACTGGCAACCAAGGCCGAGCTTACATCTGTGTGCCATGTGCCCAAATGAAAAACTGTTTGATTCAGACACGTATTTATTAAATTAAACAGTTTCATACAAAACTAATAGACAATAAAGGGTTGCATTTGTATACTCGTTTGTATAGCCAAAACAAATATACCATGGTATGTACCATATAATTGTAGTGTGAGCGACAGAACTAGTATAAGAGTTATTGTGTGTGCGTGCTTTTCCAAATTAAAATACAATTGCAAACAAATAACAATTGCTTATTGCATTGCTGCTGAGCAACTGTTTGTATTGTAATACAAATAAATATATGAAAAAACCACTATTGAAAGAAATACATGATGTACAGATGTATGTGCGGACGTTCGTTATGTTATTTTGCAGCGATGCCAACTTGGTGCTTTTGGCACTATTTTTAGTGCTTTGTGAAGACTCAAAACGCCAAATTTTGAGCGTTAGTGCCAATATAAGAAAAAGCTCTAATTAGTGCTTTTAAGAAATTTGTGCATTTCTTAAAATTATTTTAATAATTACTCGGTGTATTTATTTTTTCAGTGTAAAGCATACATTTTTCGTCTGATATATTTCATTAAATGGAGAATAGCTAAGAAAATTTTAAACATTATTAAACTTCACATTAATTCACTTTATGGATTTTCAGTCGTTTTTCACGAAAGTGCTTTTTACGCTATTTAGATATCAAAATTACGCTTTTAAGTGCTTTTTTTAAATGTTAATGTGCCTTTAGAGTCAAAAAAGTTGGCATCACTGTTATTTTGTGGCGCAGCCAGCGTGACCGTTTGACCGACTAAAGTGGCAATTTGCCACTTTTTCGACTGCGTTTCCCCTTTTTCGACTGCGTTGCCACTTTTTGACCCCCTTTATTTAGGGTGAGTTATATGAAAATACATTAAAAATAAAAAATTTAGTGCAGTTTTTTCTTTTTTTCTTTAAATTTTGCCCCTTTTTTTTTTGATAAATCCCCTATTTGGTGCCACTTTTTGAAAAATGTCATCGGTCACCCTGGGCGCAGCCAAAGTATAGAGAGAGAAAGAGACAATTTTGCTCTGAGAGTAATTACAAATGCATGTGTTTCATGTACATGTATCATTTACTTACATATGTATGTGCAATTTTGCTTTCATTCAAGGCGAATTCATTAGGTGGCAGCACTACACCAGGTGAATAATGTCATTATACCAATCTAAATGTCAAATTTGGATTGTGAAGGTATAAGCCTAAAAGCATGCTTTTATTTGGGTATCCATAAACACCTTTCGAATATTCAGTTTTGTATGGTTTTTGACATTTCCTATAAGAAACATGCAATCTGACGATGCTACCCTGTTTTGAAAAGTAAGAAGGCAATTTATACCAACAAAGTACATGTGGTTGTTGCTGTTGTAATATTTGTTGTAGAATCGCGGGTACCTGATTGATGTGCCTTGCTTTCATTCATTCATTCATCAGCCAATTACATTTTTTCTCAACACATCATAAGGCACTTATGGTAAAAGCAGTTTTATGTATCTTATTTGCCTTAGAAAAACATAAAAAAAATGTGTTGTTTTCATTTGCTCATTGCTCAACCATACAATAATTGCTTAAAAAATCAACATTTACAACTAGTAACAGAAAACGATAAATAACATATTTGTTCATACCAGAACCAAAAAACAGGCAAAACTAGTGCAAACAGATGTATCTGTGCAATGCTATAATAGACAATTTTACAGAATCCAACATGATTGGAAACTATTTAAATGAAGAAATGCATGTCTGAATCAAACAGTTTTTCATTAGTAATAAGTGGTTACCCAGCTAAAAAAAATATATATATGGTCCATATATTTTTAATATGTATATGAATGTATATAACTATATATGAATATGTATGAATTCATGTATGGAAATGTATGGGATTATACATTGCAAAACTATTATACATATATGAACTAATATATGGACTAATATATGAAATGTATTATAATATATGTATGAACTCATATATTGAAATTTTAATTATGAAGCTCTTCATATGTGGATCCATATATGTATAGAAGTGATTTAATATATGGAGCCATATAAGAATGTATGTATACATGATATCTCACATAAGATCGTTTTTGCAATCAAAACAGCTTGGTATTTTATCACTGCCCAGCTAAAAAAATATGTATGGAGCATATATGATATCACATATATGGTTCGGCATATATGATTATATATATTCATACATTTTCATACATGAATGTGTAAATATTCCCTCCACATTATGCAGAGTTCATATTCATAATCTCTTGATTCAAAACAGTGCACTGCTGTGCAATAAATTAAATTACTAAAATTACTTTTTTTAGATTTTGAACTGCGAGGTTGTATTTAATGAAACATTTGTTTGGATAAATAATGAAAAACGAACTAAAAGTCATTTCATTCATCATTTTAAGTCAAATCGTGAATCAATTATTTAAAAAACACAAAACTCATATTAGATTAAAAACTAATGCAATTAATTATAAAAGAAAATATAATCCGTCTAACAATAGTTTTCAATATAATTTTTTGCAGTAATATGAACTTTGTTTCTTATCTAGAGAATTCTGTTATCTTCTATAAAAATAATGACTGGATTATTCTTTTGATTATTGATTGATATATTAAATGGGGCCCACAATGTATAAAATCATACAAGATTTTTTTTTTTTTTTTTTTGGAACAAAAGTTTTTTTTTAACGTTGAGGGTACGCACCGATACCGTATGTATTTTCTAATGGATTTCCAATTCATCAGTGATAAAATCCAAACATTTTTGATTGCAAAAACGATCTTATGTGAGATATCATATATGCATACATTCTTATATAGCTCCATATATTAAATCTTATTTCTATATATGGATCCACATATGAAGAGCTTCATAATTAAATTTCCATATATGAGCTATCTCATATATTATAATACATTTCATATATTAGTCCATATATTACTTCATATATAATAGTTTTGCAATGTATAATCCCATACACTTCCATACATGAATTCATACATACTCATATATAGTTATATTCATTCATATATTAAAAATATATGGACCATATATAATTTTTTTAGCTGGGTAGCAATTTCTTTTTTATTTTTGGCGATTTCTTTCAGTTCGACGATTTTTTCATATTCGGCAATTTTTTCAGTTTTTGGTGATTGATTTTAGTTTTGGCGTTTTTTTTTTTCTCGTTTTGGCGATTTTTTGAACTTTAGCGTTTCTAGTTGTGGCTTCTTTTTCGTGTTGGCGGTTTTTGGCGATTTTTTTCGGCTATTTTTTACCTTAGTTTTAGCAGTTTTTTTATTTTTGGCGATTTTTTTTAGTTTGGCGATTTTTCATTTACGGATTTTTTTCGGTTTTTGGAGATCGATTTTAATTTAGTTTTGGCGTTTTTTTTTCGTTTGTGCGATTTTTTCGGGTTTTAAGTTGTTTTAGTTTAAGCATATTTTAGTTTTGGTGCTTTTTTGTGTTGACGTTTTTTGGCTTTTTGCAATTTTTTCGGCGCTTTTTTCGTTTTGAAATTTTTTCGGTTTTTAGCAACTTATTTTAGTTTAATTTTCTTATTTTTAAATTTTTATGGGTTGTTCTTTTAGTTTTGGCCCTTTTTTGTTTCGAGAATTTTTTTTTTAATTTTGGTATTTCTTTGTTTTTTTTCAAAATTTCTATAGGCTGGCCTCTTACGGTTTCCAAGGTACAGCAAGTTGTCAAAATTACATAGTCAAAATTACATTAGCTGATAGAATACTCTTTAATTTCGATTTTTTAAATTTCAGTTTTAACTGTTGTAGTCTGCATTAAAATACACTAACTTTGAATATTGGATGTATATTACATTAGACTTTATTCTGTTAAAATTTCAGGTTCATAGCTCTGCGGTTTTCGAGAAAGCAGTTTTGAGACAGACGGACATCGTAGCGAAAACAATAGGGTTCCTTTTCACTTTTCATGTACGGAACCCTGAAAATGACGTATGTAGCACCAGGGCATCTACTCTGACATTCGAAACGAAATAAAATACTTCGGAATTTCTGTGCTAATGACATGATAATTCGAAAGCATTTTCTTTCGTTTCGAATTGCCGAGTAAACCACAAGAATAGCAACCAACAAAAAATGTGGATTATACCACTTTTGAGCTGATAGCCTAAAATTTACCTTCGACCTTCTGTTAGTAGATTATTTGCTGATGCTGGATAGTAAGCAAGTATCGCTCATTTACTAGAAAAACGACATAACTGAAAAACTTAATTAATCCTCATATCGTTCTTCACATTGTGTAAAAAGTTTATACAAATATCTTGCCTACTGGACTCTTGTGAATTTTCCTTTAAACTCTGTGTTAATTGAAAACCTTAAACTCGTTTTCTCGCAAACTGGGTTTTTTGAGTTATAACATTGTTTTAGTAAATGAGCGATATGTAATTGGTAAACAAACTAAAAATAAATAACTTTTACAAAGGTTTTCAATGGCTCTTTGTAGATAAATTTAACTTGAAATTTTTCAATTGATTATATCGTGTATATCGAGCTTCCTATTTGAAACTAATTAGTAAAATTTAAATTAGACAAAAATTCAAAAAAGATGCACTTCAATTAAAAACTTATTGGAGGCAAAATACTGGGTGCTTAGTTTTAGTAGTGGAGGAAATGCTAATTATAATCAGAAGTTATTTTTACCAGAAGTTGAAGTTATCTCAAACATAATTTTGTGCTATGATTGCAAACATACAAAATACTACATTCCAAGTAGTCTCAGTAGTCATTAGGGAAGATCACAAAATTAATTAATTAATTAATTAATTGAATCAGCCATCGGTTAGAATTATAAAAATCAGCAGCATTTTGAAATTCAGAAAAATTCGTCAACTATGAAAACATTCAAGGTTCTTTGAACATTTTCTAAATGATAACTAATTTTCAAATCGAACTCTGCCCAAAGCTGCCAAAAACAAACACCCGATGTACATATGTATGTAGATACATACATACATACATAAGTAATTATATATGTATATCGTTCCTTTAATATAGAAAGGACCTAACTCATTATTTTTTTATTGAGACTTTTGCATTTTTCGATATATTAGATATTATTCTTTCGAAATATACAAAAAAGTCGATTTCAATAAAATAATGAGTTAGGACCTTTCTATATTAATGCAACGATATTTATCATAACCTGTTACAAGCTGCTTGTAAGTGAAACTTTTTAGTTCAATTCTAAACTGCAAATAAACGGTAATTTTCTTACACAAAAAGAGGGAAAACAATTTAAAATAAACTTGTGAAAACATTATGAAATAAAATCTGAAAAATTTTTTTAACAAATAAATATACACTTGTGTATAAAAATTATTCTATTTTAACAATTATTGCCTTGCAACTATTGCCCTAGCTGTTGTTATTATTTTTACCCAGGACTGCAAGAGAATTTAGACAAAGTTTTACAAAATATAAATATATTACAGTCACGTAATTTCCACACACGAATTAAAAGTGTCCTCTTTAAGCATGCTAGATTTGAGTTTGTTGAAATTTTGCCAGCATACAGATTGAAGGAACAGAGAACTTTGAACTTCGACTAATTAATTTAACTAACTGGAAGGCAGTTTGAGCTCACATATGATAACACAATAAATCATGAAATATCTACTACATACACACATACATATATATAAATACATCTAGATACATACAAACAAACAGTACGTAAGTAGAATATTCACCAGGTGTTGGCTGCAGCATTGCTAAAATGTATTTTGTGCAAAAATTACACATAAGCTTTTACAAACGAAGAACTATATTGCTTAGTGCTAAAATATTTAGTACGATTTTTTTTAATGAAAACACTTAGTACTTAAAAAATGGTATTGAAATTGTTGATACTAAAAATTTAGTACTTCAATATTTAGCACTAAAAATTTAGTAATAATAAAAATATTGCCTTAAAATGGTTGGTACTAAAAATTTAGTAATAAATATATTGAGTATTAAAAAATTTAGCACTACAAATTTAGTGATATGAAATAGAAATTTTGCATTAAAATTGTTGGTACTAAAAATGTAGCAATAAATGTATTTAGTACTAAATGTTTGATATCAAAATATTTAACACTAAAAAGTTAGTAATAATAAAAGTTTTGCATACAAATGATTGATACTAAAAATATTGTAATAAAATATTTAATACTAAATTTAGAACGAAAAATTTAGTATTAGAAGTTATATAGTACTATATATTACCGAAAACATAATAAATTGTTCAGTACTAAAATTAAGTACTATGTATTAAAAATTATTTAGTATTAACATTTTATAAATTGAATATACGATTTAGTACTAAAAACTATCTCTCACTCATTATTAGTTATTAATAACGATTTTAGGTAAAGACATTATTTTGTTCTTAGGATTATTTATTACTACATGCTATTTAGTGCTAAATATTATTTTCTCCAAAATTTTTTTACCAATAATTATTCAGCATGTACTACAAACAATATATAATACTTAAATTTTTATTTAAATAAGGGCATGTTCATCTAAATGCGAACGATAGATTCGATCGATAATTTATATCAGAAACAAAAACAAAAAACTGAAATTTGTTTTTGTTTTCAATACAAATATTCGATCGAACCTATCTTTCGCATTTAGATGAACAGGCGGCCATAATAATCGTCATCAAATTGGTGTTTACATGAAATCAAAAACATTTTGAAAATTTGCTTAGTATTAAATATTTAACACTAAATATTTACTATTAAAAATTATATAGTACTAAAGATTACCTAAAACATAATAAATTATTTAGTACTTAAATTAAGTATGTAGTATGTATTAAAAATTATTTAGTAATAAAAATTTGTTAATTTAATATGCGATTTAGTACTAAGACTATTAACCACTCGTTATTAGTTATTAATAACCAATTTACGTAAAGATATTATTTTTTTCTAAGTATTATTTAGTACAATACGCTAAATATTATATTGTACTAAACATTATTTTTTACTAAAAATTATTTAGCATGTACCACAAACAAAATTTTAATTTTTATTAAAATAAGGCTAGGTCGCAGATTGGCTAAGTCTCGTCACCAAAGTGATGTTTGCATGAAAACAAAAACATTTTGAAAATTTGCTTTAGTTTTTTCATACAAATTCTAAAAATTATCAAAGGCCAAGTAAAGCCTAAGCTTGTTTGCCTTTCCTCGGTAAAGAATTGGTAGAAATAACAAAAATTAAAAATTTTAAAAACCCCCGACTTTTTTCAGAAAAGATGTTATATCTTCTAAACGGCTGGACCGATTTTTTTCAAACATAGCTAAGAACCCTCTCGATCAAGTCATCTTTCAAACAGAAAAAAACTAAATGAAAATCGGTCCAGCCGTTTGGCCTGTACGTGGACACAGACAAGCACACAGATACACAGATACACAGATACACAGACACACACTACAAACTTATAACACCCCTTTTTTAGTCGTGGGTTAAAAAGAGAAACAAAATTTTTATTTTATTTTTATATTTTGATTTTGTCTTCATTAGCATACGTACATCAATATCACTTAAACAATTTCGCATTATACTATGTTCACACTTATGGTTTTAAACGTGCTTAACGCCTCATTCGTGTTTAAGAGCTTAAACACGACGATTTTGAGATGTTTTATCATACATTGACTTGTTTTGTTAAACATCTCAAATGAAGTGTTTAAGATTAAAACACTTCCTTAAACACGATAATGGAGTATGTTCAGTCCGTTTTTTGATAACTCTGGCAACTTTGTGTTGTTATTAAATGGCGTCACGTCAAAAATTATTTGGTAAACAAGTAATTAGTTAAAGAATACTAAAATATTTACAAGAACATTTGTTGTTTGAATATAATAAACCAATGAAAAAGCATAATTGTTCGTAATTTCTTACAAATACAATAATTCATTGACAAAACGTCAACCTTAAACATCTCAAATGTAATGTGAACGGTTGTGTTTAGTTTTTTAAAACACTTGCCTTAAACACGTTTAAGACCATAAGTGTGAACATGGTATTAACATTAATAAAATAAGAATTTCGAAATTAAATATTGCTTTACTACTTAACATTTTAGTACATAAAATATTAAGTAGATAATAATATTTAGTAAAAATAACATTTTAGTACATAAGATATTTAGTACATAATACATATTTAGTAACAATAATATTTATAACTACATATGTAAATAGTTTTTAGTACTAAATATTATTTTTAAGTTAATAATATTTCATATTAAATAATTTTTAATACTAATATTTAGTACCTAATAAGTTTAATAATTTTTAGTATTAAATAATATCTAATACTAAATAAGTTGTATTATAAATTTTTAGTACCAAATATTGTAGTACTAAATTTTTGGTATTAATATTTTAGTGCTAGTACCACTTTTAGCATTAATTTAGAGCCTCAATTTGTGAATGTGACACTTTAAATGCTCAAGAAAATGGAGTTTTTGGTATTTTAGAAAATTATTATTTAGAAAAATTATTTATTTAGTTTTAGTAAAAAAAAAATTAAAGAATATCCCATACTAATACGAAGAAAAACAAAAATTCATATTGCAATTATGCCACAATAGATATTTTAGTACGACTATTTACTAAATTGGTCATGTAAATAATTTTAGCATAAACTTTTCTTAATTTTACCCAGGCAGTCGACTCGCCTAAAGAATTTTTATGAAAATTACTAAAAAAAATTAGTACTTTTCATATACATTTTCTACTCAAATACATCGTACGTGTTGTGAAAACGGGGTTTTAAAAATAATCTGTATGAAATAAAAATAAGTTTTTGACATATAAAGAATCTGTGCGATACTTAAAATTTGATCCTCATCATATTTTAGCTCTTATTTTAATTATAATGCACCAAATAATATTTTGAGACTGAAAAACATGATTTTTACTAAAATCTTTTATTACGGAGCATGTGTACTAATTATAATTAATTTCTGTTAAAAAAATATAACTTTTGTATTGTACCTCACTTACTGTAATACACTGTACCATAGTATAAATGCATTGCAACGCAATAATTAACAAAACGCTTACTTTATAAAATTTAAATAACACACTTATATTTTTATTACTAAATTATGTTATTATACTAAAATTAAAGACATAAAGGAACACAAAAATTTTAGAATGTAAAATAGTATATAAGCAGAGCAATATGTTAAATAAAATCAGACTTTAATTTGTGAACGTAAACTTGCAATAACTTGCCTTGATTCTAATTAACTTCTCAAAAACTTTTGGCACCTCTTTTGAGCGCCTACTGATTGAGATGGTCTCCCTGACAGCTGTATAAAATAACCAAGGGACTATAGGGCCACACACTCACGAACACACTGCCATTACACATCTTTTAACTTTATATTAAGTTAGTTCGAAATATGGTCTGATAACCCTCGTATAGGCATATTAAATATGTAAAAGGAATACAAATGAATATTTTTTATATATAATTTTTGCATTACAAATAACCGCCTCCACCTCTACCTCCACCTCCACCTCCATACGCTGAGGAAAGACTACATGCATAATTGGCATACAGGTGCAAACAATAAAAAATAATGAATGAAATACAAAAATTTACTCATATTCTCTCTTTTATCAAAACGCAAACAAATTGCGCAGCATCCTATAAGAGTATCATATTATGAAAGGAAGAACAGGCAAACAAACGCTATAGTGAAAAGTAACTGAGTGACATAAATAGTGTGACCTTGTCACTAACAGCCAACAGTTGAAACTTGACCGTGAAATTGTGAACATGATGACAAGGATTGTCAAAAAGGAAACAATACAAAATTTATTCGCTAAAAAAGATTGACGGTAACCGCAAAGAAAGCAACGTAAAATAATACGATAAATAGAATTTTCTGTGAAACTTGTAACATAAAGGAAATGATTTAAGTGAAAGAAAAATAAAAAGTAAAAATTAAGCATACATGCATATTTAAATATTTTTTATTTCTTTTCAAAATGAGGCAGTGCAAGAAGTATAATATCTAATTTCAATTTGCATAAAAAGTTAATAACACAAATGTGCATTAGAATTTTGTTAAGAAAAATGTCAACAAATTAAATATGTAAGTTTTGTGCAATATTTTGTAAAAATTTGTGAGCAAGATACATATAAATATGATATATGTTGCATTTAAATTTATCTCCTAAAGATATGCTTTAAAAAATAATTTTGGTGCATGTGATTTCTTTTGCTCAAAGTTTAAGTAAATCTTGTGTATGGATATGTAAGTTTAACTTACAACTCTCACTTTGTTAAGGTCATAAATTTTGCTATTAAATTACCGATTACAATTTATATGAAAACAGGTAATAAATAAATCTGTGATAATAAGGAAAAAGTGCTTAAGTCATTAAGTCGATTTTCAGAAATTTATATTTTTTACAGTTAAATTTTTAACTTCTTTGTTAACCTTTCTTTTTTTAAGCAAACATCGTTCTACACACTATAAGTAATACATTTAACTTAAAATATACAAAAGTTTAATCCAAATTAAGCTTTTATTTCAAATGAGATTAGAAGTCTAAAAAATATAAGTATCAAGTCATAGTGCCTATAACTTCCTGAAAAATCACACAAATTAATTAAGATTTTGTCCAAGAGTACTTTCAAATATGCACATTATGGAGGTACCATTAACTCAAAATCAGCTTATCTGGACTTAAGCACCAGAGAAACAAGTCGAGGCAAAATTATCGGCGGCGGCGGCGCAGTAGTTTTGTGACCGGCGGCGGCGCACCGAGAGAATTTTCGGCGGCTCAAATAAGCATATGAAAATTTAAGGAGAAAATAAAAATTGAAACTGAAAATTGATTTTCAAAATTTTTCCCCCGAAATTTGTCTTTCGGATCAGATAAAATTTTGGCTGGTTTTGAGCCGATGTGAGCCGATACAATCGGTGGCGGCTTGATACACAGAAAAATAACCGGCGGCGGCGCGCCGTCGGCTTTGAGCCGGTCGACTTGTTTCTCTGTTAAGCACTTTTTCCTTTTTGCCACAGAAATAATATAATAATAATGTAAATAAATAAATAATATACAAAAATTTATAAACATTAGCTAGCGATCATATTTATAGATTTTTATATATTTACTTGAGATCTAAGCAAAATTTTTAATAATTGATTAATTGATTTTATTCTTGAATATTTGTGGAACAATAAGAAAAATGAAAGAGAACGTTCATGATGTGGACAAAACAAAGGCTCGCCAAGACTCTATTTTACTCTAAAGTCAACCAAGACTTCAATACAATAATTTTCGCAGATCTTTCAAATGATAAATGTAAATTTTATTTTACATTTATACTGTAGAAACAACAACAAACAAGACCCAGAATTTTTCGTTTTTTAATGTAAATTCCCAACCGAAATTTATTTTTCATTTCTCGTACAAAAAGAGGCAGCATAATAAATGTATGTATGTAGCAACTATATGAATATAAATATAAACTAAATATGGTAATTTGAGAATTTATATGTGAATATTTTTATATGCATAAAGGAACAAATTTCTGGTTTTATTAATTTCTTTGTGATGATGTCTTGACCATACTTTAATACCCTTAGCAAAATTTTTTATTGTCTTCCATGTTGGGCACACACACCATTTATTATTTAAATATCGCATATTTACTACAACAACATCACAACTAATAAAAGTTTAATTTTTTTAATAAATAATGCAGAATTATTCCTCATATGGTTATTCATTTTGTGTAAAAGTTTCATTTCTTGTCTACTCGAATCTTGAGAGAAAAATAAAATTTTATGAATTGAATTGAATTTAATTTTTTTTATATGTAAATAAAAGACTTTCGTTAGCATTTTTCAACATCTGCAGGGGTAATTATTTTTATTGAAATCTGGTAACATTGGTAATAATTAAAATAATCATCCCTATCGTGAATAACAACATATTTGTTGACGTGAAATTTTTATTCCCCTCGAAGGGAAAATGCTATCGTGAATCTCCCGTGAAATTTTTTACCACTATCAGTCCCAGTGAATGTAAAAAGGGAAGAAGATTTGTAATGCTTAAAAATTAATTAAAAATCAGAAAAATAATAAATAGTTCTTTTATCTAATTTTTTACCTTTTTTTATATATTTAATTAAACTATGTTTTTGAGTTTTAGGTCTGCTTTTATTTGTATTTTATTTGATCAATATTTCGTTAACCTTCGGTTAACTTCTTCAGGATATATGTATATTGTTTTCAGTCATTTTGATATTTAGTATTTTCGTTTTTTTTTTCTCCTTTCAATTACAAAAATAAAATAATTTGTAATTGAAAGGAGAAAAGAAAAAAAGAAAATACTAAATATCAAAAAAATAAAATAATTTGTAATTGAAGTTAACCGAAGCTTAACGAAATCTTGATCAAATTAAATACAAATAAAAGCAGACCTAAAGCTCAAAAAAATAGTTAAATAAATAGAAATTCAAAAATTTTAGGTTCCAAATTAATTTTTTTAACTTTAAAGTTGTGTTTTTAAATATTCTAGGTGCAGTGGAAAAAAATTTTTTTTGTATACTACCGCGGTGCACCATCATAAAATTTACTGTATGTGAACCAAATATATATTCATATTCCATGAAAAAAGGTGTTGCAGGGAATTATTATTAAGAATCATCAACTTTACTTACTAATCTTGTACTAAAAATAAATATTTATAACTTTTAATATATAATTCAAAGGAAAATCTCGAAATTATTCAATGTAATAATTTAGTTCGCCTGCAAAAATGGAGTGAAAAAAACTAAGGGAAAAGTGAAAAAATTCACGTGAAAAATATTATTCACGATAATGGGAATCAAAACAAGGGAAAAAATTCAAGGGAAAAATTATTCACGATTGCAATTTAGTGAAAAGTGGAAATATTTCGATGGAAAAAATATTCACGATAGTGGTGAATAAATAATAAAAAATAATAAGGGGCTGTCCCACGATGTCGACAACGTTCGACTTGTCGCACACTTACATTTGAAACAACAACAACATTTTAAAATTTTCTTTTTGTTTTGAATATAAGGGAATAATTGTCTAAAACACAACGCTTAGCTCTGAAAAATTTTGTATGTATTTTGTTTTTGTAATTTAAATTTTTTTGTCAACGCTTGGCGTCGCTTTTACAAAATTAGGCCCTAAGTGTGCGACAAGTCGAACGTTGTCGACATCGTTTAACAAGCCCTAAAATTTTAGTTTTTCCTTTAAGTTGAGCGTAATGCCGAGTATACATCTGGCATTTCTTATGTTATCATTTTGTCTTGTCATATTCAAAATGTGTGCAATGCCGTCCCCATTATGTTTTTTTTGGAAAGCAATGCCACACAATGAAAAATATCGGAAATTGCAAACGTTGCAACCAGTATACACTATTGCGAAGTCACAAAATGACCTAGTGTGTAGTCGTCATAAGTTGCAAACTTCAACTTAACTTCAAACTTTTGTAAAACTAGTTGTCTGGATTTATGACATTGTTGTAATAAATGAGCGATAAGTAAATTATAAAAAAAATAACCACTGAGTATTTATCATATGAACTTATAATAGAAAAAAAGGGGTTCAGCAACCCAAAATTCTTTGTATTATAAATTATCATATTGAAGTTATTAAAAGTTTGTTTGTTAATTACACTTGAATATTATTACCTGCAACATCACATTATACTAAAAAAAATTCTCGAATATTAAACGGAATTATTGTACGTAAAATTTTTGAGAATCAATTCGGTTTGCCAAAAAAAATGAGCTGAAGATTAAATAATTCTAAATACAAAAGGAAAAGTTTTGCAAAACAATTAAACAACAAAATTTTTTGTTCGTGTGTGTATGGGCGGTTTTAAGAATGTGTACCATGTTCCAAAAACAAAGTGTAACCACTAATTACTAATGAAAAACTGTTTGATTCAGATAAGTCGTCGGGTGGTTATTGGTTTGCCGCAGTAATAATGTATTTTAAATATACTGTGCGGCAAAACAATAACCAACCGACGATGTATTTATTCATTTAAAC